>JACEFZ010026582.1:12500-227500 GCA_014155875.1 Cepaea nemoralis
GATTACTTCGAGTGTATATTACTTTATCTGTTCCATTTACCTTATCTTTCATCCATCCATCATGTCCCATGCCGATAAGCGTGGGCTATCATATTTCGCCACCTCACTCGATCATCAGAGTCGTGGATCAGTTCCATGTTCCGTCTCGACCATGTCACGTGGCCAAGCCATCCAGATATTTGGTTCTATATCTTCCCCTTGGTCTCTTCCCATCGATCTTGCCAGTTGTCACCAGGTTCTTAAATTCCTTTCTTCTCATAGCATGTCCAAAAAATATTGACTGTCTACGTATAATGTCTCTAATCAGTTTACGATCCTCATTTGTTTGTTGAAGGTCTTGTTTATTGGGTTTTCCCTCTGTCCATAGTATTCTTTGTATTTTCCCCAGAAACCACATCGCCACAGCCATCAGTGTTTTTCAGCTTGCCAGCTCATTGTCCACGTTTCACATCCATACAGAAGTACAGGTTCTATGTATCACTTCAACGCTTTTTTTTTCTCGTTTCATTTGATATCATTGTATTGGTCAATATGACTTTCATCTTGCAAAAGGCTACCTTCGCACTGGCAATTCTTGTTCTAATTTCTTCCAGGCATCTCCCATCAGATGGTATGACTGTTCCGAGATATCTGTACCGATTCACTTGTTTAAGAATATGCACATTTATTTGTATATTACATTGTGGTAATTCGTTCTTCCCAGTGACAACCATAATCTGTGTCTTCTTACAAGTCACTTCTAACCCTAGTTTTTCACTGTGTGCGACAACCGCATCTATTAAATGTTGCAGGTTCTTGTTCATAGTCTGCATTCAAGTCTGTATGATCTGAATATCTAATGTTATTATTGCATCGTACCCCAATGTTGATTTCTTTCATTTCTTTTATATTTCTGTAAATATTCTCACTGTACAGGGAAAACAGAAAAGGAGACATTACATATCCCTGTCTCACACCTCTCTTAATAGGATTATAATGAAAGACTTCATTATCAATACTTATTGCAGCTAGTTGTTTCCAATATATGTTTTTACAAGTCTAAGGCTTTTCAATCCATTTGTAGATCTTCAAGCCTCCTTATCATGTCGACATGGCTCACTATCGAAAGCCTTTGTGTAAATAAAGCAAATGTGTAGATCTTTGTTTACTTCTATCTATCCACCCATCCATCATGTGGCATGCCGATCAGTGTGGGCGGTTATGTTCTGCTATCTCACTCGATCACCAGAGTTGTGGATCAGCTCCGTGTTCGGTCTCGACTCTGCCACGAGGCCACGTCATTCAGTTATTTACTTCTCGGTCTTTCACTTGGGCTCGTCCCTTCAATCTTGCCAGTCGTCACCAAGTTCTCCAAGTCATTTCTTTTCATAACATGCCCACAAAGGTTTGATTGTCTACGTCTAATGATTCTAATCAGTTTACGATCTTCATTTGTTTCTTGAAGGACGTGTCCATTGGTTTGTCTCTCTGTCCATGGTATTCGTTGCATTTTCCTCAAAAACTACATTTCCACAGCCATCAGCATACTTCTATAGAACGTTCAATTACTGTTCTCAGTATATACACAGCATTTACCGTACCCTTTCCTTGTACAAACCCAGATTGTTATTCTCCTATTTCAGGTTGTATTCTCTTCCTAACTCTTTGCATGATAATTCTTAGTAAAAGCTTAGAGATGTGACTCATTATACTATTTGTTCGATGTTGATCACATTCCAAGGCTCCTGATTTCTTTGGGATTGCAATAAATACAGAGTTACATAATTCATAAGGTATATTTTCAGTATCATATATTGTATTCACCTGTCTGGTAAATTTATCTATTCCATGTTCTTCTAAAGCATTAATCATTTATGTTGTTATGCTGTCTTAACCTGGGGTTTTGCCAGATGTCATATGGTTAAGAGCATTCTGAACCTTTATCTTATAAACTGATTGTCCTTCATTATTATTTTGAATATTATACTGTTTTTCTTTGTTATCATCATAATGGTTTTCCACATAATCTGACCATACATGTAAAATCCGATCTGTTTCTGTTATAATTTTTCCATCTTTTGTTTTTTGGCAGCCTGCTGATGTATGTGTTCTTTGATCAGTACGGTCCTGAATTCTTTTGTACATTAGTTTGGCATTTTTACTGTCGTGTTGTTTTTCAATTTATATGCAGTCTTTCTCGACCCATGCTTGTTTTGCCTCCTTACATAATATTCTGACTGTTCTGTGAAGTTCTTCATATTTGGAAGATTAAATGTTGTTCTGCCTCCTTGTTTCCATTAGTTGAAAACTTTCTTCAGTCATCCATGTCTTACGACATACATTCTTTAAATTTGGAATAGTTTTTTTTTCTTTGCAGAACAGCTGATTTAATTCTTCAAAATTGTGCATCGATCATCCACATGTTGACATATGATCTCTAGATCAGACAAAATAACACATTTGTTTTTTACTTCTATATTAAAATTATCTTGTGTTTTTTATGTCAGTTTCCAATTTGCACAAATCATATTTAGGGTTTCCTGATGTATACTTGACTTTCGTTATCTTTACCCTCAATGTGCCTGTAATTAATCTGTGATCACTGTAACAGTCTGCATTGGGGACTGTCTTTACTGCAGTTAACGCATTTACCTTCTGCTAATCAGGATGTAATCTATCTGGCCTTCAATTATGCTTTCTGAACTCCTCCATTGCCACAATCTTCTAGGATGCTGTTTAAACCAGGTACTTCATACGACAATTTCTTGTTCTTTTGCCCAATCTATAGGTCTGTTTCCTCTTTCGTTTCGCTTTCCCAAACCATGGTTGTCTACACTGCATCCATCGCCTTGATTTCCTACTTTTGTGTTGAAATCACCCATTTAAATATTTATTTCTGGTTTTTTTTACAGTTCTTCAAAGGAGACTCCATGTCATGATACAATGCCTATATTCTTTCTTCACTGCATTCACTCGTTGGAGCATATAATTGAATGGCATTTATTTTTAAATGTCTTCCTTTTTATTTTACTAATAGAACTCTGTCTGATACTGCCCAATATTCTTTAACAGAATTTGATGTTTGCCTATCCAATATAATGGCTACATCTCTTTGCCGTTCTTCTCCCCTAAAATAAATAATCTTACAATCCTCTCCTGTCTTAATCTCTGCCCCTTTGCACCTCATTTCCCACATTCCTAAAACATTCATCGTCTCTCTTCCCATTTCATGTTTGTTATTTTATAATTTTCCATCTGCACTCATTGCTCTAATATTTCAAGCTCCTACATTCAATGAACGTAATCGTTCGCATCTAGTAGCCTACTGACTGTCTGGATTCATAATGAAATTGAATCTGGTGAGATCTCATTCGCAACTGCAGAGCCTTATCAAGAATAAGTGACCCAAATTTAAAAAGGCAATGTTACTGATCCCAAACATTTGAGACTTACCATAAAAAAAGAATTCACGCCATTTTGTCTGCCAAACCGAACATGTTGAATAATATTAATAATAATAATAATAATAATAATAATAATAATAATAACAATAATACAGAATATAATAATTCTTATAGTAGTAGTAGTAGTAGTAGTAGTAGTAGTAGTAGTAGTAGTAGTAGTAGTAGTAGTAGTAGTAGTAGTAGTAGTAGTAGTAGTAGTAGTAGTTGTGGCAGTAATGGCATTAGCAGTAGCTGTAGCAGCAGTAGTAGTAGTAGTACCAATAATAAGTAATTAATAATCTCTAACGTGTTAATTATTATAGAATAATTTGCATTTCGAAATTCTATGAATGTCAATAAGTGTTACCGTTTTACTCTTACTCATTTACTTTCGGCTTATCTGCAACTTAAAATGACTTGCTTCTGTTGAATTGAGTTAAGAAGCGACATAACTGTACCCAAGACATCCCCATATGTGCTCCGTCCCCTCATTCAACAGCCAGCGAAGGGTCATACTACTAATCTTTCCCACTGCTATCTGATTTAATGTTCTCCTGGTCTTCCTTCTCAGTTTCAGAACACCTACCGATCCCCCGCAATCTCATTCTTTCCACATACGGGTTCTCAATCTATTCCCCCGCCTTCTCCACCTGGTCCCACAAACGCACGACCACCTACCTCTTGTCAGTAGGCAATCTACCAAGAGGAGGTTCATTCCCTGTTAGCCTATTAGCCTGTTCATTCCCCGCATCCCCGCATGGCCAGGGCAAAATATCCATACAATTCTCACAATCTGTGACCTCTGAAGCGACGATACCCATTCCACACGAAACATTCCTTTCTCCACCTTACTAAGCATACTCTTTGAATTCGTAATAAATGCAATGTGTGTTGCAGTAGTCTGCTCTAGCCACCGGAATGCCGCTGTTACTGCTTCCACCTCCATTCTTATGCTTGAGGTCGTAGTCTCATATGTCACTCTCCTTTTTCAAGACTCGTCCATTGGCCTTTGCAATAAAACCCCAACCACTACGTCTGTTTCTCACCACTGACCCATAGGTGTAGATGGCTATGTCACCTTGATGTGTGTTACTCTGGATCAGCTGTTGCACTTCAAACTCAGTGCGGCCCGCTGCCCATTCTCTGCACTCACGACCAAGTATTAATATAACATTGTGCCAGTCCGTCATGTCTTCCGGAACTTCAACCCACTCTTTTTCACGATTGATGGTCTCCAGATCACACACACTTGACGTATAGATATTTCTGCCTGTGCCAGCCAGGACCTGCCTTGTCTTAGTCTATGACCCTTGACCATATCCATAGCTTCATGCAGGGGGCGATCCCTATCTGCAGCAACTCTCAGGTACCATTTCGCTTGAAGCACCATATGCCTATCCGTCATTGTTGGTAGCGCCCGATTATGCCTCATGCATATAATTGGTGTGTCCATTGTGGACCCCAGGATTACCCGCATGACAACATTCTGTATGCGCTCCAACCTTTCAAGCTGGTTCTTCGATACTCTCAGCAGCCCCAAACCATACTCAATGACATAAATTATTAACTGCTGAAAGAGCATGTAAAGCATTCTATGATCTACCCCGGTTTTTGCCATCGCCCTCAATGCATTAAGTCCCCTACTAGCCTTCACCACTAAAGTCTCCACATGATCCTTAAAGGACAAACACCTGTCAAAGGTGATACCCAAGTACTTCGATTTCCTCTCTCTGCTAAGAGGACATCCATTCATCATAATACATAGGACATCTCCCTTGACGATCAGGTTATCCAGGGAGTACCACATAACCGATGCCTTGTCTGGGTGTTTAACAACCCCTTGCGTCCCTGCACCACTCTGCCACCCTGTTTACTGCCACCTGTAAATCTTCCGCCAAACTGGCCCTGTCTCTACCGTCTGTATACCAGCACATCATCTGCAAATGTCAATATTCTACCCACACCTGGTGTCTAAATAAATGTTATTTGCTGGTGTAGACATTAAAGAGCACTGGCGACTTGGCAAATCCCCGTGGCAACCCATATGTAATAGTACAGGGATCAGAAGTCCAGGAACCCATGGGCAGTGCAACCTTACGCTTATAGAGGACCACCGCAACCCATCTGACAAGGCAAGGGCAGACTTCCATGTCCAATAGTGTGTATATCAACTGATCATACATGACCCTGTTATCCGCATCCTACTGGTCAAGAGCTACCGCCACTGTCTCTTGTTTCTTCTGGTAGACATCAAATGCAAAAGTTGCAGCATTGGCCCTGGTGCCCTTCCCAGGCAGGTAACTCCCGAGCCCTTTGTGAAGCAGATTACGACTTTCCAAATGTCGCTGGAGCCTGCGTGCTACTATCTTTTCCGGGACTTTGCCATGCATGTTTTGCAGGGTTATGATTCGGTATGCATTAAGTCTGGAGTGACTTTTACCTGGCTTTGAGAGTGGGACCAGGTAGCTATGCCTCCAATCGTGGGGTATTTCCGCAGTATTGATTCTTACATTGAAACAAAAAGCCATCTCCTCCAAGTCCCCATCATTTATGTTCCTCATATGGGAGTACTTCACCCCATCCGGACCTGGCGCTGTGTCTTTAGCCCGCTTCAGTACCCGTCTAATGTCCTCCACTTCTAATATCGTCCACTTTAATCTCACAGTCCTCCTTCCTAGTGAATCGTGACAAGGATTCTCTGACCATATCTCTAATAGCTCTATCTTGCTTAAATTTTGAAATTCATTCGTTTAAATTCATTGACCAAGATCTCACCTCATGGAAGAGAGGAGTTGGTAGAAGCTGTAGCACGCTTGCTTGTTTACTTTAATTAACAATAAATAAATAAATAAATAAATAAAAAGACTTAGGTGTGTGGCCCGGCAGGAAATATTATTTATGACATTTGGCCTGCCTGCTGAAAAGGTTGGCCACTCCTGGTTTAGATCGTCCCTGTGATCTAAGGCTCCCCAAGAGTGAAGAGTGGTCGCAATCATAACTGAATGCCCTGCGAGCTCTTATAGCCCTGACTGTGCTGAACTTAGGTATCAGCACAGAACAGGGGAGGTGGTCGCTTCCATGGTCCCCAAGGTTAATGTAGCATGTATAGCCAGGGCACTTAAAAGAGTTTGTCTTTAGTTCTTGTAACATCAGGACATAAAAATCGTAGACCAGTTTCTCCAATATTGATCCTGGTTGCTTTGCACTAAGGCAATTCCAATACCCAACCAGTACATTCTTTAGCACAAACGCTCTATTTTCTTCCTACCCCTTCTGGCTATAGCCCTCTTCTTTCTTTTCCTTCCCCCTCTCCGCTACCTCTTCTCCTCCGCTTCATTTTCTCCCCGCTGGCTGTTGTCAAAGGTATTGAGCATAGAGCACCTACTCCGTTGCTTCGGCGATAATTCTTTTCCCCCATAATTGATTTGATTTAAAAGCAGGAAATAGCCGGTCACCCCAGTAGAGCCTGCCTGCTTGGGAAAGGGCATGGGATGGCCCGCGGGAGTCTATACACTTGGCGCAGCCCCGCCAGCATACCAGACGTTCCACGTTCACGATCAGCTCACCCGTGGCCATTCAGTCCTCGGCAAGTCGGTCCACCTTAAACTTGGGGGTTTATAATCGGAGTTTTCCATCACATACATGGACCGCTGTAATAGCTAACGGGCCCCATCTACCCGGGGACAAGAGGTTCTAGCGCCTCAACCCTCTTGACGATACATTAGATCAATGCATACGGTGAACAACAAACAATTAACGCACAATATATATATATATATATATATATATATATATATATATATATATATATATATATATATATATATATATATATATATATATATATATATATATATACACACACACACACACTAGCTGACCCGGCCCGGCTTCGCCCAGTCCCTGGCGGGGATCTATCTATCTATCTATCTATCTATCTATCTATCTATCTATCTATCTATCTATCTATCTATCTACCTATCTATCTATCCATCCATCTATCCATCCATCCATCCATCCATCCATCCATAAATCCATTCATCCATCCATAAATCTATCCATCCATCCATTCATCTATCTATCTATCTAGGGGGACGGGGAGGAGGAGGGGGAGTATGAGAACGAGGAGTAGGAGGATTATAACGCATATGCCTGTAGATAACTGTAGCGAAAATGTCCACCTATTTGAGAAATATGCAAACATTTTACATATATAGCAATGCTATTAAAAGTTATGTCTCCTCGCTATATATGCAGGAGGAGGAGAAGGAGGAGGGGGAGGAGGAGGAGGGGGATGAAGAGTAGGAGGAGGGGGAGGAGGAGCAGGAGGCGGAGGAGGAGGGGAGGATGAGGTGGAGGGGGAGAAGGAAGAGGGGGAGGAGAAAGAGTAGGAGGAGGAGGGAGTAGGATGGGGAGGAGGAAGGGGAGGAGAGGGAGGAGGAGGAGTAGGAGTAGGAGGAGGAGAAGGAGGAGGAGAGGGAGGAGAAGGAGGAGAAGGAGGAGGAGGGGGAGGAGCAAGAGTAGGAGGAGGAAGAGGGGAAGGGAGGAGAAGGAGGAGGAGTAGGAAGGGGAAGGAGGAGGGAGGAGAGGAGGGGAGGAGGGAGGAGGAGGCGGAGGAGGAGGGGAGGAGAAGTAGGAAGGGAAGAGGAGGGGGAGGAGGAGGGGAGGAAGAGGGGGAGGAGAAGGGGAGGAGGGGGAGGAGGAGAGGGAGGAGGAGGGGAAGGAGGAGGGGGAGGAGGAGAGGGGAGTAGGAGGTTTATAACGCATATGCCTGTAGATAACTGTAGCAAAAAAAGTCCAACTATTTGAGAAATATGCAAACATTTTACATATATAGCACTGCTATTAAAAGTTATGTCCCCTCGCTATATATGAAGGAGGAGGAGGAGAAGGGGGAGGGGGAGGAGGAGGATGGGGATGAGGAGTAGGAGGAGGGGGAGGAGGAGCAGGAGGCGGAGGAGGAGAGAGAGGATGAGGAGGAGGGGAGGGGGAGGAGGAAGAGGGGGAGGAGAAAGAGTAGGAGGAGGAGGAGAGGGAGGAGGAGTAGGAGTAGGAGGAGGAGAAGGAGGAGAAGGGGGAGGAGAAGGAGAAGGCGGAGGAGGCGGAGGAGGGGAGGAGGATTAGGAGGGGGAGGAGAAAGAGTAGGAGGAGGAGGGGAAGGGAGGAGAAGGAGGAGGAGTAGGAATGGGGAGAAGGAGGGAGGAGAGGAGGGGAGGAGGAGGGAGAAGGAGAAGGAGGAGGAGGGGAGGAGGAGGAGGGGAGGATGAGGAGGTGAGGAGGAGGGGGAGGGGGAGGAGGGGAAGAGGAGGAGGAGGGAGGGGAGGAGAAGGGGGAGGGAGGAGGAGGGAGTAGGAGGATTATAACGCATATGCCTGTAGATAACTGTAGCGAAAAGGTCCACGTATTTGAGAAATATACAAAACTTTTACATATATAGCAATGCTATTAAAAGTTATGTCCCCTCGCTATATATAAATTATAATGTAAATTAAAATATTAAATAATATTAAGTAAATAACTGTTTGCACACTAACAAACTATGACAGTTGGCAGCACCAGAATGAGAAGAAGACGTGTAGAAAATTTCATCTCAATCGGATGGACCGTTCGCGAACGCATAAATAACATATAGACAGACAGACAAACATTGTAATATATATATATATATATATATATATATATATATATATATATATATATATATATATATATATATATATATATATATATATATATATATATGTATATATATATATATATATATATATATATATATATATATATATATATATATATATATATATATATATATATATATATAAGTCAGGTCTTAGTCAGATATGACTGAGCTACCGTATAACAGTAGACGGTACTACCTGCTTTCTGTTAGCGCCGAACGCTTGGGCGGCACTTACCAAACCCGACACCCCACATTGTGCCAACGGCTTCGGGCGGAAGAGCGCAATTGGGAGGGTACAAGCCTTACCCTGGTGCGAGGAAATGCAACCTAAAGACAAAGTGTCAGGCAGGGCAGACCAGGCCCTAAGCCTTAGGTTGGCGGCTGGTCTAGGATCGAAGCTCCGACAGGCGGACAATTAGAGCATTGCTTTGCTGATCCGGCAGCTTCTGCAGCTTGTCTTGTTCCAGATGTAGAGGTGTTACCTTTCCTCTGGAGTGAACTAGGCAGGCCGAGAGAGGGATCATGCTGCATGGGCAACACATGATCTCTATATTTTAGCCCAGGCTTTGTGCTATGGAGGGCAATAACTCCATCCCTTACAAACTATCGTCTGTCAAGACGGCAAGGTGCCAATGATATATATATATATATATATATATATATATATATATATATATATATATATATATATATATATATATATATATATATATATATATATTATATATATAAAATACTTCATAATACAAGACATATCTAAAGTCACTAATCAACACTGTGTTAGTTCATGAAGAAAGCTCATTCGGTGTCTCTTTTCTCTGCCTATCTTCTTCTTCTTCTTCAGCGTTCCGAGCCATTAAGGTTCTTTGCATATACCATCCGTCTCCATTCTTCTCTCTGGTTGACCTTCTCTTGCCAGTCGTTGATTCCAAGTGCTTGTAGGTCTGTATATAATATATTATCTCTCCATAGTCTTCTTGGTCTACCTCGGGGTCTACGGTCATCTATTTCCTGAGTGTAAGCGAGTTTTGTTTCCCTATTATCTTCCATTCTTTCTGTATGCCCCAGCCATTGTAGTCTATTAGCCTTCATGACACCAGTGATTAACGGGGACTTAAACAGATCATAAATGTCTTTGTTACTTCTGCTTTTCCACTCTCCACTTTGTGTATCCCTAATGGGTCCAAAGATGCATCTTAAAACTTTGCCTATGGTCACCAGAAACTGTTTCAAAGCTACATATCTACCTCCAACGACATACACGGAACACACTTCAGCTCATGTAGTGCAACTGTCCTGGTAAAAGCTCATCTACACAATTGCTGTACTCCATTCAATTCTCACCACCGTGTCACGTCGGCAATCGCCTAAGCAGCGGAAGTTAGTCTTCTTAGGTCAGAAAAAGTCGCCTAGAAGTTTTTGTTGTCAAAAGTTGCTTCATAAGTGATGTTGAATGAAAGAATGTATGAGAGGAAATAGAGAAAAAGGGCAGAATGTCAGACGGGCCTGCGTGCCCAATTCTTAACCCTTTGAAAATAAAGACTTATTATTATTATTATTATTATTATTATATGACTATGAGTCATCGCCATGTTGCAATATAGGGGCTACAGTAGTAGTCCTATGTATTAATTGGTTTACAGTATAAGAGCAATAAAGGAAAAGCGAGAGCGATTGAAGTAGCAACAGTTAACTGACATGCACTATTAAATCGAGCGAAGTCGGACCTTGAGAAGACAGTGATGATGAATCAAGGGAAACGACTCAGAAAGATTGTGTATCACGTGATCATAACAGCGAAGATCACGGGCCTGGTGTTTTGTCTGAACCAGTCAGGTCAGGGAGTTGACAGAGGAAAGATGTGTCAGTAATTTCAGCTGTGAAGAATTATTCAAGTTTTGCAGTGGCGAATAGACTGCTGAAATGGCCTATAGCCACCCAGAATCATTAAAGAGGATGTACATTGGTTCAACGTTTAAGTATCCGCGATGGGCGTTTACGTCAAGACTGTTAAAACGCACTGCACGAAGGTTGTCGCAGTTGGCAAAAGAATGGCAGCTCAATGTCACCGCTCGCCAAGCCACCAAGAATGAACTGTAAGTGAATATTGTGTAGATACTCAGCATATATGAATGCCGCAGAATGATAGCCTGCTGTACCGATTGGTTATTCTGAAAAGTATTTAACTGTTTACAGCAGCAATATATATATATATATATATATATATATATATATATATATATATATATATATATATATATATATATATATATATATATATATATATATATATATATATATAATTATTTCATAATGTGTCACTTGCCGTCCCAAAAAGTACGGGAACTTGTGACTTTGTCTGCTGTGGCAAATGTGTATAATAAAAGTAAGAATTCCAAGGACGCCAGTAGTTGCTTGAGTTCTTAGTTGCTGCAGTGATGCTTCTGTACATCTGCTATACTATACTTACACGACGAGCGACAGCAGAAGCATGGCAGTCACCAGCTGACGCATCACTTTCTGCACGTCTGTTGTCTTCAGTTCTATTAACAACTGCATGAGCTTTTCCATGGCCGGAAGCTTGCACTTCACACAAGTGGAGTACGCAATCAACTCACCCATGAGATGAAAGCTGCGTGCCTGACCTTACACAGCATCATGGGAATAATAGAAACATCCCGGCGTATCTTTGAGTTTGTATACATATCCAGAATTGTATCATCAGCACTGAAGGTAGATTTCATGGCTCCTGGAGTCACCATCCACAGCTATTGAGGCACAGCAACACATAAAGATGTAATCTGATATATGTACTATAAGCTGCTGTAAGGCAACATGTCAGTCGAAATGAGATTAGTGCAGACATTACCCTCCCGACCTAGTAACGGTGTACTATCTCGTGGGAACTATGGTGCAGAGCTCTCCTTCGCCTTCCGCAGTGTAGAAACGAGCCGCGTGCGCAAGGCCGCTATTGGAACTGACGTCTGCAGTAAACGTTAGACAGAATGGAGACGCAGTCTGTGGATCGGCTTCGCTCGGTTGAGATGCTCCGAACTCTTGGCTAATGTCAGTCCTGATCCTAGTCTTGTGATCTTGGTGACCAGGTAAGTAACCCGTAAATGTGAAGCCGCGAAATAAATCATAAAAATAGCGTGGACTTATGTCATTCAGTTACACTTGTGCGTTGGCACGAGAGTGAAGGAAAGCGAGTTGTTCGTGAAGATGAACCAGCAATCAATTTCCGATAGCAAAGTATGCAGAAGATAGTAAATCATGGCGCAGAGAGCGTTAGCCATTAAATACGGAGCACAGAAATAGCGCCATGAATAAATTCCAGCCATGGATCTGACTTGCTAATAGAATGATAACGAATAGAAAGGAGCTCGGAGCGATGGCCTTAAAGTTATGTCAATGAGAGGTAAATGGTGTTAGACGTGAAGAAATCCACCCCACCACCGAGGTAAATGGTGTTAGAAGTGAAGAAATCCACCTCACCACCAAGATAAATGGTGTTAGAAGTGTCAGACAAATATGTCATATGAACTTGCCAAATATAGCTACGCCATCTAAACTAGCGAATGTACCCGCCATGTGTTTGTCAGCGTGAGAGGAGTAAATTCATCTTCCGATCTGAACTAACAGAATCTTGACAGACATTGAATGTTGTAAATAAATCTAGTAATCACCGTGTTGTGAAATTATCATTTGCAACTTTTTTGAGGTAAAATACGACAGTCACTAACACTAAATTTTTGGAACTAAAATTAGACGATGTTTAGGACTCGTGATTAAAGTACCTGAACTATGTTTATTAAATATCTTAATATAATTGGTGTGACATTCTTAAAGAACGTCAAGGTAAAATACGGACTTGACCCATTACTGAATTTATGAACCAAATATTCAAAACCGAAAGTCAAGATGAGAATCAACACCAAGTCTGAAATCATAAATACGATTGATGAATATGACAGAAATGGTATACAAAGAGACTTTTAACAGAAGGAAATTAGTGCCAATCAGATATAAGGGAAATAATGTCATGTGGGACAACATCATAAAAAAGATAATCTTTAAGATACCACACAGGGAAAGCCCAGCGTAAGGAGTTTGCCGACATCGTGATGTGTATTAGAGTTGTCACAACAATATGGAAATCACGACTGACGTAACAGCACGTAGTAAATTGGAAGATGACCATCGACGTGAGGCAAAATAATTGTGGAGCAGAGTTAGCAGTGACATGTATCGAAACAAACTGCGTACTGAAATACGAATTACGAAATAACTGTGAGGAAAATAATACATCCTTTGTGTGTGAATTATTTCGTCGCTGGATCACCGAGTGAAATTACCAATTATAAAATATTGTTGTAGCAGTTTGTGACTGTGATTAGACAAAAATTGTAAAGATAACCGTAATCGATTACTAAAGCCAGATGTGTAAATCAAGAAGCTGTAGAGATTAGATCGATGTGTTCGCTGAGTAACAACAGCACTATTTCCTCCCCCGATCGCTTATTACCGCGTAGTTACAAACACTGTGTTAGAATTAGCAGCGTATAATTAAGATTGCTTGAACTAATGATTATTTTAGAAACGTGTTAATGATAATTTTAGATGTCGGTGGTAGACATCAGTTGCTATAAGTGAATTATTGTTAGAATTAGTTAATTGATGATTTTGTTCGTGTGGTTATACTTGTATGAACGATAGGTGAATGTAAGAATTAGAGATTAGTATTATTATATTATTATTAACTGTTGCTTAAGCTTGTAAATTCCTAAATGAATTTAATTAAAGTAAGATTATTAAATTAGAATATTATAATTAACTGCTTTCATTAGGTAGGAACTTTAGGTAATTATTTACCACATGCTAATGAATTCATAACATCATAACATTCCCATTGTTTATGTTTGAGATCTATGTTCAGGAATGCAATTGATAATGCAGATGTTATAAAGAAACAGAAACTATGGTGTTGCTGTTGGCAGATAAAGCAAATTGTAAGTATTAAGGGCTCAGAAGGAGACACCTGTCTCCACCTGGTGTAACAGTCACATCAAATAGAGTCTTAATAGGCTCATAACAATGGAATCGGTATACCCATATGGAATGACTGGGGTATCAAGTGCCTATTATTGAAGGTCATCAATATAGGGCACCCAGCCATAAGTGGATAACATGATTCTATGCAGATTTGATGCTGTTTGATAACCATGGCCTGTGAAACCATTGGGCGGGCATGCAATGCTAGTGTTGATTTCATTGATCAGATTGAGCAAGAATATAAAATGATAAAGAGGATGCATATATTAATTGTATGACTTACCATCTTGTTTGATTAATTATAACTTTAAAATGATTATTTTGGGAAATTATAATGATTCCACCATAGTTAAATTATTCATTGATTAACATACAGAACTAAGATAAGTATACTACAACTGACATAAATTATGAAAATCTCTTTTAGAGAAAAAGACTAGAGTGAAATTCACAGTGAATATATATAGAAAATGACAAGGTTAAATAAGATATAACTGAAAAAGAGTGAATTATCCATGATTGTGTACATATGATTTCAGTAATGGCTACAGTTGGAAAAAATTAGTATAACACATGCAAATCAATGGTAGTGTGATGATGAATGACGGATCGTAACAAGGATTGATCAGTGTGTTTGAAATATACATAATATTGATCCACAGCTGTAGAGACCAGGTTATCAGTCTTGTACAGACGGGGAGACGCCTTCTCTCTTATGTTTTCCGACAATGGCCTAAGTTTGGAGAGAACAATAACGGAGGGGTATATGCCTGGGAAGAGAGGAAGAGGAAGGCCAAAGAGAAGATCGGTGCAGGATGTGGCGGATGATCTCCAGATGCGTGTATCGGACGTGGGACATCTTGCTTATGATCGAGAGGTTTTCCGGAAGGTTGTTATGGGAGCGAGGTTCTGCAAAGGACATGCTACTGAATGAATGAATGAATGAATGAATTATTTGTTATGTGATCAGGGTGGTCTATTGTACGTTTATCCTGTAAAAAACTGTAAGTCGAATTAATATTCTCTTGTACGCCTACAATGACACAAATGGCAGTTACGCTGAATGATATGAAGTACAATATGTAAACAATTCAAAGACAATGTTACTGATCACAGACATTTGGGACTTACCCAGATAGTAGAATGCAAGCCATAGTATCAGGCAAGCAGAACCTGATTAAATATAATATTAATAATAATAATAATAATAATAATAATTAAAATGATAATAATTATTACAGTAGCAGTAGTTGTAGTAGTAACAGTATTAGTAGTAGTAGTAGTAGTAGTAGTAGCAGTAGTAGTAGTAGTAGTAGTAGTAGTAGTAGTAGTAGTAGTAGTAGTAGTAGTAGTAGTAGTAGTAGTAGTAGTAGTAGTAGTAACAATAATAAGTAATTAATAATCGCTAACGTATTAATTATTATAAAATAATTTGTATTTGGAAATTCTATGAAAGTCCATAATTGCTATCGTTTTAGCCTTGTGCATTAGTGTCAGCTTATCTAGCACTGACAATGACTTGCACCTGTCAAAGTGAGATTGGTGCAGAGATTACCCTCCCGACCCAATAACGGAGTACTATCTCGTGGGAACTATGGTTTAGAGTTCTACTTTGCCTTCCACAGTGTAGAAACCAGTGGGATGTGCAAAGCCCGTATTGGAACTCGATGTCTGCAATAAACGTTAGACAGTATGGAAACGCAGTCTGTGGGTCAGCTTCACTTGGTTGAGATGCTCCACAGTCTTGGCTAATGTCAGTCCTGATCTTGGTGACCAGATAAGGAATGCAGAGCTCGTAAAAAACCACAAATGAGGGAAACCATGAATCGACCGCTAGACTTGTTCTTCCAGATTACTTTCTCTTTTCCTATTGTCTCTGTACTACTCTTCCATATTACTTTATCTTTTCTAATTATTTCTCTGTCGGGAGTCTCTGTGGCGAAGTGGTCAAGCCGTTTGACTCGTGTTCGGAAGGTTGTGGGTTCGATTCCGGGCCGCGCCATTCGGTTTACGAGTTAAATGTTTCGGAGACTCCTGTGGGTCGTCGCTAAAAGCTACGGAGTTCGTGCTTTGTGCGACGCTTTCCGTGCTGCGGAAAGAGACCGAGCCATATGGGATAAAACCCGGTGCAATGAAGTCGACCCTGTCGACTTTTAAGCGACTTTAAAAAAAATTATTTCTGCACTGTTCTTCCATCTTACTTTATCTTTTTCCACTTGTCACTACACTTTTCTTGCATATTACTGTATTTGTTTCACGTGTTTCTGTATGTTCTGTCACATCACTTCATCTTTTCCACTTTATACTATTCTTCCATATTACTTTATCAATTCTACTTATTTCTACACGGTTGTTCCATCTTACGTTATCTTCTCCACTAGTCTCTATACATTCCTTCCATATAACTTGGTTTGTTCCACTTGTCACTACACTGTTAATCCAAATTATTTTCTGTTTCATTTGTCTCTATACTGTTATTCCACATTACTTTATTATTTCCACTTCGTTCTACACTGTTCTTCAATAGTATTTGATCTTTTCCACGTGTGTCTACACAGTTCTTCCATGTTACTTTAGATGTTCCACAAGTCGCTATACTTCGAGTGCATATTACTTTATCTGTTCCATTAGTCTTACATTCCTCTGCTTAAATAGATAGAGATGTAATGTTGCGCTTATCAAATTTACACATTCGAAAATGTTCGTGGTTTCTTTTAATTCATTCTCATTTTGTTCAAAATTACCATAGGCCGTGAGTAATTATAATTTATACAAAGACAGTGAACTCTTAAATACATTACAACACCCCAAGCCTATTAATGACTTATTCAAACAAGCTTTGCAAACTCCACAGCCCAGCTATGAAACATGTCTTCCACATCACTCCATATGTACCACTAAACCAAATACTTACGATCAGTAGCTATTTGAAAATCATCTCAGTGCAGATTGTATATAAAATAAGAACATGAGTAAAGAACATTTGTATACACACGGGGACGCCTGCTAGACCCATATTTGTGTAGACCAATCGGCACTCAGTGGATGATGGGGTCAGTATCAGGCCGGCCGCCTTTACACCCACAGACATATTCTGGTACCCATTTTAGGCTGGGTCGTCCATTGAAGTTCAGGTACATGTTATAAATCCGAATCCGCTCTGATGCGGATTGAAACGTATCCAGGATCACATGCCTTTAAATGTTACTTGATTTTAGTTTCATTAGCTTCTTGTCTGCTCTTCCTCATTAGCATTCGGGCATCTACAACAGTATCTCTAATAAAACAGATATCTAGTTTTCTGTTAATGACATTGTCTTACTGTATTGGATGGAATGACGATTAAGATGGCTGATGCCATGCTTGTTTACATTAATTATTTATTTTTCTTGAGTGACCAAAGATTGCTATGTGTCTGTTCCGACATGAATCACAAACAGGACAGTTCGCTTGAAGTCGTCACCGGTATTTTTGGCCACGTTTCCTCCATCTGTACGGCAAAGTTAGAGCAGTCTTGCTGGACATGTTTTGTAGATTGCTTTAATGCTCCACATTATTGCTCCAAGCATGTGACAGTCAGTGATACCCATTCGATGGAAGCGTGCTCTGAGTCTGCAATATCCTATTTTAAGTCTAAATATTCTGGGCTGCCCGTTTCTGCCAAGTTCATTGATGTTGTTGTGTTCTGGTTTTTAGTTTTCAAGCAAATTAAGTTGAGCAGAACTGATAAAGTCGACAGGCCGTCATGGGGATGTTGTCAAATACACCAACATATTATCTAACACAGACATAGATCGTCTAACGCACACAACGATTGCCTAACACAGACACAGATTCCCTAAATCACACAAACATAGTCTAAGACACACACATATTGTCTAACATACACAAAGATTATCTAACGCACACACAGAGTGCCTAAATTTCACAACGATTGTCTAACACATAGTGATTCCTAACGCACACAAAGATTGTCTAACGCACAAAACGTTCCGAAGAACTAGTCTTAAACTTGTGATATAATGAAATTTAAATCTATTGAAAGCTCATTCTCAACTGCAGAGCATTATCGAGGATAAGTGATTCAATCTTTTCAAGAAACATGATACGGGACAGAAGAGTGGCCCGTTCCAAGCCTAAAACTAGAAGACACCCAATGTTCAGGAAGAGAAGGGAAGAACCAGCGTTAAAGTCGCCAAGAAAACATGGTAAGAGAACCTGCCTAGATGTAGCAAAGCGCCATCATCGCAGCTGAAAGAAGGAAACATTCCGAAAGCTACAAGCGAAGCATCCGCTGGCAAATGTGACGAAAACCTACCAGTAGTATCTTATGCGGTAACTAAGTAGTATTTCAGGAAAACTCCTTAGGTTTGACCTAATAAAATCCTTATATAAAAAGTCTAGCTCCTACGCCGTGACGTCAAAAAGCGACTCCTCCGGGGCAAGGGATATAACTCAGGGATACATAATCGAATGTTTTTTTTGCGTTATTACCTCCCTTTTTGGGTTGAGAATTTTATTTATTTATTTTTTTAATGTAATGATTACTGTTAATTATGGTTGTAGTGGGTGGGGCTTAAAAACTAACAGCCCGTGATTGATAGTGTGTTAGGGTTACAGTGCTCTTCCTCCTCGGTTTCTTCCCCCTTTATATATATGAGGGATATAACTCAGGAATACATAATCGAATGTTTTCTTTTGCGTTATTACCTCCCTTTTTGGGTTGATAATTTTATTTATTTTTTATTTTTTAAATGTAATGATTACTGTTAATTATGGTTGTAGTGGGTGGGTGCTTAAAAACTAAGCAGCCCATGATTGATAGTGTGTTAGGGTTACAGTGCTCTTCCTCCTCGGTTTATTCCCCCTTTATTTTTCTAACCTTTCTTATCTATATAGGGCCGGGCGTAACACTATCAACAATACATTGGTGATGTGTAAGGGTTAGGGGTACAGTGCATCTCAGCGAGATCGTCTAGGAGGCGGGCGAACGTAGGGTGGGGGCGCAGGGGTGGGGTGCGGGGGTGGCGGCGCATGGGGTGGAGTGAGGGGTTGAACCCACGAGCCGCGCCGAGTGTCATAGGAAAACTGTGATAAGTAAAAGGTAAGTAGGGCTGGTATATGGTATGTAGAGAGTCGTAACGGTTTATTCACTATCATCATGCGGGTTACAAATGAAAACCTTAAAAAGTAAAGAGGGTCGGTTCTACTGGTTGTAGTGGGTATGGCTTAGTGAAATTTGTTGTTAAGAGGTGGATAGTGGTAAGTAGTGATATGTAGAGAGTTACGCGGGTTTAAACACTATCATCAACGGGATACAAATGAAAACCTTAAAAAGGTAAGGATGGCCGATAGTATTGAATGTAGTGAGTATAGATTAGTGAAATTCGTTGTTAAGAGGTGAGTGAGTGGAGGAAAAGCTAGATAAGTCTTCTGAGCATTGTTACGGGGTAGCCAAGAGGCAGGTTTGCTGAATAAATACTCCGACAGCCATTTTAGAACACCTGAGGTTAAGACTTATAGTAAAAGCTGAAGCATGAACTCATAGTCGACTGGATTGAAGGTGATCTCCTGGGTAACTCAGCGCAAGGCGATGTTGGCGGTGAACGTGCTTGAAGTATTGAGACATGTTTTGGGAAAAACCATGAATGACTCATCGTGACCAAACCACGGTATACATGCTCAGACATGTTTTTGAGGTGGGACTGTAAACACTCTAAATCAACGCAGGGTAAGACCACGGTATAACGATACAAACCGCTGACTATACGTGTTTTAATAAGAATATCTAGGTGTTTTACAGAATAAGTCTAACCTGATTGAACTGGTTATTGTATAGTTTGACTCAACGTCATTATAAAGGAGCTCAAAGGTCGACTAAGGACACTGTGTTTGCAACAAGGTCTATCGAAAACACCGCACAAAAGAAACAGCTGTGGTAAGTAGAGTGTGATATACATCTTCTCTATACGATGTCGTAGTCTCTCAGATCATACCAGCTTAGTACAACGGCGATAAATACTAGCTAGTAGTCGGCAAACTGACGCTCTTACCACGGAAATTAACGCTATCCTAGTGTACTGTGGTGAATACGGGTTTATACAATAATAATATATGTAGATGACTACTGAAAGCACAGGTGAACTACTAAACACGTTGTGTCAATCTATGTGAGTGTCTGTATTCTCGGTCGTCCTTATGCTCTCTATGATGTAGGGTAAGTGATGGTAGATGATGTGGTGCATTCTAACTATGTAATGTGTACACATGAACAAGTGTGTTTTTCACTAAAGTATATCACCTATGTTTTTATGTTTTCCGTTTTCTGTTCACTAAAAGTATCCTGATTCTAGTTCGACAGATTCTAACATAAGAGGAGATACATCAACACGCAGTGTTGGAGCAACGCAATTCTGTCACTCAGAGAGGATATGTGTAGTAGGGGGATCAAGTCATCTACTTGTCTCTCTATCTCCACTAAGTGTATTTAATAGTGTAAGACGAGCATCTATGGTCACTAATTACGTAGCCATCCACAGGACACCCTATTTCTGCACACTAACTGTATGCATATGAAACAGGCTGTATCATGTATTCAACTATTCAGTATTTATAGATCATATTTCCGCTCATTAAAGTACACCGGTTCTCCAGAGTGAAAAGGCGGTGACACAAACTGAGCTGTCTGAGTGAAAAACTTGCTGCCACAGGGCACATTGGAGTCATTCTCTGTGGTCACTAATGTATCAATGTAAATCACTAAGATACACGGTCTCAAAATAATGTGTCTCTTCGCATTGTGCCAAAGCTACACAAAAGTCAAATATGTGGTGTCAAATTTATGTAAAGCTTACAATACGATATCCCTTGTGTAAAAATCTGTATCGTTTCACCAGAGTGAACATTTGCTAACATTAACCAGGAAAAATCTACCTTACTGAGGTACATACAAGACAAACAAATCTCTGATATTCTACCACAAATTATTGGTCTGCATTCACTATTGATTTTCACTAAAGGAGCAGCACTAAATATTTCACTCCTAGGCATTAGGGTGCGTATTCGCCTTTGCTAATTAGTATAGTAAACCTCTATGTGCGATCTAAATAACACAAAGAACAGCATTACTAAACAGGCCGCTGCTAGCACAAGGAGAAAAGCATATAGTCACGGAGAAGACCCACTGTATGGACGGGATAAACAGAAACACATAAATATTTTACTACAATGGACAGCAAAAGATCAAAATATTCCTTTTAATGTGTCTTAAAAGTTATGTGATATGAAATATTTTCTGTAGATATACTATCTTCGTGATTGTCACATGGTTGTAAGAAAATGTAAAATATAATGATTTTGCAATTTCTTCACAGCTATTTGGCGACCAGTGCTTACAACGAATTGCGAAAACGTGAAAAAACTACAGGAAGCTACACAAACCATATTGTGGTGGATCACTATACCTTAGTCATTGCATCGACACGAGATTATTGCGCTGTCACTGAATCGTTATCTAATACCACAAGCGACAAGTGTGCTGGATAATATTGTCGTAGTATCAAAACTCACACATCAGCTACCGGAATCAACTTATTGCTTTATCACCGTATCATCAAATACTACTACATTTTTCTATCATGATGGCCACCAGTCAGAAAATAAGCTCTCTATGCCCCACCTGTGGTAAAAACTTTACAGAAAACCGCAATCTTACACATCACATTAACACCGTACACACAACCAGAACTCATACATGCCACCTCTGTGGCAATCTATACAACAGAAAAGACAACCTAAAACACCATATAAAAACACATCACCAGACTTCATCAACAGCAACACACGCATCAATCACGGACACTACGCCATCAAACGCAAACACCGACAATACACCCTCAACAACAAACACGGATACTACACCCTCATCATGCAAAAGAAAAGCACCAGCAGACACACAACCATCTAAACAACATAAACACGATAACTAGCAAGTGGTAGCAGAGGAAGCCGACATAGAGATAGATGAGGAAGTAGAGATAGATGAGGAACTAAAGACCTTAGACAAACTCCCCGACGACGACGATATCCAACAGCCATATAGAGATAACTGGGCAGCCCTTAGGACACATCAGAACATTAACAAACATATATCGACCTACAACTTTTTTCACCGACCAGACGCAGTACAACCAATAGACTGGACCAAAAGATTAACACAAGTATTTAGTAGTCAGAAATGCCGCTTTAAGGTAAATTATAGCCATCACATGATTTTAAGACATAAGGAAACGAAATAACTTAGATTTTACCATTCATCATATAACATCGCCTGTGAACTCAACGTACCCTTTTTAGTAAACAACGAACAAGACTTTGATGACTTTACAACCATAGTCCGGAATAGTGACATGTTTAATTACGCCCTACACAACAGACCCGACACTAAGTACCTGGTAGAGACAATACCCGCGACTAGTTTCTATGTATATCACATCACTGAACATCCGATTGGTAGCTGAATCATTCCGTATAATAACATTATGTTTTGATTTTTTTTCTTGTAAAAAAAAAGTACTGTAAATAAACAGGTATATACTATAACTGTGTGTTGTTTGTTGATTTCCTTTAGTGTTGACGGTGTATATAGTTGCCATGTGCTGAGAAAATGGTACATATTGAGGACAAAGTCAAGAATTATTTCAATAACACTAAGAAAAAGGGTAACCAAAATAGAAAAAAGGCTGACCAAATTCAGAAATATCTCGACCAAACTCATGAAAAGTAGGAAAATTGTTAGTCAAAGGTGAAAACAATATAGTAGGAAATCATGTTAGCCAAAGGTGAAAACTATTGACCAAGTAAAGAAACTTCTCGCCCAAACTCATAAAAAGTAGGAAAATTTGTTAACCAAAGGGGAAAAATGGTGGCCAAATACAGAAATATCTCAACCAAACTTATAAAATATATGAACATTTTCTAGTCAAAAATGAAAAATAGTTGCCAAGTAAAGAAATATCGCAGCCAAACTTATCAAATGTATGGAAATTTGTTAGCCAAAGGTGAAAACTGTTGACCAAGTAAAGAAACTTCTCTGTCAAACTCATAAAAAAGTAGGAAACTTTGTTAACCAATTGTGAAAAAATATTGTCAAAGAAAAGACATGTTCAACTAATCTTATAAATATGTCGTACAAACTTATAAACATTAGGAAAATGTGTTAACCAAATGGGGAGAAATATTGGCCAAGTGAAGAAATAGCTCAACCATATTGATGAAAAAGAGGAAATGTGTTAACCAAATGGGAAGAATATTGGCAGAGTGAAGAAATATCTCAGCCATTCTTATAAAAATTACGAAAATGTGTTAACCTAATTAGAAAAATATCGCCCACTTGACGAAAAATTTACAACAAACTTATGAAAAGTATGAAAATGTGTTAACCGAAGGGGAAAAATATGGACTAAACTATGAATTATGTTGACCGAAGTAAGAAAATGTGTTAGCCAAAGGGGGAAATGTTGGCAAAAACATGAAACATCTCAACCAAACTTATAAATATCATGTGTAAACTTTTAAAAATGTAGGAAAAAATGTTGCTTCTGTAGTTGTGTCAAACGTGTCTTGAACTTTTGTCTGAAAAGACATTTCACAAGACATAATCATCAAAGTCAACACTTTCCCTCTTTAACATTATGAAAGCTTCAACTTGTCAATCCAGAGTGTCCACTAAAGAAGCACTTATACATACTAATCACCAATCTCTACACACTCTTGTTTTTTTTTGTTTTTTCAAACACAAAGTGTCTATGTCTTTCATAGATACCTAACACAACATTTCCATGTCACAGCACCAATAACTCCAAACCTTTGAGTCACATGAGCTCTAATGAAACAGTCATAACAACATTTACGGCAAGACAGTTTGTGGCGCCACCTGGGATAATTTCGATAACATCTGAGTATTCGTCAGCAAAGATCCATTTCCCATGGTTGACATCTTCAACTTTCTATACCAAAATGTCTGCTGCACTAACCTTCCATTTTTCCATCTTTCAACAATACAAAGGGTGTTCTCGAAGTCTAGCTAACATAACTTTTCTTACTTTGTCCACCTCTATCATGCTTTGTCATTTCACAGCGGCAATAGCAGCAAGTCTGCAACCAACCAACAGTGTCTGTTATGAAGTCAACCTTTCTCAAAACCACGTCTGCTTTAATGAACCCTTGATACCCCCCCCCCCCCACCCCCACCACATCATCTAACCGACTTTCAACAGTTCATACCAAATAGCAGTAACATTCTCTTTGATTACAGAACAACTGATTTTCTGCTGACTAGGCAGGTTATGTCAACAAATGTTCACTCTGGTGAAACGATAAAGAATTTTACACAATGAATATCATATTGTAAGCTTTGCATAAATTTGACACCACATATTTGACTTTTGTGTAGCTT
The DNA here is from genome assembly GCA_014155875.1 of Cepaea nemoralis. Taxonomy (NCBI): domain Eukaryota; kingdom Metazoa; phylum Mollusca; class Gastropoda; order Stylommatophora; family Helicidae; genus Cepaea; species Cepaea nemoralis. The sequence continues at coordinate 37,111 of JACEFZ010026582.1, forward strand.
TGGCACAATGCGAAGAGACACATTATTTTGAGGCCGTGTATCTTAGTGATTTTCATTGATACATTAGTGACCACAGAGAATGACTAAGTTGTCCTGTGGCTTCAAGTTTTTCACTCAGACAGCTCAGTTTGTGTCAGCGCCTTTTCACTCTGGAAACCGGTGTACTTTAATCAGCGGAAATATGATCTATAAATACTGAATAGTTGAATACATGATACAGCCTGTTTCATATGCATAAGTTAGTGCGCAGAAAGAGGGTGTCCATGTGGATGGCTACGTAATTAGTGTAAATAGATGCTCGTCTTACACTGTTAAATACACGTAGTGGAGATAGGAGAGACAAGTAGATGACTTGATCTCCCTACTACACATGAGTGACAGAATTGCGTTGCTCCAACACTGCGTGGTTGATGTGTCTCCTCTTATGTTCAAATCTGTCGAACTAGAAACAGGATACTTTTAGTGAACAGAATACGGAAAACATAAAAACATAGGTGATATAGTTTAGTGAAAAACACACTTGTTCATATGTACACATTACATAGTTAGAAAGCCCCACATCATCTACCATCACTTACCATACATCATAGAGAGCATAAGGACGACCGAGAATACAGACATTCACATAGATTGACACAAAGTGGTTAGTAGTTCACCTGTGCTTTCAGTAGTCAACTATATATATATATATATATATATATATATATATATATATATATATATATATATATATATATATATATATATATATATATATATATATTATTGTATAAACCCGTATTCACCACAGTAAACTAGGATAGCGTTAATTTCCGTGGTAAGAGCGTCAGTTTGTCGACTACTAGCTAGTATTTATCGCCGTTGTACTAAGCTGATATGATCTGAGAGACTACGACATCGTATAGAGAAGATGTATATTGCACTCTACTTACCACAGCTGTTTCTTTTGTGCGGTGTATCGATAGACCTTCTTGCAAACACAGTGTCCTTAGTCGACCTTTGAGCTCCTTTATAATGACGTTGAGTCAAACTATACAATAACCAGTTCAATCCGGTTAGACTTATACTGTAAAACATCTAGATATTCTTATTAAAACATGTATAGTCAGCGGTTTGTATCGTTATACCGTGGTATCACCAGGCGTTGATTTAGAGTGTTTACACTCCAACCCCAAAAACATGTCTGGGCATGTATACCGTGGTTAGTTCACGATGAGTCATTCATAGTTTTTTCCCAAAACATGTCTGAATACTTCAACCACGTTCACCGCCAACATCGCCTTGTGCTGAGTTACTCAGGAGATCACTTTCAATCCAGTCGACTATGAGTTCATGCTTACGCTTTTACTATGAGCCTTAACCTCATGTGTTCTAACATGGCTGTCGGAGTATTTATCTAGCAACCCCGCCCCTCGTCTACCCCGTAACAATGCTCAGAAGTACTTATCAAGTCTTTCCCCCACTCACTCACCTCTTAACAACGAGTTTCATTAATCCATATTCACTACATTCAATACTATCGGCCATCCTTACCTTTTTAAGGTTTTCATTTGTATCCCGTTTATGATAGTGTTTAAACCCGCGCGACCCTCTACATATCACTACTAACCACTATCTACCCCTTAACAACAAATTTCACTAAGCCATACCCACTACAACCAGTAGAACCGACCCTCTTTACTTTTTAAGGTTTTTATTTGTAACCCGCATGATGATAGTGAATAAACCGTTACGTCTCTCTACATAACATATACCAGCCCTACTTACCTTTTACTTATCCCGGTTTTCCTATGACACTCGGCGCGGGTCGTGGGTTCGAACCCCCTCACCCCACCCCATGCGCCGCCACACCACACCCCACCCCTGTGCCCCCACCCTACGTTCTCCCGCACCCTAGACGATCCCTCTGAGATGCACTGTACCCCTAACCCTTACACATCACCAATGTATTGTTGATAGTGTTACGCCCGGTCCTATATAGATAAGAAAGATGAGAAAATAAAGGGGGAAGAAACCGAGGCGGAAGAGCACTGTAACCCTAACACACCATCAATCACGGGATGTTAGTTTTTAAGCCCCACCCACTACAACCATAATTAACAGTAATCATTACATTTAAAAAATAAATAAATAAAATTCTCAACCCAAAAAGGGAGGTAATAACGAAAAAAAAAACATTCGATTATGTATTCCAGAGTTATATCCCTTGCCCCGGAGGAGTCGCTATTTGACGTCAAGGCGTAGGAGCTTTATATAAGAATTTTACTAGGTCAATCCTAAGGAGTACTCCTGAAATACTATTTAGTTACCGCATAAGATACTGTAACAGTATTGGGTAGTGTTGGGATCTATTGGGAAACACAGATACAGCACGATTGAGCATTGAGACTGAAAGGGGTGGGAGATGCTCAATCGTGACGTATTTGGTTGGTATGGGCAGTTAGAACCCGGCCATAGTAGAGAATGGAGGTGTACATCGAAGCTTTGTCAAGTTAAGCCAATAAACGTTTTATCAACAACCAAACTACATGCCTTCGTCTTCTTACACACTGTTATAAAAGGCGAAATGGAGCCACTTGACCAGGATACGAACCTGAGGATGAGAAAAACAAAACAATGCGAAGCCAGGATTGAATAACGTCGCGGAAAGCTTCAAGAAATAAACAAACAAACACAATACTAGCGGCACGTGAAAGAACAATTATTGAACCTGATAACAGACGCACCAAAAGATGGCCAGTAACTTGTAAATAGTGGTAATATCTGAATACAGAGGCCAAAAGCTCGCCCAGGAGTGGTCCTTTGTAAGTCTTTTTTAAGACTTCAGATAACGGTCAAAGTAGTAACTAGAAGTTTGTTATATCAGCCGTTTTTCAGAGTTCACAGTAAAGGAAGTTTGTATGGCCGCCCTTCTGCAGTTTGATTGTTAGCAACAGGCTTGACATGGACTGAAATTTTGCGTTGCAAGAGCTATCAAAACCGCTACCTTACATCGTTCTGATTGACCAGGAGTGATCCTATCCTGAGAGTTTGGGCAAACCAGCAATTCAAGTTGCTCAAAGTTAAAGAGCTAATCAGGAGTTGTCAGAACAGCATGATCGTTGATCGGGCCATAAATTCCTGAAACACTCAATTTTCGCTAGGCCTCGGCTGATCCTGATAACATTTTTGGGCCTCGTTATTCCTATGACCCAAACACACCTAATCCATTTTTGGGCCTCGTTATTCCTATGACCCATTCCATACGACGATGAAGTAACCACTTGAGAATCAAGGAAGGGACCCAACCAGGGGGTCGAAGATTTGTCTGGCAGCCCATGAGATGTGACCCAACCAGGGGTTGAAGATTTTCTGGCAGCCCATGAGAAGGACGAAAATACCTGAGGGAAGAGAAGTGATGTCTGAACTCCGCCACTTGAATTCCGAGACTAAATTTCACTTGATGCGGGCTCTGGTTGGTTGAACTGAATCCGTAAGTTGGTAAAAGAAGGTAACGGATTAATTTAGGAAATAAACTCAGAGTAAAAGTTGTACATTTCGAGGTCTCCCGTGAGGTTCCGAATTTATTAATTAGAGTAGAGTACAGGACATTATTGTGGACATTATATCTACAAGGAACCTTCTGATTGCCACAAATTTGAATTTTTTGTTGAGGACAGGGTTCATTCTTCCTATGCTCAGACAGGATATCGTTGGTGCTTCTTCTGATTAATGTAATATCTTACAATATTATAACCAACTGAATTGTGCTGTTTGGGATTTGGGAAATTGTAATTATTTGATTGGTTGCTTGCTTTGTTTCAGTAATTTTCAGTATGGCAGAACCGGATAACTTGGCTCAGGTTTTGACAGGCGTGGGAACAGCAGTAGGCCGACTGAATATGGTGATTAAACAACAAGGGATGGCAACAGAAATTGTAAAGTTTAGTGGACAGGCCAGAGACTATAAGAAATGGGTCACTTCTATAGAAAAATATGCCTATTTGATCTCAGCAACAGATGAAGAAAAAATGAGACTGGCTTATCAGACGGCAACGGAACCAGTTTCGGATCATATCAGAAGAAAATTAGAGGCTAGGGTAGATGAGACATGGGAACAGTTTAAAGAAGACCTAGCAAGGAAATATGCAGAAATAACGGATCCACAACATGCGTTTTCGGTGTTGAGGCAGGCTAAACAAAATAACGGAGAGACGGTACAATTGTTTAGCGATAGGTTGATTAACCTGGCTGAAGAAGCATTCTTAGGACAGAATGTACGAGGGGAGGAGGTGGAAAGGATGTTAGTAGGGATTTTTGTAGATGGCATCAAATCTGATGGTTTGAAACTTAAGTTGATGAGGGAAAACCCTGAGAGGTTATCACAAGCGGTGGATATCGCGGTACAAGAGGAAAATTTGAGACGTAGGTTTAGATTAAGAACAGGACGAGAAGTGGGAAGCAATCGAGACGATAGAGTTGAGGAACCCATGGAAATAGGACAAACAAGATTCGGATGGAATAGGAGAGGCGGTATACAAACTTTACAAGGTAGAAATAGAAGCGATTATGTTGAAAGAAGAAATGTGAGATACCCTACAAGTGAGTCAGTAGGAAACACAAATAACACAAATATTGTCTGTTGGGTTTGTGGTCAACGGGGACATGTTTCTCGTTTTTGTAATAACAGGCGTGTCCAGTCGAATACACAGGGTAGATATGATAATAATAGGGTGACTGGGAATGTTGTTGATGGACACAGGAATTTTACAGGTACAAGAACACAGGTAAATCGGCGCCCTACCTATTAGACAGGACCTATGATAGGAGGGTAAATAATAGGGTCCCAAGTGTTAGAGAGTATGTTAGTAACAAGTATAATAGATCGAACAGAGAATATTTTCAAATGGATGAAGTCAAGAAATTTATAGAAGATAAAACAGATTATAGCTCGTGTATATTAGAAATAGGGAAGTATAGAGTTCGTACATTAATAGACTCAGGAGCTCAAGTTAGTGTGGTAAAAGAAAGTTTTTTATACAAAATAGTAAGAAATTGTAGAGTATTTAAGTGTAGTAATAATTTACACTCTGTTACTGGACAGAATTTACAAGTAGTTGGACAAACAATGATAAATTTTAAGTTAGGAGGGATCAACATAAGACACCTTTTTCATGTAGTGAGGGGTTTAAATAGAAATATGTTGATAGGGAGAGATTTTTTGATAAAGAATGGAATAAGACTTTTTTATGATTTACATAAGTTAAAATTCAGAGACGTATATATAGATATGGAAGAGGATATGCATATATCAGCACTAGTTAGGGTTAAAATGACAACGACGTTAAAACCACAGTCGATTAATTTGATACAAGCGAAGCTGAAGAGAAACCCATATTATGTAGAAGGAAACACAGTCAGAATCACCGAGTTACAAGAGGAAATAATTGATGAGCCTGGTTTGGAGGTTCCAGATGGAGTAATGGAGTTGGATAAACACTTAACCTTTCCAGTAATGGTTATCAACAACACAGGGAGAGAAATCAAGTTATACAGAGGATGTGTGATAGCAAAATTAGATCATAACATTAGTGAAATATTGGCAACGAATAGAACAGAAGTGTCGGGAACAAGTTATTTGAAAACTTCTAGTGAAAGGAGAAGTGACAGACGCGGATGCGGAAGAAGAGGGAAAATCGGAATGGATGAATTGATCCATCCATCCAGAAGAAATAAAGCCCATATACATTCACTAGACAAAATAACAAGGGAACAAGAATTGTTGTCACAATTAAAAGCTCCGCCAGAAAACAAGGAAGTGTTGGAACAGTTTATAAAGCAAAATCAGGATGTGTTTGCGATTAATGATTTAGAGTTGGGAATGACACGAACAGTTAAAATGGAAATAGACACAGGAGATCATCCACCAATAAGTTTAAAACCATATAGAACTCCATTAAGAAACAGAGAAATAATGGAAAAGGCAATAGAAGAGATGCTGAAAGCAGGAATAATAAAAAGGTCGAAGTCAGAATGGTCATCTCCGGTGGTCATCGTGGCCAAGCCTGATGGTTCGAGTCGTTTCTGTTGTGACTACAGGGCGTTGAACAAAATCACCAAGAATGTAGCATACCCACTGCCGGTAATTGATGACATTTTGGGGCTACTTAATGGCTCTACATATTTCACAACGTTAGACGCAAGGTCAGGGTTTTGGTGTATTCCGATGTCAGAGGACGCGCAACGGAAAAGTGCCTTTTGTACCCACATGGGCTCGTACGAATTCTTACGAATGCCTTTTGGTGTCAAGACGGCGCCCTCACACTATATGCTCTTAATAAATGAAGTTCTAGAGGGTATGCAAAGGTTCGCTCTTGCTTATATTGATGATATATTGGTCTATACAAAGGGAGATGTGGAGGATCATTTGAAACATGTTAGACTAGTGTTTGACAGGTTAAGAAAGCATGATGTGAAGTTGAAGCTTAGTAAGTGCCAATTTTTAAAAACAGAAACAAAATATTTGGGGTATATTATAAATAGAGAGGGTATTAAACCAGACCAGGACAAAATAAAGGTTATTAAAGAGTTACCTGCTCCAACAAACGTTAAGGAAGTACGTGCTTTTGTGGGAACATGTGCGTATTATAGGCGGTTTATTCCAGCATTTTCAAGGATAGCTGAACCAATTACAAATTTAACAGCCAAGTACGCCAGGTTTAAGTGGGATGATGAGTGTCAAAAAGCCTTCGACTATTTAAAAAACAGCTTAACACTGGTACCACTGTTGACGCATCCAGACTTAAACAAACAGTTGATACTATACACAGATGCTTCGGACAATGCAGTAGGAGCATGTTTGGTACAACCATATGAAGGAAAAGAATCTGGAATACCAGGGGTTAAAAATGAAAGACCTATCTACTTCCTGTCTCATAAACTTAGTAAATCACACAAAAAATGGACTACTATCGAGAAGGAGGCTTACGCGATTCATTACGCTCTACAGAAACTAAATTACTACTTACATAACGCAAATTTTGTCATTAGAACTGACCACATGCCTTTAAAGTCTTTTCTAGAAGCTCCAGTGCAGAACAGGAAAATACAGACATGGGCATTGAATCTACAGGGGTACGACGCGAAAATTGAGTACATTCCAGGTAGGATAAACACGTGCGCTGATTTATTGTCTAGAATTCCATATCCACAGTCATCAGAAGATACAGAAGAGGAGGCAGCCGAACCAGAGATAGACGACCGGAATTGGCAAGTAAATATTCTAGACTCTGCTATAATAAATGGGGAAGAATTTGATAGTCTACCATCGGATCAAGAGTCGGAACATAGGGAAGAAGACCTACAATTAGCACAATTCAATATGGAAGAGGAGCAGGATTTGGACCCAAGAATCATACAAATAAAGGAAAAATTACGAGAAACAGAAGATAACAAATATAAAAGGAATTATTTGCTCTTACAAGAGGATGGACAGTTATATTATATGTGTGAAAAGAATGAACAACTAAGGAAATATATTCCAAGGCATTTAGAAAATGAACTTTTAAAAGCATATCACGATGAAAATGGACATCTCGGTAGAGACAAACTAGTGAAAGCACTTACAAGTAAATATTATTGGCCAAACTTATTTAAATCTGCATGCAAATATGTAGATACGTGTGAAAAGTGCAGATTAAGGAACATGAAAACAATAAAGTCTCCATTACAGGACACAGATATTCCTCACTTCCCAATGCAAAAGATTAGTTTAGACATATCGGGTCCACACCCCAGAACATTGTCAGGAAATGTATATTTAATTCATATAGTAGACATCTACAGTCTTTGGCCAGAGGTTTATGCAATTCCAGATAAGAGCGCGGATACTGTCATTAATATTTTTTTACAGGAGTTCGTACCAAGGTTTAGTTGCCCACAAAGTATACTTACAGATAATGGTAGAGAATTTGTAAATAAAAAATTCGAAAAGTTATTAAAAGATTTAAACATAAGACATATAAAGACCTCATTTTATAGACCTTCGTCAAATGCGAAAAACGAGCGTCAACACCGGACGTTATACAACATTGTGGCAAAGATTATTGATGAACATGAAAAAGATTGGGATCTATTTTTGGGGCCTGCTCTTAGCGCTATTCGTACAAATCAAAATGAGAGCACGGGTTTTTCCCCATTTTATTTAATACACGGGAGGGAACCAATATTACCTATAGATAATTTATTAAAACCTAGACGGAAATATATGGGTGAAGATTTTCAAGAGACCATAATACAAGAAATGCATAAAGCACATATGAGGTTAAGGGATAATATAATAAAAGCTAGGGAAAGACAGAAAAAGTACAAAAATGTAAATACAAAATTACAAGAGTTTAAGGTAGGTGATAGAGTTTATTACAAAAAGCATAGGAGAAACTCTAAGTTTGATGCTCGTTGGGTTCCAGGTTATTACGTTTTGGAAAAACTTGGAAATGTATCGTATATTATAAAGAACCAGGTCACAGCACATATAGCAAGGGCACACGTTGAACACTTAAGAAGAGATGAAAATGAGATAGAAAATAATAATTATAACAATAATTATTATTCGGATGCGAAATTTTTAGATGAACAGATTGTTAGAGGAGCCACAGTAACCCCAGATTTTAGAAAAGTAACAGTAACCTCAGATCTTAGAAAAGAACCAGAACAAAATCAGTTGATAGCAAGTCCAAGTTACGAAGAACAAGAACAGACAGTTCCGAAAAGAATAGAAGAAGGGCCAAATGAAACTCATTATGATAGTATGGAGGAAGACACAGGTGCTCCATTTAAAAATACTAGGCAAGCAACGAAAAGAAGAATGGACAGTCAAAGAGATAAAGAAGTGAAAAGACAGAGGAGAATTAGAGATTGTTCAACAAGCGGAGACGATATACCTATACTGGAAAGATCCTTAAGAAAGAGTGATCGACAAATTAGGTGGGATGTTGAACGGAAGAGGTTAGCGGCAGCTAAAGAGAGACATACAGACGAAGAAGAAGAAATGGATGAAAAGTCAGAGTCAAATAGTAGTATGGAGGAGACTAGTAGGTTGTACGAAGAAGAAGATGTTGATATAGAGTTAGCACTTATTCAGAGAAATTTGGAGTTGTTGAGGAAGTGGAAACGTAAGAGATAGATAAAGTGAAAGTACTGCAGATAGCAAGTTATAAGTTTCAAGATTTAAAATTGTAACTGATGTTTGAAGAAGTATAAGAAACGGTGGAAAAAGTGGTCTTGAAATATTAGTACAATGGGTGAATGTATTGTTTTTATTGATGTTAGAAATGCCATGTTTAAAGATAGGGGTTAACAAGTTATAGTAATAATAGACAAGACAGATCACAAGTACGCTGATAAGTAGAGGATGCCTACTACATTGAGTTAATGTTGGATATAGGTTACAGTGCTTACTTAAGAGCTTATTCAGGATGCTGTGTGCTGTTAAGAGATAATTTTGGATTACTGATTTGTTATGTAGATAGAACAGATATGTTCATAATTGATCTGTAGTTAACAGGTATACAGATAGAATGTTTAGTCTTCTCGGTCATATAAATACTGGATATGCGTCATTTTACTTGGTATGAAAGCCTAATGCTGGTGGGCCAATGTACGTAGTAATTTTAAGAGAGTTAAAATTGTGTTGAAAACTGGGTTTTATGAATTATGAGTCATATAGGAAATGTTTTTATGCTTGAGTTGATGAGGGATATTGTTTGCTTATTTTATTGAGCCTAAGTTGTAATGCCTCATAATGAGTTTGTTTTCATAATTTGGTCTTGAAAAATGATTGTTATTGGTTGATTAATTGATTTAGAATAGGGTGATTGTGTTCCTAGCATTTGAGTTGATAAAAACTATTGGTCCGTAAAAGTGTCCAATAGTGATAGGTAGAATAGAATATTTTTATTCTGTTTTGATAACATGCATGTTATGTCATTTTAATGTTTTTTTTTTTTCAGATTTGGGGGTTGTGTTCATTTTATTTCGATTACATAAAGGGTTTGGTTTGGTATATTGAGTTACACGGTTATAAAGTTAGTTAAGTAAGTTTAAGTTTCAAATGAATGAGGTTTTGCTAAAGCTTTTTCGTTCAGAAAAGAGTTGATAAAAACTAATTTATCCATTGATATAAGGTAGGGGGAAACTTAAGAGTAATTAAGGAATGCTACGCATTCAGTAACTAGTGGGAAACCATGGTTGGTGAACGTATGCGCACGAATGGATAGACGTATCCAGGGTCTGCACACACGTCACTGTATTTATAAAATAGCAGGATGGGATGTACGGGGGCAAGATATAGGTGCTGTGAAATACCAGCTTTAATTATATTAAAGGTGTTCATGAAATATGAACATGGGCTCTTGGTAAAAGGTGAGATAAAGAAAGAGGAACAGAATTGTGGTTGGCAATGTCAGTCTGAAATACACATGAAATGAAGGTTTATGAAAAATTATGCCAAATTGTTTTGTAACGAACAATGATATATTTCATAAGGTGTTGTAAAAAAAATTATTTTACAAAAAATTTTTTTATTGGCAAGGGAGGTAAAAGGGTGAGTGTCTTAAATGTGCAAATACTGTATGTCCATGTGGTCATGTCGTGTATTCATTCTTTATGCTACTTATTTGGTGCGCACCACTTCTTTACTTTGTCTAACTACATTGTTTTTGTACGTCCTGGGGTTTGAAAGAATGAGAAATTGTATAAGGTACAAGATTTCGATAAAGAATTTATGAGCTGTTCTTATGATATGTATATTTGATACAGGAAACAAGACAGAACCAGAGATGAAGAATTATGTAGTAGATAACTATATAATGTTCGGGATGTAGAAAGGAAAGAAAAAAAAACTGTTTGGATTAACAGGGTTATCATACGGGGTATTATATAAATAAAAGTCGAAGAAGAAGTATATGGAAGGAGGTTTTATTAGCAGACCATATCACTGGGAGAAGAAGTAAAAGAGATATTATTTACTCAACCTTGATTTTTAGGGAAGATTAGAATAAAAAGAGGGAATAGAGTATGGGGGAGTAAAGATTTTTCCTTTAAAAGGAAAATTCTTTAATTAACATGGGGAGGTGTAACAGTATTGGGTAGTGTTGGGATCTATTGGGAAACACAGATACAGCACGATTGAGCATTGAGACTGAAAGGGGTGGGAGATGCTCAATCGTGACGTATTTGGTTGGTATGGGCAGTTAGAACCCGGCCATAGTAGAGAATGGAGGTGTACATCGAAGCTTTGTCAAGTTAAGCCAATAAACGTTTTATCAACAACCAAACTACATGCCTTCGTCTTCTTACACACTGTTATAAAAGTACTCCCACCTCATACATGATTAAAGACTACCCAAAAGCAGAATGAGGAGAAAGACACCATAGTCGAAACAACCGACATGCGGCAGACGATCAGATAGGTGATTACACGCACCAAAGCGGGGCAAACAGACAACCAGATACAGAAGCAGCTGCAACAAGAGAACACTCACATTCGAGTCATAGAGGTTGAGCTGATTTTGACTTACGCCAACATACCAACAACACTAGCAAAGGTGACAACAGAGGGGAGCCAGATGCCTGCCAAAGTGACGATGGACATGACAAAAGAACAGCCTGAACGCTTTGTTCCTAGAATTACACAATGCACTCTGTGCCAGAGGGTTGGCCGCAGTAGAACAACATGTCGCCGCAAGACAGACATTTGCTGATACTGCGCCAAAGACCATACCTTCATGGAATTACGCTGGCAAAACAGGACAAGGACATCCGGAAGCTAATGATAATAGAAAATACGTCAGCTGCCATGGCAAGCACTGTGCAAGATAGCTTGGCTGCCCTTGTCATGAAAGACACAGAGACGCCATAAAACTCGCCATAACGACAAACACACTAGTTAGTTGGTTAGTTAGTTAGTCGACAGATCATCCTCATTGCACATCGAACCATTCAGTCCATAAGTGCCCGGAGGAGGATCCCCTCCTCAGCAAATCCCGCAGCGTGTAGCGGCTAACGACGCTAGTTCTGTGTTGGTTTATCAATCTTCTTTGGCTTCCTGCGTAGTGTTCATGCTTGGCCACCCCTCTTTTAATTTGCTGTTCTCGCAGTCTGGCCATTGTTGTAGATTCACAGTCATCACTTAGTTCACGCAAGAGTCTTACTTCTCGTAGAGCATTCAGAATGTCAGCCTGGTACATGGCGCGTCCGCCCTCCACAGTAGCCTCACCTGCGAGCTTGTCAGCCCGCTCATTTCCTTGTACTCCCGCATGCATTGGCACGAAGATGAAACTAATCTTTGTCAGCCGAGACCGCTCTAGAGGCAGCAACCATTCTCTTCGGATCGACTCCTCTATCCTCTTGATCATGTTCATTGAGTCGCTAAGGAAACATGCCCTAGTGAATGTCTGTGTCTCGAGCCATGTTATTGCTTTACTTACTGCCATGACTTCCATAGTCAGGCTACTTGTGGTTTCAGTGAAAGCACCAGAGTCCTCCTTCACAATTCTCCCTCCGGCCCGCGCTGTAAAGGCCCATGAGCTTTTCACATGTCGGACGACCGACCCATCTGTGTAGATGACCGCATCACCGTCTAGCGAATTCTCGAAAATCAACGCTTGTACTTTAGCCTCCATAGCAGCCGGATTTTCTTATCTGTATTAACTTAAAGCAAGGCGATGGTGCGAGAGAGCCACATCCGTTTTACAAGATGAAAATAACCGAGCTTCAAGGCCAAACAGCTGAAATAATGAAATAAATCAACAAACTTCTACTGAACTGAAGCACACCATGAACACAAAGAACAAGACATCGGCAGGAACGAAAGAGGTACACAATGGAGGCTGCACATAAATAGGTTTACTAGTGACAGTGCATGCCCTCTGCCTGAGCCGTCCTAGAAGGGTGTTTTCCTCTCATATATAAAAGGCGTATGTGCTATCAGTGGTTTGGTCAGGTTGGACTTAACAATAAATATTGAACAGGGTAGATAATCACTCCCATGATCACACGGGACAGTTGAATTTACCTCCAAAAATGTCGACTGGGTAAAAATAAATGACAGGCCAATAGCCATGTCTGCATCTCCAGGCCTCACTCCCATTCTCGTTGGCCTCCCATTGTTTATGCAGACTACTTTTGAATCAACCATGGCTTCAGCAAGGTCATGTCCCTGTAGTTTTCCCCAGTAATGTTCCACACTCTGTGTCGCACATTAAAGTCCCGACAAATGAGAAGACTACTGCTTGGGATCTCCTCCAGCTCCTTAAGCCAGTCTCATCGTTCCTTTGTGACAAAAAAGTGCACCTCGGTATAAACATTTATTAAATTCCAGCTTAGACCCCAATCTCTATCTTTATACCCTGTACCTCTCTTGCATAGTTATTCCACTGACTTAAGTCTAGAATGTCGTGTTTTAATTCCTTCTTCACTAGCAGATCCTGGCCATCTCTCCCTTGTCCAGTCGGATTAATGTGGCTGACATATCCATGGTACTGGTAGTCATCTCCATTTAATTCTTGCGGCATGATTTCACAGTCATAAATCAGCTTCTCTAGTACAGACCCTCTGGCACTGCAACAATTCGAATAGCAAATTATTGTATATTTGAATCCTAAGCCTCATGTTTTCATTCTTATTCACCTGTGTCTCATCGAAAAGTTAGCTGAAGCTGACAGTGTCACAGGATAAATAAACTTGTTAGTTGCGACCAATGATAACCAAACCCGACATTATTTTGCTAACACAATTGACTCTGTTATGGTGAACAAACTGAGGAAAATACGTCGGTACAGATTCTCGGCACCTGGTCAACAGTGTGTATGAGATCAAAGGGAGTCACGTCGAGTTGTCTACACATAGTCGACAAGTTGATGACCGGATGTTGTTCGAGAGGTGTGTACTGGCGACATTTGTCTACAAAAGGGAAGTTGGTCGTGGCAAGTGATAGACAGAATGCCTGCTAGAGGTCAGAAGGATTCTGTAATGGGAGAAAGGTCTCCGGCTTACAGACAACCCGGATATTTATTGGATGAGACAAAGAACTCCCCAGATGAAAAAGAAAATTGACAGCTAATTGACTATGGTTAGTCTGGAAACAGGAGGACAAAGCCAGATTCTGGACTGATTGGCGTCTGGACTTCCTGGTGACTCACTCAAGCACCCATATAAAACCCAGTGCAGTAAACAGGTGGAGGGAGTCGAGGAAAACATTCTGCTGTGTTAGGATTGGGGATAATTCCGAGTTGTGTTATATTAGAGGGACTAGCATATCTTAGTAGTGATAGTTATCCGCGGACATAGATCCAATCGGATTGCCTAGTTTCTCGAGTAACAACAGGAATAGACATATGGTAGGCATTTAATTATATCTAACTTAAGAGAATGATTAGGAATAGAGTACAGTACTGTGTAGTGATATAATGTATTATGATTAGTGATAGAATGTTCTATAAGTGCGGTGCTAGAAAGTATCATAAGAGCGTCGGCACTAGTATTCTATTGTGTGGCTTCAAGTAGCTTGTGTTATATATCATTTTACTCGGGAAGTTGAGGACAATGTAGTGGAATAATAATTAGAGAGATTAAGGATGGTTGAGAGGGAGGAGGGGAATGTGTAATGGTAGGATCTTCAGTAGGGCATCTGCTGGGTTTCTACCCGTTCCTTTAGTCTTTCCTGGTGTTGCCATGTCTCATATCATATGATTGAGTTATTTGGCCGTATGACAGAGATCGGATCTCTGTTATAGATCTGAGTGCTGTTATTGGCCTACAATCACCTAATTACGGTCAGGACTGAGTTGCCCTCACCATGATGTTATCTGCTCTACAGGTTCCATGTACAGTTCCCCTTGAGTGTTCCACGTGAGTGGGAGAGGATTTACTACGAAGAAGCAGTTTCAAAGTTGATACAATGATGGCTCAGCATCTGAAGACAGAGGTTGCTGAGAGGCCGCTACATAGGGCTTATACCCAAGTTGGTTTGCGGGAACCTGGCTTCTGCTGAGTGGAATTGTATGAACAGAAGTGTTGTGTTTAATGAGTGATAAGCTTCATCACCGAAGATTAATAACTCGCATACTAAGGACATATATATATCTATATACACATCTACCTAACAAACATTAATAGGTTGTGTTCTAAAAGAGGGGAAAATTTTATAACCAGAAACTAATAAACGGAGTTTCCCCAAGTGACATTTCAGTTAATTGGAGGACTATCAGTTCAAACAAATATTAGGAAACAGAGTAACTTCACCGTGTGGTGGAGTGAAGACCAAGATCAACAGTGTCTATCGGATTACCAGAATCCTGTTTGTTCGAGTGATTGGAGAAAGTCGTCATCTTCTGGGTGAGGTTCACTGTCCGGAAAAAATGGTGCTGTTGTGTGCTAAGCACTATGGTGTTACAGACTTTGCTTCTAAATCACTGGTCTACCATTAGAATACACGTCACGCATTCTACACCTTATACACACATACACGTCTCCTACATATACTCTTTGCTTTAATAAATTTCTTGTTTTTATTTGTGGAAGCGAGAGTTGTCAAGTATGTTATGTTGGGGAAGAATGAGAGGGGGCATGATCCAGGGGTGAGTAAGAGTGAGAGGAAGGTGTCTTCAGATTGAGGGAGTGTGTGGACGGAGTCTGCTGGATTTCTCCAGAATAGAGATATGGAATTAAAAATAATGTGGGTGTTGATTCTCTTCACTCCAGGGACGACACTAAAGTGGTAAAGAAGAACAAGTAACTAATACGATAGTCATTCTTTACACACACGACATTTATTGGGGGCTCGTCCGGGATCTTTGGACAGCGGGATCTTTAGACAACGGGATCTTTTTACACGGGATCTTTAGTTAGAGGATTGAGATATCCTATTAGTGAGAATCCAGCTAGAGTGAATGTGGATAGGTGTTAGGACTTATCTTACCTGTTCACACTTCACACGTCTGCATAGGTCTGTGGTCCTGATTCTACTCTTGTCACTGAGTGATTGTGTTGTGTTGTGTGGTGTGTTATAAATATATAGATTTATAGTAATTTGTCATTAGCTATATATTGGTTTAGAAATAATCTATACTCTATCTGCTGAGTTACCTCTCTGTAAAATGGCCACTCTTAGATTAACTACGGCGGAACTTAGGGCAAAGGGGGAAGAAATAGGATTGTCGGGTTCTGCACTAACGGATTACATACAGGAAGTGGATAGGGAGTATCGTCAAGCAGAAAGGGAAGATCGAAAGGCCGAGTTCGAATTGAGAAGGATGGAGGCAGAGCAAGCAGCTAAGAAATTGGAAGCAGAACAAGCTGCTAGGCAACTTGAGGCTGAACAAGCCATGAGAAGGCTGGAAATAGAAGCTAAAAAACTGGAAGCAGAGCAAGCTGTTAAGATACTTGAGGTTGAGCAAGCTGCTAAGCAACGGGAAGCGGAGCAAGAGGCTCAGAAAAGGGAGCATGAGTACCGGATGCGGGAACTCGAGCTCAAGAGGCAATCTAATGGGGAAACTGAGGGAGCAGTGGGAGGTTCCTCTCTCCCTGGCTCAACACCAGTAAGTGGACATAGCTACCATGCTATGAAGTTCCCTCTAGCGATCTACGAGGAGGACAAAGAGAAGATTGACCAGTACCTTCAACGCTTCGAGGCTATGTCAGTTGCTATGGGTCTGGAGCGTAACAAATGGAATCTCAAGCTATCCCAGGGTTTACGCGGGACCGGTTACGAGGTTTATTCTCGCCTGCCACCAGGACATGAGAACAATTATGACGAGTTGAAGACGGCTTTGCTGAAACGTTTTGAAGTTACGTCACATACCTACCAGAAAAAAATTTCGAGGAGCGAAACGAGAACCGGGGGAGTTGTTCGCCGCCTATAGTCTGCGTCTGAAAGCCTATCTTCATAAGTGGATGGATTTGGCTGGGTTTGCGCATGACTATGAGAGTCTGGAAGAGCTCACGGTAGTCGACCAGATGCGGAAGCAAATGTCGAAACCTCTCAGGACATTCTTGGGAGAACAAGGGGCGGAATGTATCGACATGGTGACGAAATTGGCAGAACGGTTCGTCGAGGTCCATGGGGAGGCAACAGAGAACATTTCTACAAACACCAATAGTCAGGAAAAACATAACCTGAAGAAAGCAAAAAGCACAGGAACTAAAAAGGTGGAACCATATGTCAAAACTTCAGAGGAGAGTTCGGAGAAGACAAAGGGGGAAAGCAAGAAAACTTCAAGCTTTACACAAAAACTACCATGGTCGGAGAAGTGGTGTTCGATTTGTAAGTCACCTTCTCACAATACGAGGGATTGCAAATCGAAGGCTAAGAACCCTCACTTCGCGGCATGTCAAGTAACTTCAACGCAGGTGGACACTGACAATGCCAAGGTCGATAAGGAAGCTCACCACCAGGAGAGCTCACTCAAGTCCGGCACAAGAAAATCTAGGACAGGGAAATGGTGCAAACACTGCAGGTCGAATACACACAATGCTATTGACTGCAGGGGAAAGTCAGGAGACACTCAATTCGTCGTGTGCCCGGAAAACCTAAGGTGGAGCCCACCGAACAGGCCGAGGCCGAAGAAGAGACTCCAGACCAGGAAAAACCACCTGTAGTGGAATTGGTAGAAGTTAACGGTCGTCAAGTGGAGTGTTTATACGACACAGGACTGGACGGGGAGGCCGTGATTTCTGCGGATCTGGTACATCCATAACAATTCACAGGTGAAACCATGGAGATACAGCCTGCACAGAAGAGTGCTGTAGCCATGAAGTTGCCCATTGCCAGAGTGGAGATTCGGTCAAGATATGTCACCGGCACTATCAAGGCCGCGGTGTTGACTGATCCCATTTTTCCCGTAATCCTCGGTTGCCGGTATGTCTTTCTGGGAATGCCCAGGGAGTCAATCCATATGGGAGCAATTCAGACTCGCTCTCAGACGAGAACGGATGAGGCAGAAGCCAATGTGACTAACCCACTGCCAGGGGAGTTGCGAACTGCCCAGAGTGAGGATGCTACTCTACGTCCTTGCTACAAAAAGCTGCAGAAAAGTGCTGATCCACCCAAACGGGGGCAGTACTATATGAAGAATAGGATACTCTACAGGAGAGCCGGAAGGGGAGACAACCTACATGGTCAGTTGGTGGTCCCAAAGGCCCATCGTTCCCAGATTCTTCATATGGGGCATACCATCTCATTCAGTGGGTATAGGGCTATTGCCGACACGATGCAGCGAATTTCCTGCCATTACTATTGGCCGGGAATGACAGGTGATGTGCGTCGGTATGTGAAGTCATGCCCTGAGTGCCAGAGGGTGGCACCGAAACACTGGACAGCGCCGGTGGTCTTGGGTGAAATGCCCATCATGAACTCTCCTTTCGAGAGGGTAGCCATCGATATTGTGGGTCCACTTCCTAGGACTAGGAAGAGGAACATGTACATACTCACCATGGTGGATTGCTGTACAATGTGGGGTGAAGCCATACCGTTGACCCCAATTGACTCGAAAAGAGTGGCGGACGCACTGATGGAGGCCTTTACTAGATTAGGCTTTCCTGATCAAATACTGACGGACAATTGGTCCCAGTTTTGTGGAACACTTATGGAGGAGGTATTTAGGGTATTCCACTCTAACCATATCCATACCAGCCTTTACCACCCTCAAGCCAATGGACAAGTAGAGCGTTTCAACGGCACGTTGATGACAATGCTCAGGAAACTAGCGCAGGAAGAACCTGATAGGTGGGATGAATATATCCCAGCAGCACTCTTTGCCTATCGGGAAGTTCCTCATGGCTCAACAGGACTACCACCTGCTACGTTGCTGTTTGGTCGTCCAATCAAAGGACCGTTGGAAGCCATGTTGAGGAGTTGGACTGAAGAGGGGACATCAGAAGAAGTGATCTCTTCTTACAAATATGTGGAGGAACTGAAAGAAAAACTTCACAAGGGATGGACTCTGGCTAATCAAAACTTGAAAAAAGCCAGAAAAAGACATGCGGCTTACTACAACCGTAGGTCTAAAGACAGATCTCTAGAGGTGGGAGATAAAGTATTGTTGCTACTCCCAACGGGAAACAACAAACTGGAGATAGGTCGGCAAGGACTATTTCTCGTGGAAAGGGTGATATCCAGAACGAACTATCAGATCCGGATCCGGGGAAAGTCGAAGATTTTCCATATCAATCTCTTGCGGAAATACGAAGAGAGACCAGGAGAAAAAGCAGCTCACCTCATGGCAATGGCAGTTGCAGTGGAGACAGAAGTGGGAACCAACGAGGGAAGGGAATATCCCCTGGTACACCAGGAAACCTACAAGGATGTACAGGTGAACCCTGATCTGACTTCCCAGGAGAGGGAAAAGATAACCCAGGTTCTCAAGTCTCATAAGGAGATACTGACTGATAAACCAGGACGAACGAGGTTGGTGGAGTTCGAGATGACTTTGACCACTCAAGAGCCTGTTCGCCAAAAGGTTTACCCAGAGCCATTCTCTAAAGAAAAGGCCCTGGAGGAGGAAATACAGAAACTGTTGGAGCGGATTTCCTGTCTAGACATCCAGCTCCTGAAGAAGAGGAATAGATCATCTGGATCGAACCACCAAGAAGAAAGAGTTGTTGCGGACTACTCTCTTAGGAGGGGGCCTATGTCACAGGATAAATAAACTTGTTAGTTGCGACCAATGATAACAAAGCCCGACATTATTTTGCTAACACAATTGACTCTGTTATGGTGAACAAACTGAGGAAAATACGTCGGTACAGATTCTCGGCACCTGGTCAACAGTGTGTATGAGATCAAAGGGAGTCACGTCGAGTTGTCTACACATAGTCGACAAGTTGATGACAGGATGTTGTTCGAGAGGTGTGTACTGGCAACATTTGTCTACAAAAGGGAAGTTGGTCGTTGCAAGTGATAGACCTGCTAGAGGTCAGAAGGATTCTGTAATGGGAGAAAGGTCTCCGGCTTACAGACAACCCGGATATTTATTGGATGAGACAAAGAACTCCCCAGATGAAAAGGAAAATTGACAGCTAATTGACTATGGTTAGTCTGGAAACAGGAGGACAAAGCCAGATTCTGGACTGATTGGCGTCTGGACTTCCTGGTGACTCACTCAAGCACCCATATAAAACCCAGTGCAGTAAACAGGTGGAGGGAGTCGAGGAAAACATTCTGCTGTGTTAGGATTGGGGATAATTCCGAGTTGTGTTATATTAGAGGGACTAGCCTATCTTAGTAGTGATAGTTATCCGCGGACATAGATCCAATCGGATTGCCTAGTTTCTCGAGTAACAACAGGAATAGACATATGGTAGGCAATTAATTATATCTAACTTAAGAGTATGATTAGGGATAGAGTACAGTACTGTGTAGTGATATAATGTGTTATGATTAGTGATAGAATGTTCTATAAGTGCGGTGCTAGAAAGTATCATAAGAGCGTCGGCACTAGTATTCTATTGTGTGGCTTCAAGTAGCTTGTGTTATATATCATTTTACTCGGGAAGTTGAGGACAATGTAGTGGAATAATAATTAGAGAGATTAAGGATGGTTGAGAGGGAGGAGGGGAATGTGTAATGGTAGGATCTTCAGTAGGGCATCTGCTGGGTTTCTACCCGTTCCTTTAGTCTTTCCTGGTGTTGCCATGTCTCAGATCATATGATTGAGTTATTTGGCCGTATGACAGAGATCGGATCTCTGTTATAGATCTGAGTGCTGTTATTGGCCTACAATCACCTAATTACGGTCAGGACTGAGTTGCCCTCACCATGATGTTATCTGCTCTACAGGTTCCATGTACAGTTCCCCTTGAGTGTTCCACGTGAGTGGGAGAGGATTTACTACGAAGAAGCAGTTTCAAAGTTGATACAATGATGGCTCAGCATCTGAAGACAGAGATTGCTGAGAGGCCGCTACATAGGGCTTATACCCAAGTTGGTTTGCGGGAACCTGGCTTCTGCTGAGTGGAATTGTATGAACAGAAGTGTTGTGTTTAATGAGTGATAAGCTTCATCACCGAAGATTAATAACTCGCAAACTAAGGACATATATATATATATATATATATATATATATATATATATATATATATATATATATATATATATATATATATATATATATATATATACACACACATCTACCTAACAAACATTAATAGGTTGTGTTCTAAAAGAGGGGAAAATGTTATAACCAGAAACTAATAAACAGTAGAGTTTCCCCAAGTGACATTTCAGTTAATTGGAGGACTATCAGTTCAAACAAATATTAGGAAACAGAGTAACTTCACCGTGTGGTGGAGTGAAGACCAAGATCAACAGTGTCTATCGGATTACCAGCATCCTGTTTGTTCGAGTGATTGGAGAAAGTCGTCATCTTCTGGGTGAGGTTCACTGTCCGGAAAAAATGGTGCTGTTGTGTGCTAAGCACTATGATGTTACAGACTTTGCTTCTAAATCACTGGTCTACCATTAGAATACACGTCACGCATTCTACACCTTATACACACATACACTTCTCCTACATATACTCTTTGCTTTAATAAATTTCTTGTTTTTATTTGTTGAGGCTAGAGTTGTCAAGTATGTTATGTTGGGGAAGAATGAGAGGAGGCATGATTCAGGGGTGAGTAAGAGTGAGAGGAAGGTGTCTTCAGATTGAGGGAGTGTGTGGACGGAGTCTGCTGGATTTCTCCAGAATAGAGATATGGAATTAAAAATAATGTGGGTGTTGATTCTCTTCACTCCAGGGACGACACTAAAGTGGTAAAGAAGAACAAGTAACTAATACGATAGTCATTCTTTACACACACGACAGACAGAGGGGAAATAAGAAACTAACCCGCACTATAAACCACCACAATTATAACCCAGACTGCTAAAGCTTATTAAACGAGGTGGGAAATTACGTTTATTTTTTTGTTTTGTTTTTCAACATATCGGATCGGATTGAGAGCTGTTGGCGGACTAAAAATGACGATCCTATCTTGTCTTGACAGTTTACTACAAGTATTATTTGTTAAATGAATAGGGTTGTCTGCTGTCCGTTTTGTCCATTAAAATACTCTAAGTCTGATAAATATTCTCTTGCAAGCCTACAGTGACAAACACATGGCAGTTACGCGGAATGATTTGAAGTGCAATATATAGATAATTCAAAGACAATGTTACTGTTTCAGACATTTGAGCCTTACCAGAGTAGATGATGAGCCGCAATTTTGTCTGCCAAACAGGACCTGATTCAATATAATAATAATAATAATAGTAGTAGTAGTAGTAGTAGTAGTAGTAGTAGTAGTAGTAGTAGTAGTAGTAGTAGTAGTAGTAGTAGTAGTAGTAGTAGTAGTAGTAGTAGTAGTAGTAGTAGTAGTAGTAGTTGTTGTAGTAGTAGTAGTAGTAACAACAATTATAACTAATTAATAATTTCACAGATGGTAATTTTAAAAGAATAATTTTAGTTTCCGAATTCTATCGGAGACCATACGTGTTAACATTTCAGTTTGGTGCATTTACATTCGGGTTTTCTGGCTCTGAAAATGACTTGTATCTGTCAAAGTGAGGTTGGTGCAGAGATTACCCTCCCAATTCAGTAACGGAATACTATATCATGGGAACTAGGTTGCGAGCTCTCCTTCACTTACCAAAGTGTAGAAACGAGCGGGGTGTGCAAGGCGGTATTGAGACTTGACGTGTGCAGTGAAAGTTAGACAGAATGGAAACGCCATATGTGGATCGGATTCACTTAGTTGGGATGCTCCACAGTCTTGGCTAATGTCAGTCCTGAACCTAGTCTCACAAATCAGGAAAATCATGAATCAACTGCTAGATTTGTTCTTGGAGATTACTTTGTCTGTTCCACTTGTCTCAACTTTGGTCAAACATATTATTTTATCTTTTCCACTAATCTCTGCACTGTTATTCAATATTATTTGATATTTTCTGTATGTCTCTGAACTTTTATTCCATATTTCTTTGTCTTTGCCACTTGTCTCTACAATGTTCTTCCATATGACTTTAACTTTTCACTTGTCTATATTTACCTTCCTCTGCTGAAATAGCTAGAGATGTAATGATGCAGGCACCAGATTTACACACTCTGAAAATGTTCGTTGTTTCCATTACTTCATATTTCAATGTGCTTCAAAATACATTAGGCCGTTGTTTAAATATATTTAATACAGATACTGTGAACTGTTAGAGTCTCACCCGAGGATAGAACGCGTTGTCTGCACCAACGCCCGACAATGCAACGCCGAGATATTATAAGCCCTACAGTTATAATGCGGCGGCCTCACTAGCGCCAGGCAGCCAGCGCTCGATAGTGTACCGCTGGGCTATTATAAGCACTACAGGCGATAAGCGCTGAACGATGCTAAGCAGGCAGCTAGCACACAGCGTGAACCGTGAGGGGTCACGCGTGCTAAACCAAGCGCTACTAGAGAGTGTGCTGTGTCCAGTCAGACTGAGCTGGACGGTCGTCAGAGACAGACGTGTGAAAGCGGCTGAGAGTTGTTGCATGTCGTGAAAGCTAGCCTGTTTGACAGCTTGAGATGGAGTGCGTGTCTGTGTGACTTGTAAGTTGGAGTGCATTGATATCTTCTATTGTATTGATGTATTGATTACTTGCACTGTTGTAATCCATTGTATATTGTAACTTGTTATTGCGCGAAGCGTGTATTGATTCACGATGTGTGCAGTGCGCGAATAAATAGCACGAAATATCTTATCGGCGGTTAGCCTTGTGTTGTGTAGCTAGTGTAATTAAGATCGTACTTTGTCAAGTGACGAGCCCTAATTCTTGCCCTAAGCAAGACTTAATGCAGTAAATGACAGCCTACATATATTACAAATCCCCAAGTGTATTGAACACAATATTACCATCCCCAATAGCCCATCTGTGAAGCAAGTCTCCACAACACATCATATATACCACTAATATCAATACTTACCATCGAAAGCTATTTGAAAATCATCTCAGTACATATTATGTATTAAGTACTTAATTAACTAAAGAACACTTGTATACACTTTGGGACGCCCGTGATATATGGTGCAAGACCTTGTATTTGTATAGACCAATCGGCACTCAGTGGGTGATGTGGTCAGTATCACGCCGGCCGCCTTTACACCCTCAGACATATTCTGGTAGCTATTTTAGACTCGGTCCACCATTGTAGCTCAGGTAAATGTTAGAAATCCGAATCTGATTCGATGCTGATCGAATCCATGACCACCAGGCCGCATTTGTGTGTCTAGCCACTACGCCACCTTACCGAGGATCACGCGCCTTTCATTATTACTTGAGTTTAGTTTCATTAGCTTCTTGTCTGTCTCTTCCTCATTAGCAATCAGGCATCTACAATAATTTCTTTTGTAATGTTATCTGAACCAGGGGTATGACCAGTTTTAATAATTGGCGTTCCGTCATTATTAATACGAATATCACACAGTTCATCGCTGTTATCACCATAAAGGTATTTCACATAATCTAACCATACATGTAGAATCTGATCCTTTTCTATTATGATTTTGCCATCTTTTGTATTTAGGCAGCCTGCTGAAGGGCATGTTCTTTTATTAGTAAATTCCTGAATTCTTTTGTGCATTGATTTGGTATTTTTTATTTTTTATTTTCAATTTCTATGCAATTTTTCTCAAGCCATGCTTCTTGTGTCTCCTTATATAATGTTCTTACTTGTATAAAAATTGTTCATATTTGGCAGGATTATTTTTGTTGAGTATTCTTGTTTCTATTAGTCCAACATTCTCTAACATTTCCTGGTCGTTCAACATTACACTCCAACATTCTCAAAAGATTACTTTCTTTCCAACATTTCCTAATATTACCTGTCTCTCTAACATCCCCTTATATTCGTTTTCTATCCAATGTTCTCTAACACTACCTTTCATGCCAACATTCCATAACATTACCTTTCTCTCCAACATTCCCTTTCCATCCAACATTTTCTCACATTACCTGTCTGCCCAACATCAGCTTTCTTTTTATCTTGTCGTGTAGTTCTTGGGATGAGTGCTCTGCGCCGATTGCGTGTACTCCACAAGATATTTTCTGTGTGAGAACCATGGGAAAATATTTGTGTTTGAATTCGTTATTTAAATTCACTACGAGAAAATATTGTTTCTATTTCCAAATGTTTATTAGTTAATGTATTTAATTATTGTTCTCTCTCTTTGAATTCAAGTATAGTCTATATACGTGCTACTACTTCTAGTGCACTAGACTTATTTGTGTGTATGGATCAACATTCTCTATTACCAGTGCCCCTCGCCATCAGGCGCACCTATTTGATAACATAAAACATGATGAACTGATTAAAATGTTGGAAGATATCAACATTGGTGGGAAAGATCTCAGTACAATAAAAAAATATTTAGTGGAATCAAGGGTACTTCAATTTTAATTCACCGCAAACAACCGCAAACACTAAACCGGAAAATGATTGCCGGACCGATGCAAATGAGGCTCGACGGGATTCTTCTTTGTTGCGGTGAATTAAAATTGAAGTACCGAATCAAGAAACAGCAATTAAAATGGAAAATACAAAGGGCAATTATGAACAAATAAAGCTAAGAGTAAAAAAAGGATGTGTTTTGTCATCGGAACTCTTCTCCCTCTGTAGCGAAGTAATAATGATAGAGATCAAAGGGAAGCCGCGAATACTAATCGGAGGTTATAATATAAACAATATATGCTAGGCAGATGACACAGTATTGGTGACGGGCAATACAAAAGACCTACAACAATTGTTTGACATTGTGGTAACAGAGAGTGCCACAAAAGGACTTCCCCTGAATATCAATAAAACAGTAACTGGGGCGGTTGGCCGAATGGCTAGAATCCCGGATTCTCCTTCGGGACAAAAATAAAACACTAACCTGCACAGTTCGCGGCGACTGCACTAGCCAGGCGGCCTTAATTAGTCAGGCTGCATACTCCCCATTCCATACACCGCAAGGTACTATATAGGCAGTAAATGACAGTTTGTTTGTTTGTTTTTGACAGACAGACAGTAACAATAGTGATATCTAAGAAACATCACAATCATCGTCTTCATCAAGTGCATTCATGACTTTCAATAGATCTCGGTCCTTGGTTTTCTGGATCAACTCTGCTGATGATATTCCTCCATGTCACCGTCCCAATCCATATAGCATCATTTCTCTTCATCTGCCTCTGCCTCTCTTCCCGCCGATCTTTCCAGTTGTCATTATGTTCTCCAATGCATCTCTTCTCGTCACATGACCAAAGAAAGCTGTTTGGCTCTTTCTCATTGTTGTATATACTGTTCTAGTTTCATTAGCCTCTTTCACGCAGTCGTTGTTAGTTACTTTGGCAATCAAAGGAATTCTCAACATTCGTTTCAGGAACCACATTTCTGTTGCTTACAAGCTTTTCCTATTTTTGTTCATTTACATTCCAAGATTCACAGCTATACAGCAATGTAGGTTCTATATAGCACTTCAGTACTCTTTCTCACATTCAATGATAGTGACTTATTGCATAAGATACACTTCATTTTCTCATTTTCTGAAACGCAGCTTTTGCTTGTCCTATCCTGCTCTTAATCTCTGTTGTACATCTTCCATCTGATGTTTTAAATGCCCCTAGGTATTTAAAACTATTCACTTGGTTAAGAATGTTCCCTTCTTTTTCTATTTCATATGTTGGTATCACCTTTTTCTCTGGTTTCACGATTGTTACTGTTTTCTTGATATATAAGGAGAGTCCTCTCTTTGCACAAATTATAGTTAAAAACTGAAGAATATATAAAAGCAGATATCAACATCAAGGGAGTTTCTGTGGCGAAGTGGTCAAGCCGTTTGACTCGTGGTCCGAATGTCGTGGGTTCAATTCCGAGCCGCGTCCTTCGGTTTACGAGTTAAATGTTTCGGAGACTCCTGTGGGTCGTCGCTAAAAGCTACGGACCTCGTGCTTTGTGCGACGCTTTCCGTGCTGCGGAAAGAGACCGAGCCATATGGGATAAAACCCGGTGCAATGAAGTCGACCCTGTCGACTTTTAAGCGACTTTTTAAAGATAGCAACACTTTCTTTATCCAAAAGCCAAGTGTCTTATTGATATTTCTATTTCGTTAAACCACTCCAGGTTTTTCTTCTTTTTATTTGTTTTTCTTTCAATGGGAGAGAGCCACAAACAGTTATGCTTCTCAAACATATCAATTGGGCAACCCTTTGAGGCCAATAAGACAGTTCATAAATAAACACACATGTACTGTTTGACGCTCATAGAAATAGTCTCTACTTCCTTCTTCTGTTTATATGAGTGTTAAAAAATACGTTTTTGTTATTTATGAACTATGTTTTTCAAAGTTAAGTATCTCCGTTCTCGGCTCGTATTTGCTCACTTTTTATAACTGGATCTGGGTGAAGCATTACGAATGCAATTCGTAATCCCACATACTGCTTTCGAAACAAAGTAATTGCCTATTTTGGAAGCAGATGGCCTTGTTTTAGCTTTCTTTACACAAGCTATGAATGTGGGTCGTTCAGAAAGCAATGACACACTACTGAACGTAAGTTTGCCAAGAAATCACAAAAACGCCAAATAATGCTGGATTTGACTGCAACGTCCTGTAAAGGATATTCAACTAATTAACCCTCTTTATAGATTCCATTAAATTTAAGGAGGCATTGGCGGGTTGGTTTCTTAGCCTGACAAACGTGCCAGGGCAGCTATTATACGGTCTATTATTTGTAATCTCCGAACGATGTGGGATTTGTAAGGTGCACAGCTTGTCAATCAATCAATCAATCAATTATGTGTCGTGCAGGAAAGCGTGGGCGATCATGACTCGCCATTGCACTCGATCACCAGAGTCGTGGATCAGCTCAGTGTTCCTGTCTCAACCATGCCATGTGGCCAAGCCATCCAGGTATTTACTTCTCGGTCTTCCCCTTATCTGTTCCCTTCGATCTTGCCAGTTGTTACCAAGTTCTCCAATTCATTTCTTCTCATAACTCATTTTGACTGCCTACGTCTAATGTCTCTAATTGATTTACGATTTTCATTTGTCTTCTGTAGTACTTGGTCATTGGGTTTTCTGTCTGTCCATGGTATTCTCCTCAGAAACCACATTTCTTTAGCCATCAGATACTTTTCAGCTTGACTGCTCATTGTCCAAGTTTCACATCCATACAAAAGAACAGGCTCTATGTAGCACCTCAACGCTCATTTACCGGTTCAATTGACATATTTTTATTGGTCAGAATGTTTTTAATATTGCTAAAGGCAACTTTCGCCATGGCGATTCTTGTTTTAATCTCTTCAAGGCATCTCAAATCAGATGTTATGACTGTTCCGAGATAATTGTACCGATTCACTTGTTGAAGAGTGTTCCCATTTACTTGTATATTACATTGTGGTATTTCGTTCTTCCTAGTGCCGACTATAATCTGTGTCTTTTTACAATTTAACTCTTTCCCCAGTTGTTCACTGTGTGCAACAACCGCAACTACTTAATTGTTGCAGATCCTGTTCATTGTTTGCGTTTGCAATCAATACGGTATTATCTGCATATCTAATGCTATTGATGTTTCGTCCTCCAATGCTAATTCCATTTATATCTTCTGTATTTCTGAAAATATTTTCACTGTATAAGGAAAAATACAGTGACAATATTTTCAGAAATGTAGAAGATATAAGCACAGCTTGTACAGGGGCTATTCCGGTTTTCGTAGCACAGTCCTTGAAGGACATGCTCTGGGGTTTGTTTTGATGCGCAAGAATTGCTAGAATCTGAGTAAGTGTCTGTGGCTTCGATGTGTAAATTCACAAAGAGATTACATTGTTTTGAATAATTACACTGACAAAGGACAACCCTGTCATACTCCTAATATTATTTCCTCATAAAGAACTCTGCATATGTCTGAATATTGTCTGAATTAACTTAGAGATTTTCTGTAGAATCCCATATTGCTTCATTAATTTCAGAGAAGATTCCCTATAAATGCTGTCTAAGGCATTTTCATAATTTAAAAATCAAATATAAAGTGGCGAGTTTAAGGCAACTGCCTTGAGACCCTGAAGTACGTGACAATATGTTGATGTGAATTGAGCCACGAACCGACATCACTGCACTCAGGAGATTCCCACACGTCACCTCGTGCAACAGTCAGTGAAAAGTCATGCTGCTAATGGTTTCAACTGCATTTTATTGAATTTTCTCCTAGTTTTCAGTCTCAGTTTTGAGATTCGTGCAGAACCGCTGAAGGTCTCCGCAATATCATTCTCTCCACATGCGGGATCTCAGTCTGTTCCACGACTGTCTCCACCTAACCCCACAGATTCCCGATCACCTCTCCTTTATCCATATGTAATCGGGATAATAAAAACGGAAAATGTAGCCCTGAAGCAAATGCTGTTACTGGGGTGTGACGTAATAGGCCTTCTTAACTTCTAGGTCACGGTATGTGAGGATGGGGTGGTCAGTTCCCTTTCTCATCGCATTTTTCCCGTTACACTCCAGCAAATCCTGAACATTTTCTGATATCCATTTGATGAGGCTTCTTCGTGAGAACATTCATACATTTAATTCAAACATTGTGAATCTCCTGTTATCAAACGCAAAGATAATATAATATGAAACATCCAATCCCTATATATGATAATATTGAGAATATTTACCCATCTTTTTCCGCAGGCCTGTTCAATCGTGAAATAAATGGCTAACACAATCCCGGACCTGCAAGTGTGCAAGAGCTCACTGTCAGTGTTATTAATAGAACACACTATGTAAAATATATCCAACCGGTATTTCCCGGTATGGAGGTAGTGGAAAATTTAGAATATTCTCGGTCATTAATTACTAACAATAGTGACACAATGAAAGAAGTTAAAAGACGAATATCTATTCCTCTTTTAAAACTAAAACAACTTAATAAACTGTGGAGGGAAACAGAGAACTACATAAATTAGACTGTTAAGAGCATGCATCTTTCCCATTGCAACATACGCCTGTGAGACCTGGACACTTACTAAACAAGCTGAACAGCGCATACATGCCTTTGAACATAAATGTTATAGGCGGGTTCTAAGAATATCTTAGATACAGAAAAGAACAAATGCATCAATACGAGAAGATCTGAATATTGAACAAAACACGATAAAACAAAGAAAATTAACTTGAAACGTCATGAAAGTATGGAGAGAACAATCATGGAGTGGTAAACGCCCGGGAAAAGAGGAAAGGAAGGCCAAAGAGAAGATGCGTGCAGGGTGTGGCGGATGATCTACAAATGGACTTTAAGGTCGCGGGACATCTTGCTTATGATCGAAGAAGTTTTCCGGTTGTTTGCTATGGGACAGAGGTTCTGAAAGGGACATGCTACTAAATAAATGAATGAATGTTAGTTAGTTAGATAGTTAGTTACTAAGGAACTAACATTCATTCATTCATTCATTCATTCATTCATTCATTTAGTAGTATCATGAATGAATGAGTGAATGAATGAATGAATTTCCCAGTATCTGATGACGTAAGTTTTGTTTTGTAATGCAACGGGAAAACCCATATATTATTAATGTTGAATACCGAATTAAAGAATTGACATCACTGTACTCGGGGTATTCCCATTTATGCAACACATATCTGCTCAAAATCCCCGTCTTCGGGTTTTCCCAGTAGAAATTTGTTTAACTGTACGCTTGGTTTTTTCCACTACGTTTTCAGTGTAGTCCTGATCCTCCACTCATTCCCCTTTGCGCTAGTTTTCCAGATATGGATAACACTTTTGTTCAGCTGCACGAGTGTATATTTAATTATATCACTATAACACATTCCCTAGGTCATATAAGTGTATCCCTATCACGCATGCCATACGCCACATAAGTATCACTATCTCACATTCACTAAGTCTTATAAGTATATCCATATGACACATTCACTACGTCATATAAGTATATCCCTATCACATATTCACTAGGTCATATTAGTATGGGACGCAGAGGTGTTTCCAAGGCACCAGGGCCGGGTTATATACTGGCCAAGACCTATTGACGCGTCCTCGCCGAGCGTCCTGGGCAACAGGTCCCTTCGGGGTCCTGGCCGAAGTCAATAGGATCGCCGATTCCTCCGAAGTCGGAGAGTGTCTGCCTGTATGGCGAGGAACCACCAGTCTGCACACCAATAAGCCAGACATGGGACAACGGATACTCACGCAAACCTCAGGTCCTGTGTGACATCACACTGATGTTGGACAACAGGATGCCTTCATCCGACATACAGGACTTTGCGTTGGAGCTCAAGCCAATGAACACAAGCAAGCAAGCAAGCATATTAGTATATCTCTATTACAAATTCACTAGGTCATATTAGTATATACCTATCACACATTCACTACGTTATGTCAGTATATCACTATTATACATTTATTCATTGGCGCTCACCGTCATGACAGACGATAGTTTGTTACATTGTGCTACAAAAAGGCATAATAACTACAACCCATGACGGTAGCGAATGTCACTGATCAGGGCGATTTGCGCTGTAAATGTTTGTCCAAAACTGGATGCATACGAACACATTGCCATTTCCACCTTTATGCACCATCTTACGTCTCACAAGCTCAGTGTGTGACCAATCTGCAAACATTTCTGCTTTTTCTTTATTCAATTTCTTATCTTCGCCCTCCATGCAACACGTTTAGCGGCGACTTGCTGCCAATGTGCAATATCCATGCATGTATCAATTATGTCCCGCTTACACACATCTTTTTATGGTAGTAGATCTTACCCATCTATAAATCACCCCAAAAAATGTCCTTTGGTATTATACCATCATCCATCCTCTTAATGTATCCTATCCATGTAAGCCTACGATCACTGAGCATAGAACACACCATCACAAAACCTGATCTTTCCAATACTTCAGTATTTGTGATTCTGTCTTGCCAGTTAATACGCTGTTTAAACGTTTCTCTTGGTTTGAGTAAGCTGACCAGGCTTCACTGCCATAAAGAAGAGTACTAAGGACACAGGCTTGATAGACAAGGACTTTTATTTTGGTAGTAGATTCATGTTCTCCCAGACTCTCATTTGTTAACCTGATCATTGTTGTTGCTGCCTTACCAATCCCGATGTTGATTTCCGGATCCAGGGAAAATTTGCCTCTTATCTCAGATATGTAAAATGGTCAACTATCGCCCTCTCGGCGTCGTCGGTAAAGAGTGATGGTACCCCGTGTGCACCTTGTGACATAATCTGTGTCTTCTTTGTGCTAATTCTTAAACAAAATTCACAGCAGGCATTAGAGAATGCAGATAATAGACTTTGTAATTCTACCCCAGAGTGGGTTGTAATTTACAACATCATTTTCAAAAAGCAACTATCTGATCAGTGCTCTCCTAACTTTGATATTGACCTTCAATCACTGAGCATTGTAGAGGCAGCCATCTGAGCGTGAGTGAATTTATATACCACCATCCTGATCACGAAAGGCATATTTCAGTAGAAGTGAAAAGTATATTCCAAAGAGAGTCGGAGCTAGTACACAACCTTGCTTAACTCCACTCTTGATTTCAAACTCTTCTGAAGTTGCATCATCAAACTTAATTATACCTTTCATTCCTGTGTGGAACGATTCCACGATGGACAGAAGAGTTGGTGGGAGCTGAACTTCGTGTATAGCCTTCAACAGACCCTCACCACTAACCAAATCAAATGCCTTTGTGAGGTCGATGAAGGCAATAAACAGTGGTTGATTCTGTTCACAGCATTTGTCTTGCATTTGTCGCAATGAGAATATCATATCAATGGTAGACCGGTTCTGACAAAAGCCACACTGTGGTTCGGGATAGATTTGATCTCCTAGGATTTGTAGTCTGCGCAGAACAATTCTGGCAAATACTTTCCTAACTATACAGAGAAGTGAGATACCCCTATAATTGTTACTCCGATTCTCCCTTGTTCTTGTACAACGTTATATTGCTTGAATCTTTGAAATCCTGTCGGACTTGTCCTTCTCGCATGCATAGCTCTATTAACTGGTGGATTTGTAGAGTGAGTGTGTTATTCCCACTCCTGATAACATCTATTGCAGTGGTTCTCAACCGGTGGTGACTTCCCCTCCCCCCCCCCCCCCCCAGGGGGAATTTTAGGGTTTCCGGGGGGGGGGGGAATGAAGACCATTTCAAGATCGCGTTAATACAAGAACCGATTACTTGATATTGTTTTTCCCTTCATACTTTACAGTTATGTACGTCTCATCCTTCTAAAATTCATTGTATAAAGTAAGCAGACCCACAAATCATGTTTTATGTGGATGTCTAGACTTGTTTTAGTATATGCTTGTCGCTTATTTTCCCGGGAGGAAAGTGGAATCAACAAGCACATCTTCAAGCTTATTATCTTTTAGGATTATTGACTGACTTCTGTCTACACTCCTCCCTTCTGTCTTCCCTTCCATATATCTATTCCTTTCTCTCTCTCTCTATTATTCCCTCAACACATACTCCGACAACAGTTCCTTTCAACGATTAATAAAATATTTATTAATAAAAACTATGTCTGGTGTATATAGAAAGAATGGAAGATAATAGGGAAACAAAACTCGCTTACACTCAGGAAATAAATGACCGTAGACCCCGAGGTAGACCAAGAAGGCGGTGGAGAGATAATATACATACAGACCTACAAGCACTTGGAATCAACGACTGGCAAGAGAAGGTCCACCAGAGAGACGAATGGAGACAGATTGTATTTGCAGCAAAGAACCTCAATGGCTCGGAATGCTGAAGAAGAAGAAGATGTCTGGTGTATGTATGGTCTGTGTAAGCGTAGTTGATAGTGTATTCTATTGTTGGTGCAAGAATGAACTCGTAATGTCTAGCAGCGGTATCACATCTCGCCCAATCATTCTGCCAAACCACCGGACATCACATAAAACAGGAAAGGTCTCACCCTGGATGTTCCGTATGCTTGAGCCTGATGGTAAATCCGTTATTGAACGAAACAAAACTGTTCACCACTGGATCACCGTAACGTAATAATATTCCAGTAAGTCTATGACTTCGCCCGAGTTTGTTTCATGAAATTAATTATCCATACCGAAAAACTACATCACCACAGTTCTGCATATTGTCTCTAATGAGTAGCAATGTTTTGACTTGTCTATTGTTTCTTAACTATGCGTACAAGACGTATGTAGTTTTATTTCTCTTTGCTTTCTGCAAACTTATCTTTCTTTTTCCATTATTACTTTGGTTATCTGGATATTCTTTTCTTCTTTTTCAAAGTTCCTTTAAAGGTATGTTTTATTTCGTATTAGACCTTGTCTATGTTATTCGTTGGTTTATTGAGGTATTTGCTCTCCTCACAAATGAAATGCCTTGAGTTTATCAACAAAGATTTTCCTGTACACAAGACGTATGTGTCTATCTTCTCTGATATATCCGGATGGGAATTGGAACCTGTGAGAAGTATAACATATCAAGTGATAGGCTTCTGCCACTTAATACTACTTATGCAAGTGTCCTTCTCCAGCCGTAATGACAAGGTGTCACCGCCTCACATTTATAGATATTAATTAAAGGGCTGCAACTCCCGCCCAAGGGATAGAAGTGAGTCACTCCAGGGCCAGAGTAATTTAGAGCCTTCTCGAAGGACTGGTCATTGAGTCCATGGTTCCGTGGACACCGATGCGACCCGCCTATTGCGGGGTCCACGAGGAACTCGGACGGAGTTACCACCCGTGTCGGATTGGGACACGTGTGGACCGGCAGAAGACAGACGGACTTCAGAGAGACAACAGGGCCTGCCTTAGAGGGACTCAATAGATATCGATAGATATATATATATACATAGGCTAGATAGTTTGCTAGAATGTTTATAATAATTATGTGTGATGATGTTCACTATCTGTGATATGCATACAGCGCGGGATTATTAACCCACTGCGCCAACGCACTGTATATTGAAATACAATAAATGTTGAATAGTATATTTAACGGAGTTATTGTTGCCTGTGTGAACCCGAGCTCAGATACCTAGACATGAGCAAGACGATGACAGGCTTTTTGGGGGCCTAAGTCTCCGGTTTTGGCATAAGCTTCAAATTTACACGGCTTTATATTGCCAAGTAAAACACCAAATTAATGATTTCAAATTAATTTCTGTATAACAAATTGATTTTTGTATAACAAATTGATTACTGTACAAGTACAGGTACAACAAGTTTAACGTATTGGCAGCTATCTAGCGATAAAAGCAGTATTAATATGAGTCCCTCGGCAGTAAGTCTCTCATTGATGTGAATAATAAAAACTATTTTTTGACATGACTGTGACATTTTTTGACTGTTACTAATGTTTTCTCATTCTACGAGCAGATTGTTCCGCGAATTGTGTGGTGTGTAACCTAGGTAAACTATCCAACAGTGGCGAGAGTACAAGACAACATCCGCAAGTTCTGGGATTAAAAGCTAAGTTTCATATCATGCCCATTGCAACCCTAAGCGGTACTTCTCACCTTCCATCCATGTATCATTTTGCTTTGCATTGATTTGTTTGTATATTCATGACCGTGTAACCAACATAATCTTGCATTTGGATTTACACATTTAATAATTAAGGGAGATAACTAAATTTTCTACTCCCCAACAATTTTTCTAAGGGATTTAACTTTATTAAAAGTACCAACAAGTAAAAATACAATATGTCTACCTTAGATAAATGCATAGAGCAAGGTATCAAATTAGGTTATAAAGAAGAGAAACTGTCAGAATGGGCACAGAAAACGCACGCAGAAAACATTGCCCGTGAAGAAAGAGCGATAGAACGAGAAGAAAAACAAAGGCAAGTGCAGGCAGAAGAAAAGAAAATTCAAATGCAAATTGAGGCAGAAGAAAAAAGATGCAGATGCAACTACAAGCTGAAGAGAAAAAATGCAATTACAGGCTCAAGAGAAACAAATGGAGCTTGAGGCGGCGGCCAAACAAGCCCAATTGAATGCCGATACACAAATAAAACTAAAGCAGATGGAGATTGAGTCCACTGTAGAAATATCTGTGAATAAACTAAGAAGCAAGGAGGAGGAACAAAAATATAACAAGTATAAAGGCCTCGTGAAAGCATTCTGCTCAGGAGATTCCATCAGTGCCTACTTGGAAAATTTTGAGTGTCTAATGTCCTACCATAAGATCATAAAATCAGATTGGGCATTTATTTTAATGAGAAACCTAGCTCTGGAACCTTTGAAAGTAATAGAGACAGTGCCACAGGAAATGCGAAAAGATTATGACTATTTAAAGCAGCGCATTCTCCAACATTTCTCATTAGATACTGCAGGTTACCAACAACAGTTTGCCAAATTATCTCCACAACCAAATCAAACCTTTATAGATTATGTCAGTACAGTACAAGATGTGTGTACAAAGTGGATTAACTCGGCTAAAACTAACAACAGCCATGACAAACTTAAAGAACTTATTATTATTGACAAGATAGTAAGTACAATCCCTACACCGTTTGCGAAGTTTTTGAAACAAATGGACTGTAAAACTATTCAGGAAATCGAGTCCAAGGGAAATGCATTTTTTACAGCAAACAGAGACATTTTTCATTTAAACTTAAGTCAAAACGATACAGCAGCAGCAGTAGTAAACACCAGATACTCTAAACCATCAGAAAATAAGTTTAAGCCACGCTCAAATGTCAGTAAGCCAGTTAAATGCCAATATTGTAGTTTGAATCACGACCCATACTCGATGTGCGATAAATCGCCGAACTATCCTCACCACCTCAAAATGATGGTGGAGAAGCAGAAGACTAAGCGCAATGCTTACCAGAGAGCGGTCAAATGTTTTTTTTTGCAGTAGCTTCGGACACTATAGTCGCTCCTGTGAAGGCCGAAAGTTATTGAAACAGGCCAATGCTGCACTAGTGGAAACGTCATCAGACGAAGAGATTGAGTCACTGAATGAATGTGACAATCAAAACGAAAATGTAAGTGAGCTTGGAAACGCTGTACAAATTATTGACACCATTACAGACAGTAAGTGTAACACCTGTACAAAGTTCCAACTTGACACAACATTACTATGTGGCCACACTATCCCTATTTCAAATGAAACAGCCAACGCTGCCTTGTCATCTACAGGCAAGCTAGTTTTTTCAACAGGATTTGTAAATAACAAAAAGTGCACATTAATTCGGGATTCCGGCGCAACGCTCTGTGGGATTAAGAAAACATTGATAGACAGTACAGACTATACAGACAAACATGTGACTTGTCGCAATTCTCAGGCACTATAGAGAAATACCCCCTTTCTCTAGTCGAAATTCGAACCCCGTTCATATCAGGACGAGTATTGTGCGCTGTCCTTGAAAATCCGGTCGCTGATATTATACTTGGGAACCTGCCCAACATACGACACGTGCTCTGAAAAGGAAATCAGAGATTGGGAGCATAGAAACGGTATCCACCACCCAAACAGCGATTCTAAAGAGAAACACCATTCATGCTTGTCTCAATTTGCCAAAAGACCAAGGGAGACAACCACTGAAGTAATTCAGAAAGAATTCACCGAGGTGTACAATGCAGGGGCGGTCGAATCTGTAAGTGATACGACCAAATTAAAACCTCGAATTGAGGATGCTTCCGATCTACCAAGTACCAAGCCTGTAGATGTGCAACAACACACACAACACACAAATGCAATAACACGACAGACAACCCATAAAACCAACACCGACCAACTGCAGGAATCACTAGAAATTATATCACCAAACACTACCAACACAAATTTTGGGGATGAACAGAAAGCAGATCCTACACTTTCACCATATTTTAAGTTAGTAGGACTTAAACCAAAATTAACCAAGAACGCATCGTGGACATTTAGGCTACAGAACAATATCTTAACTAGATTATACACAACAAAACAAACCACGATACAGCAAGTAGTGTTACCACAAGCACATCGAGACAAAGTTCTAAAGATAGCCCATGACTCACCTTTTGGAGGTCATATGGGGTACGAAAAGACCAGGGCTAGGGTCCTGACCCAGTTTTATTGGCCAAAATTTTGCCAAGACATTAAAACCTTTTGTAGATCTTGTGATATATGTCAGAAACTGGTGAAAAAGGGGAAAAACCCTACGGCAGAAGTCCAATCAACTACAACTGCCTCGAGGCCTTTCCAAATCGTGGCAGTTGACCTAGTAGGTCCGTTGAATCACATTTCAAGTAAAGGGAACAGATATATTTTCACTCTTATTGATGTATGTACGAGGTGGCCAGAAATGCTTCCATTAAAATCTGTCTCCTCTAAGGATGTGACGGACATATTATTAAATATTTTCTCCCGTTGTGGCTTCCCGAAGAAACTAATTTCTGATAGAGGAACCCAGTTCATATCCAATGCCACCCAATCGGTAACTAAGTTACTAGGCATAAAGCAATGTTTCACCAGTCCCTATCGACAGGACGCAAATGGTATCTGCGAGAAACTAAACGGGGACCTGAAACATATGCTATCCAAAGTGACAGCTGAAAATCCAGCCGATTGGGATATACTTCTCCCAACGGTGCTGTTCGCATATAGAGAAGTCCCGCAATCAAGCACAGGGTTCTCTCCCTTCGAATTGATGTACGGAGCGAACCCAAGA
This sequence comes from Cepaea nemoralis, assembly GCA_014155875.1. Taxonomy (NCBI): domain Eukaryota; kingdom Metazoa; phylum Mollusca; class Gastropoda; order Stylommatophora; family Helicidae; genus Cepaea; species Cepaea nemoralis. The sequence goes on from JACEFZ010026582.1 coordinate 75,777, forward strand.
GGACCTCTCACTATTTACAAAGATATCATATCACAACCTGTAAATATCCAACTACCCATTTCTACCTATGATTTAGTCACTGACACCAGAGACAAAATCATACGTTCCTGTATACTGGCCAGAACATCACTACAGGAGAAAGGTTTTAGGTACAGGCAGTACGCCAACAGAGGTGCAAAAACTATTGTATTAAATCCAGGTCAGGATATTTTACTACTACTACCTGACAAAAGAGATTTGCTATCAACCTCTTGGCAGGGACCTTTTAAAATTATTAGAAGAATTTCGGAGGTTGATTACGAAATTTCTTTAAATGGAAAGTTGAAAATATTCCATGTAAATATGTTGAAACCATACTATACTAGACAGGACATTGAGACGAGTGAGCAGACGCAGCTAACTGATGACAGAAACGAAACGACAAGTTCCCAACTGAATGACACCTTGACAAACGAAGCATCATTAACGACGCATTCTTATGACGACAAAGACGACGAAGACATATGGACTTTACCGACAATATGTGATAACGACAACAACGACCAATTTGACGACATATTGACAACGATTAATCTTGACGACGACGACAATGACATTGAGGACAATTTACAAACAGTAGCATCTGTGATAAATCAGACAGACGTAGACAATACTGAAATCCCAGTACCGATTATGACTGACGACGGTAGTATAAATGACATACAGATCTCTGACACTTTGACACAACAACAGCGACAAGACATTTTGACTCTCCTTGACGAGTATAAATCTATCTTTTCTAACAAACCTGGACGCACTGACAAGATAACACATTCAATTGTGCTGACAGATCTGACACCGGTCAAATGTAGACCATATTCTATTCCTCTCCATTACAGAGCAAATTTAGACAAAGAAATTTTAGATTTAGAGAAAAATGGAATAATTCAAAAATCTATGTCTCAATATTCTTCACCGATTGTCCTGGTGAAAAAGAAGGACCAGACAATCCGTTTGTGCATCGACTATAGAGTATTAAATACAAGAACCACAACGGATGCAGAGCCAATGAACAGTTGTGAAGACCTCATCTTAAATATGTCTCAATCTTCCTTATTTTCTAAGACTGATTTAGCGAAAGGTTATTGGCAAGTGCCACTACATCCTGCTTCTAGACATATAACAGCATTCGCAACACCCCTCGGTTTGTACGAATGGCTATATCTTCCATTTGGGCTCAAGAACGCGCCCGCCACATTTGTTAGATTAACTAGATTGTTATTACACGGAATTAAAGATGTTGAAGCTTATATTGATGATATATGCATCCATTCTTCTAATATGACTTCTCACCTACTCACCCTCAAACAAGTCTTCAACCAAATCTATCTTTTTGGACTTACTATCAAACCTTCCAAGGTTGAATTAGGCTTTAAACAAATAGACTTCCTTGGTCATAGAATTTCTGAAGGCAAATTGTTGACAGATGATAAAATTGTTTCCAAGATTCTCAATCTAGAAGTGCCTACCACAAAGAAACAAATTAGAAGTTTACTAGGTCTTATTAACTATTATTCTAAATTTATACCAAATTGGGCAGAACTTACTTCAGTCTTTTCTGATATGTTAACTAAAGATCATCCATCAAAAATTTGTAAAAGTACCAGCTTAGACGATGCAATGTGTAGATTGAAACGTATTTTTTCTAATCCACCAGTCTTACGATTACCCAACATAAATTTACCCTTTATTTTGACCACAGATGCGAGTGCTATCGCAATAGGAGGATGTTTAATGCAAGAAGTGGATGGAGTGAGACACCCGATTCTCTACGTAAGCCGTAAACTAAAGAAGGCAGAGACCCGGTATGCAACAGTGGAATTGGAGGCTTTAAGCCTATTGTTTTGTGTATTAAGATTATCTAAGTTCCTCTTAGGTAGTCACTTTGTTGTGCTCACTGACAATTCGCCCTTATTGGTCCTTAAGCAAGGGTCACCGAAAAACCATCGTTTAAAAAGATGGTGTCTTCTTCTTCAAGATTTCGACTTCGAAATCCGCCATATCAGAGGCACCGACAACACTATTGCTGACCTATTATCACGGCAAACGAATGCGCCAGTAGAATAACATTTAGCACATCGACCATTCGCCATACTAGAAACTGTGATACTTTTAGTCTGTGGCATATAACAGTCTAACTCTACTACCTGCTAGAGCACTCCCAGTGAATAGTAATAACACCTCAGTAAATAAGTTACTTATGACACCCACGAACATGAAACTTTAAGAGTCATACTTTATGAACTATACGTGAAGAGCTATACTTACTATCAATTGCCCAAGCTCTAGAACGATCCGAGCGAAGACATTAACAGTGTAATGATTTCAACCTGTGAACTCACTCTGAAATTGTAAGAACACTTTATACGCAACGTTGAGAACATTCCATACTTGCTGTTGCTATGAGACTTTGCAAACAGCCGAAACAGAACTACGTCGACTACAACACTCAAGAGACAGCCATACTAACTTTAACATTCATGGCACAACACGCGAACAACAGGAGGACAACGCGCACATCATCGTTGGATTTAGTTACTTAGTTAATTAATTAATTTAATATTAAATATGTATTATATTTGCATTAATTATGTATATAAAATGTGTTAACCTGTAATTTGTACATATTCTACTATAATATTACAGGTAATTCCATTAATAGGATAAATAACCTTCCTATACAATTGTCTCTGTGTAAATTATAACCCATTTTTGAGTCATCGTACAAAAAGTACGTATTTTCTTAAAGGGCAAAGATCGCCTATTCCATTTTTTCTAAGGGCAATAACACTTACCTCAACTTTAATTATATATTTTAACCAAATACTATTTGGAATGAAAGATGAGTGCATGACAGCGTGAATGAATTAAATGAGAGAACGATATACTGAGCGGACAAATTGTACGCAAAACGTATTTATTTTAATTTGTCTGCGTCTTTCATGTAAATTGCATGACTTGTCTAAATTGTTGATACATGTTTAGTAGTTAGTTTAATATACTTAGTTTAGTAGTTAGTTTAATATACTTAGTTTAGTAGTTAGGATACATCTAAGCACCACTACTTGGAATGCCTGATCATATATTGCACACATTGGAGTAATTCATGATTGAGGTTATCCCAACTCGTGACGCTTGGAAATAAGCCACACATTCAGCATACACTTTACACAAAACTTAAAACTGAACACTATCAATTTAAAATGCAATCACTTTATTAGAAGCAGCAACTTATTAGTCACCACACTAACAAGCCAACAGGGACACATGTAGTCTGAGGGGATAAAATAACAACGTAACTACATATTTAGCATTATACAACATACGAGAGTAAAAGTGTATTGAAATGCACACACAGATCAAGATTTGAAGGTGTACTTAATTAGCCAGGACTTCGGTCTTGTTAATCCTCTTTAATACAGAGGTTAATTGTCTTGGTATCAGTGGGGTACTATGAGAAGGACGGGTTGTAAAAACAACTACTAAACGTCACGTAACTTCGGTCAGATAAGCATTTTTAAGGACACAGGAGAGAGAGTGATCTCTTCACCAAATCAGAGAAGTGGTGTATGGGAGAATACATGAGTTTTAATGCCAGTATGTAGGTTACCAGGTTACTGTCCACCAAACTACAAACACCGACTTTATGTGATTCGGCGACAGAATTAGAGCAGATCTAATTACCCTATAACAAACCGACATATCAGGGGAGAGGGGGGAATCCTGTCACCGCCCCACATTTATAGATATTAATTAAAGGGCTGCAACTCCCGCCCAAGGGATAGAAGTGAGTCACCCCAAGGCCAGAGTAATCTAGAGCCTTCTCGAAGGACTGGTCATTGAGTCCATGGTTCCGTGGACACTGATGTGGCCCGCCTATTGCGGGGTCCACGAGGAACTCGGACAGAGTTACCACCCGTGTCGGATTGGGACACGTGTGGACCGGCAGAGGACAGACGGACTTCAGAGAGACAACAGGGCCTGCCTTAGAGGGACTCAATAGATATCGATAGATATATATATATACATAGGCTAGATAGTTTGCTAGAATGTTTATAATAACTATGTGTGATGATGTTCACTATCTGTGATATGCATACAGCGCGGGATTATTAACCCACTGCGCCAACGCACTGTACATTGAAATACAATAAATGTTGAATAGTATATTTAACGGAGTTATTGTTGCCTGTGTGAACCCGAGCTCAGATACCTAGACATGAGCAAGACGATGACACAAGGCTTCCGAAGTAAACACCAACATAAGACATATGAATTCACCAAAGTCTAAACTATTCACTAATAGAAAGCAATGGTAAACGCTATGCACACACATCTATTTTCCTATGCTAAAACTATTACTCTAAGGTTATAATACCTTATATATTCACTTATCATCCTGGAATTGAAATACACTAGCGAATAAAACACTAATATCCCATATTCTTTCAACCATTAGGGACGTGTATTTCTTTCCCCACTCAGGATGCATAGATAATCCAGCCCAGTTTGGAACACACACTAAACAGAAAACCCAGTCTCTACTATTTATATTGGGCCTCCCGTTCTTCCGTTAGTGTGTGATGTTCATACCTCAACACTCGTCTCTTGACGTATCGTGCCCATCAAAAGGCGTTAAAATCACGTAGTGACTATTTGCTCGTTTCATCCGTTGTTACGCTGTTTCCCTAAGTTCCCCGTACGCGAATACTTCAAAGCATCCTAACTCGTTGATCGTTTCTCCGTTCATTTTCCCCCCAACGCGATCTCCCCGGTTCCCGTGTCCGTACGATCCGATCGTCAGGCAATGAACTCTGCGAACACCTGTATCCTATTTTTCATATTCGTAGGTCAATGATCTTTAATTTATCTTCCTCTCAGAATGAAGTCCACAATTGTTAACCCTCCTCCTTAATTGTATTTTGATATATAAGTTATCAAGGAATCACTAAACTGCAGTTTTTCCGTGACAATGCTATTAAATTTACCTTCCATTTTTATGTATACTGTGTAGGGGTGGGGGGGGGGGGGGGATTTTTAGATAGGAAATATGAAAAGGGGGTGGATGACGTTCTGAAAATATGGTGAAGGGGGGCACGGGCCAAAAAATGTTGAGAACTACTGCTCTATTGGAATCCCATCCTTACCAGGAGCCTTGGCAGATTCAAGTTCAATAATAGCAAACTTGACTTCTGTTATGGTGGGAAGTATGTCCAGGTGGTCAAGAGTTGGCAAGGCCTCTATGGCGTTGAGGGCATCATCCGCTAGTTTGGTTCTAGTTTTGGATTCCTGTAGAAAAAAAAATGTCTTGGTCGCGTCTGTAACCATTAATGCATCATCTGCTGTACTTTTCACAGAAGTCACACCGTTTTGACATTCCTACTCCACCCATACACTTGCTGGACTGACAGTCATGCATCATCATACTGGACCTCCATTCGCCGATGAATTTCCATAGGTTTCATTTCTTCGCGAAGATTTCGATTTTTACTTAACTGATTTGGCGACGATGGGATGATTAATATTCTTAACGACTTCTCGTATCTTCCATAGGATTTTACATCACCGACACGTTGTAATTGCGTTATAATACATGTCAAGTACCATGTTAACATGTGTTAAGCCATAACTGGCACACCTCTATTTCCCATTTTTCGCCATCCATTTTTGTGTGGTCCACATCTATTTGTCGTTTGGCACAGAATCGGATAACAATTAAATAAATGAATGTGTTTTTGAACTGTTTGTTTCCGTGATTTAAACTACACACTGTTCTGTCTATCATATACTTGCGAATTTTTATACTGATTGTCATATGTTGTATACAGCTAAGTATTCATATTGAGTGTGATATTACATTATTGCATAGACTTCGCTGATTTTAACTACATACAAGTTAGTCGACACATGGTTGTCCTCGGTGCACATCGAGCCATTCACTTTCATTCCATTGGTGGTCGTATCCCGTTCTCGGGATTCCCTTGAGGTATACGGGCTTACGACATCAGTACTATAATAGTTGACTATTCTTCTTTGACCCACCACAAGCGATATTGTCTGCCTTCACCGCTTTTCGCCTCGAGTTCTTTCTGTTTGAACAAGGTTGCAGATTCACACTTGATTGGGAGGGTACAAACCTTATCCTAGCGCGGAGAAATGCAACCTAATGACTGTTCTTCTTTTTCTGTAATTCGCTTTAGGTTAGGTTAATTTGAGTTGAGGAAAGAATCGACATAAATGCACCCAGGACATTCCCATACGTGCTCCGTCCCCTCGTTCATCAGCCAGCGAAGAGTCATACTGCTAATCGTTCCAAACGCTATCTGATTGAAAGTTCTCTTGGTCTTACCTCTCATTTTTGTGATTGAGATACTTGGAATCCTCTCCATTGATTATGCACAAGGGAGAAGTATTAAGGTAACTCTCAAAGTGTAAATCCTTAAGTACAATCTATAATTAAGTAAATTTGTTGCTGACAATTATTAACTGGAAACCGAGTTACTATAGGGAGGAGTAACCCGGTCAAAGGTCAACCAATGGGATGGGAGGAAAATTGCCGGAAAATAAGTTTATTCTCTTACTTGCTATTCAGAGCAGCCAGTCAAGGGCCCAGTTACACCATAACTAAATATAGTGACATCGTTCAAATTTAATTAAAATAAGTGCCCCGAACGTATAAAAGAGAACGCAACATTCGGCAGGGTAAGTTTCAGAGTGATACATATATATATACTAGCTGACCCGGCCCGGCTTCGCCCAGACTCTGGTGGGGAGCATCTCATTTAATTCATATAAGTAGTCATATTAGTTCTCGTTCCCGTTACCGACTATCTGTCTGTCTGTCTGTCTGTCTATCTGTCTGTCTGTCTGTCTGTCTGTCTGACCCGGCCCGTCTTCGCCCAGACCCTGATGGGGAGCATCTCATTTAATTCATATAAGTAGTCATATAAGTTCCCGTTCCGACTATCTATCTGTCTGTCTGTCTGACCCGGCCCGGCATCGCCCAACTCCTGGTGGGGAGCATCTCATTTAATTCATATAAGTAGTCATATAAGTTCCCGTTCCCGACTGTCTGTCTGTCTGTCTGTCTGTCTGTCTGTCTATCTATCTATCTATCTGTCTGTCTGTCTGACCCGGCCCAGCCCATGGTGGAGAGCATCTCATTTAAATTATATAAGTAGTCATATAAGATCCCGTTCCCGACTATCTGTCTGACTGTCTGTCTGTCTTGGGTAAATGTAGGAGGGAGGAGGAAGAGGGAGGTGGAGGAGGGAAGAGGAGGGAGGAGGAGGGAGGAGACAGGAGGAGTAGGGAGGAATAGGAGGGAGGAGGAGGGATTAGGAGGAGGAGGGAGGAGTAGGGTGGAGGAGGAGGCGAGGAGGAGGGAGGAGGAAGAGGGAGGAGGAGGGAGAAGGAGGGAGGAGGAGAACGCAGGAGGAGAAGGGAGCAGGAGGAGGAGAGGGAGGAGGAGGGAGAGGAGGAGGAGGAGGAGAGGAGAGAGTAGGAGGAGGGAGGAGGCGGAGGGAGAAGGAAGAGGGAGGAGGAAGAGGGAGAAGGAGGAGGGAGAAGGAGGAGAAGGAGGGGGAGGAGGAGGAGGGAAGAGGAGGAGGGGAGGAGGAGGAGGGAGGAGGAGGAAGAGGGAAGAGGAGGAATGTGAAGGGAGGAGGAGGTAGAGGGAGGAGGAGGAGAAGGGAGGAGGAGGGATGAGGAGGAGGGAGGAGGAGGAAGAGGGAGGAGGAGGAAGGAGGAGGGAGAGGAGGGAGGAGGAGGAGGGATAAAGAAGGAGGGGGAGGGAGAAGTAGGGATGAGGAGGAGGAGGGAGGAGGAGGAATGTGAAGGGAGGAGGAGGTAGAGGGAGGAGGAGGAGAAGGGAGGAGGAGGGATGAGGAGGAAGAGGGAGGAGGAGGAATGTGAAGGGGAGGAGGAGGGAGGAGGTAGAGGGAGGAGGAGGAGGGAGGAGGAGGAGTGAGGAGGAGGAGAGGGAGGAGGAGGAGAGGGAGGAGGAGTGAGAAGGAGGAGAGGGAGGAGGAGGGAGGAGGAGGAGGAGGGATGAAGAAGGAGGAGGAGGGAGAAGGAGGGATGAGGAGGAGGAGGGAGGAGGGGGAAGAGGGAGGAGGAGGAATGTGAAGGGAGAGGAGGGATAGGGAGGAGGGGGAGGGGAAGAGGAAGAGGGTAGGAGGAAGAGTGGAGAGGAGGAGGGAGGAGGTAGAGGGAGGAGGAGGAGGGAGGAAAAGGGAGGAGGGAGGAGGAGAGAGGAGGAGGAGGGAGGAGGTAGGAGAAGGAGGAAGAGGGAGGAGGAGGGAGGAGAAGGAAGGAGGAGGAAGAAGGAGGAGGAAGAGGGAGGAGGGAGAGGGAGGAGGGAGAGGGAGGAGGAGGAAGGAGGAGGAAGAGGAAGGAGGAGGAAGAGGGAGGAGGAAGAGGGAGGAGGAGGATGGAGGAGGGAGAGGGAGGAGGGAAAGAGGAAGAGGGTAGGAGGAGGAGGAGGGGAGAGGAGGAGAAGAAGGGAGAAGGAGGAGGAGGAGGAGGAGGGAGGAGGAGGGGAGAGGAGGAGGGAGAGGAGGAGGAGAAGGCAGAGGGAGAAGAAGGAAGGAGGAGGAGGAAGGAGGCAGAGGAAGGAGGGAGAATGAGGAGGGGAGGAAGGAAGGGAGGGAGGAAGAGGAGGAGAAGGGAGGAGGAAGGGTGGAGGAGGAGGAGGTAGAGGGAGGAGGAGGGAGGAGGTAGGAGGAGGAAGAGGGAAGAGGGAGAAGAAGGGAGAAGGAGGAGGGAGGATGATGAGGGAGAAGGAGGCAGGAGGAGGAGGAGGGAGGCAGGAGGAGGAGGAGGGATGAGGAGGGAGAGGGAGGAGGAGGGAAGATGAGGGAGGAGGGGGGAGGAGGCGGAGGGAGTAGGAGGGAGGAGGATGGAGGAGGAGGGGAGAGGAAGAGGGAGAAGGAAGAGGGAGAAGGAGGAGGGAGGAGGGAGAGGGATGAGAGGGAGGAGGAAGAGGAGAAGGGTGGAGGGAGGAGGTAGAGGGAGGAGAAGAGAGGAGGAGAGAGGTCGCCATTCCGAATTCATACTCGTCTAGTTCTTCCCTTCTACACGACTGTAGATAACTTCCTTACACATAAAAAGATGAATTGTTATTGATATTGCCGTGGCATGGAGGAATATCAGCAGCAGAGTTGATCCAAAAAACCAAAGACTGAGATCTACGGAGAGCCATGAACGCCTACGCCAGCCGGCACGGCACTTGATGATGATGATTGCCGTGTGACGATTCTGTGTAGTCACGTCATTTTCTTCCCTTTCCCTAGCGTTTTGGTTCGGGGATTCTTTCATCATCATCATCATATATTTACGTACGTATTTTGGGAGGGGGAGGAGGGAGGAGGAGGAAGAAGAAAAAAAAACTATGACAGTTGACAGCTCTGGAATGAAAGGAAGGCGTGTAGAAAATTTCATCTCAATCGGATGGGCCGTTCGCGAACAAATAAAGGACATACATATATATTTACATACATATTTACATACATACACTTTGTTTTATATATATAGACTAGCTGACCCGGCCCGGCTTCGCCCAGACTCTGGTGGGGAGCATCTCATTTAATTCATATAAGTAGTCATATAAGTTCTCGTTCCCGTTACCGACTATCTGTCTGTCTGTCTGTCTGTCTGTCTGTCTATCTGTCTGTCTGTCTGTCTGTCTGTCTGTCTGACCCGGCCCGTCTTCGCCCAGACCCTGATGGGGAGCATCTCATTTAATTCATATAAGTAGTCATATAAGTTCCCGTTCCGACTATCTATCTGTCTGTCTGTCTGACCCGGCCCGGCATCGCCCAACTCCTGGTGGGGAGCATCTCATTTAATTCATATAAGTAGTCATATAAGTTCCCGTTCCCGACTGTCTGTCTGTCTGTCTGTCTGTCTGTCTGTCTGTCTGTCTGTCTGTCTGTCTATCTATCTATCTGTCTGTCTGTCTGACCCGGCCCAGCCCATGGTGGAGAGCATCTCATTTAAATTATATAAGTAGTCATATAAGATCCCGTTCCCGACTATCTGTCTGACTGTCTGTCTGTCTTGGGTAAATGTAGGAGGGAGGAGGAAGAGGGAGGTGGAGGAGGGAAGAGGAGGGAGGAGGAGGGAGGAGACAGGAGGAGTAGGGAGGAATAGGAGGGAGGAGGAGGGATTAGGAGGAGGAGGGAGGAGTAGGGTGGGAGGAGGGAGAGGAGGAGGAGGAGGAAGGAGAGGAGGAGGAGAATGGAGCAGGAGGAGGAGAGGAGCAGGAGGAGGAGAGGGAGGAGGAGGGAGGAGGAGGAGAGAGGGAGGAGGAGGAGGAGGAGGAGGAGGAGGAAGAGGGAGGAGGAAGAGGGAGAAGGAAGAGGAGAGAAGGAGGGGGAGGAGGAGGAGGGAAGAGGAGGAGGGAAGAGGAGGAGGGGAGGAGGAGGAGGAAGGAGGAGGAATGTGAAGGGAGGAGGAGGGAGGAGGTAGAGGGAGGAGGAGGAGGGAGGCGGAGAGAGGAGGAGGAGAGAGGAGGAGGAAGAGGGAGGAGGAGGAATGTGAAGGGAGGAGGGGGGAGGAGGTAGAGGGAGGAGGAGGGAGGAGGAGGAGGGTAGAGGGTGGAGGAGGAGGGAGGAGGCGGAGATGGAGGAGGAGGAAGGAGGAGGGGAGGAGTGAGGAGGAGTGAGGAAGAAGGAGGAGGAGGGAGGAGGAGTGATGAGGAGGAGGGAGGAGGAGGAGGGAGGAGGAGAGAGGAGGAGGGAGGGAGGAGGGATGAGGAGGAGGGAGGAGGAGGAAGAGGGAGGAGGAGGAATGTGAAGGGAGGAGGAGGGAGGAGGTAGAGGGAGGAGGAGGAGGAGGGAGGAGAGGAGGAGGAGGAGGAGAGGAGGAGGAGGGAAGGAGGAGGGGGAGGAGGGAGGAGGAGGATGAGGGAGGAGGAGGAATGTGAAGGGAGGAGGAGGTAGAGGGAGGAGGAGGAGAAGGGAGGAGGAGGGAGGAGGTAGAGGGAGGAGGAGGAGGAGGGAGGCGGAGAGAGGAGGAGGAGGGAGGAGGAGGGAAGAGGGAGGAGGAGGAATGTGAAGGGAGGAGGGGGGAGGAGGTAGAGGGAGGAGGAGGGAGGAGGAGGAGGTAGAGGGGTGAAGGAGGAGGGAGGAGGCGGAGATGGAGGAGGAGGAAGGATGAGGGGGAGGAGTGAGGAGGAGGGAGGAAGCAGGAGGAGGAGGGAGGAGGAGTGATGAGGAGGAGGGAGGAGGAGGAGGAGGAGGAGGGAGGAGGAGGATGAGGAGGAGGGAGGAGGAGGAAGAGGAAGGAGGAGGAATGTGAAGGGAGAGGAGGGAGGGAGGGTAGAGGGAGGAGGAGGAGGAGGAGGAGGAGTGAGGAGGAGGAGAGGGAGGAGGAGGAAGGAGGAGGGAGGAGGGGGAAGAGGAGGAGGAGGAATGTGAAGGGAGGATGGAGGGAGGAGGTAGGGGAAGAAGGAGGAGGGAGGAGGAGGATTGAGGAGGAGGAGAGGGAGGAGGAGGGAGGAGGAGGAGAGGGAGGAGGAGGAAGGAGGAGGGGGAGGAGGGAGGAGGAGGAGGAGGGAGGAAGAAGGAGGAGGAGGAGAAGGAGGGATGAGGAGGAGGGAGGAGGAGGAAGAGGGAGGAGGAGGAATGTGAAGGGAGGAGGAGGGATAGGGAGGAGGGGGAGGGGAAGAGGAAGAGGGTAGGAGGAAGAGTGGAGAGGAGGAGGGAGGAGGTAGAGGGAGGAGGAGGAGGGAGGAAAAGGGAGGAGGGAGGAGGAGATAGGAGGAGGAGGGAGGAGGTAGGAGGAGGAGGAAGAGGGAGGAGGAGGGAGGAGAAGGAAGGAGGAGGAAGAAGGAGTAGGAAGAGGGAGGAGGATGGAGAAGGGAGAGGGAGGAGGAGGAAGAGGAATGAGGAGGAAGAGGGAGGAGGAGGAAGAGGGAGGAGGAGGATGGAGGAGGGAGAGGGAGGAGGGGAAGAGGAAGAGGGTAGGAGGAGGAGGAGGGGAAAGGAGGAGAAGAAGGAGAAGGAGGGAGGAGGAGAAGGGAGGAGGAGGAGGAGGAGGAGGGAGGAGGCAGAGGGAGAAGAAGGAAGGAGGAGGAAGAAGGAGGGAGAGGAAGGAGGGAGAATGAGGAGGGAGGAAGGAAGAGGGAGGAGGAGAGGAGGAGGAAAGAGGTAGGGGGAGGAGGAGGTAGAGGAGGAGGAGGAGGAGGAAAGGGAGGAGGAAGAGGAGGAGAAGGGGAGGAGGAGGAGGAGGGAGGGAGGAGGAGGTAGAGGGAGGAGGAGGGAGGAGGCGGAGATGGGAGGAGGAGGAAGGAGGAGGGGGAGGAGTGAGGAGGAGGGAGGAAGAAGGAGGAGGAGGGAGGAGGATGATGAGGGAGGAGGGAGGAGGAGGAGGGAGGAGAGAGAGGAGGAGGAGGGAGGAGGAGGGAGGAGGAGGAGGGAGGAGGAGGAAGAGGGAGGAGGAGGAATGTGAAGGGAGGAGGAGGGAGGAGGTAGAGGGAGGAGGAGGGAGGAGGTAGGAGGAGGAAGAGGGAAGAGGGGAGAAGAAGGGAGAAGGAGGAGGGGAGGATGAGAGGAGGAAGGAGGCAGCAGGAGGAGGAGGGATGAGGAGGGAGAGGGAGGAGGAGGGAAGATGAGGGAGGAGGGAGGAGGAGGCGGAGGGAGTAGAAGGGAGGAGGATGGAGGAGGAGGGGAGAGGAAGAGGGAGAAGTAAGAGGGAGAAGGAGGAGGAGGAGGGAGAGGGATGAGAGGGAGGAGGAAGAGGAGAAGGGTGGAGGGAGGAGGTAGAGGGAGGAGAAGAGAGGAGAAGAGAGTTCGCCATTCCGAATTCATACTCGTCTAGTTCTTCCCTTCTACACGACTGTAGATAACTTCCTTACACATAAAAAGATGAATTGTTATTGATATTGCCGTGGCATGGAGGAATATCAGCAGCAGACTTGTTCCAAAAAACCAAAGACTGAGATCTACGGAGAGCCATGAACGCCTACGCCAGCCGGCACGGCACTTGATGATGATGATTGCCGTGTGACGATTCTGTGTAGTCACGTCATTTTCTTCCCTTTCCCTAGCGTTTTGGTTCGGGGATTCTTTCATCATCATCATCATATATTTACGTACGTATTTTGGGAGGGGGAGGAGGGAGGAGGAGGAAGAAGAAAAAAAAACTATGACAGTTGACAGCTCTGGAATGAAAGGAAGGCGTGTAGAAAATTTCATCTCAATCGGATGGGCCGTTCGCGAACAAATAAAGGACATACATATATATTTACATACATATTTACATACATACACTTTGTTTTATAGATATAGATATAGAAGTGGGAAGGTGAAGATGATTATATATATATATATAAATATATATATATATATATATATATATATATATATATATATATATATATATAATAGGGTAGCGGGGTAGGGGTATCCCCTATCAAAGGAGAAGTAAGGCGCCTCCTTCCCTCCGCTAGCCTACGGGACACCCTTGGGCAAGGTGGAGTACCCGTTTAGCCCCCCGATCAGGGTTACGTGAAGCCATGGGTGCAGGTGGTTGATGAAGATGGAGAGCAGCCGACAGATAGTTGTAGGTTATGGTCTCCACCTTCAAGACGGTAGGCAGAAGATCTCCTTTTTTGAGGAGACAATGGCTACGGTCACTGACCAGTATGGTCACTGCTGGGAAGGAAAGCAATGGCAAACTACCTTCTTTACACATGCCAAGAAAATCATGTTGTGTTCACTTATCGATAATCAGAGAAACGGCGTCGTAAATGGGTGCTCCATAGGAGCAGCCTGCCCGGTAGGGATAGTCATGCGCACCAGGTGACTCCAGACCGTCAACAGGCTACTAGGTGCAAAAGATTAATATCATTGAAAGTAGGAACTTGGAATGTTTAGAACACATGAATGCAGATGGAAAGTTGGAGGACATCAAAAAAGAAATGGAGAGAGAGAAGATTAACATATTAGGAATATCGGAAACGAGATGGAGAGGAGCAGGGATACGGACAGGAGAGGATTGTAAGACTATTTACTCGGGGGGGGGGGGGGGGAGAAGAACAGCAAAGAGGGGTAGCCATTATATTAGATAAGCAAACATCAAATTCTGTCAAAGGATATTGGGGTGTGTCAGACAGAGTTCTATTAGTAAAATTAAACGGAAAACCTTTTAAAATAAATGTAATTCAAGGTATATGCCCCAACAAGTGAAAGCAGTGAAGAAAGTATAGAGGACATTTTATAATGACATGGAGTCTGCTTTGAAGAACTGTAAAAGATCAGAAATAAATATCATAATGGGTGATTTCAACGCAAAAATAGGAAAGCAAAGCGATGGATGCAGTGTAGGCAACCATGGTTTGGGAGAGAGAAATGAAAGAGGTTACAGACTTGTAGAATGGGCAAAAGAACAAGAAATGGTTGTAGGAAACACCTGGTTTAAACAACATCCTAGAAGATTATGGACATGGAGGAGTCCAGACAGCAGGATTAAAAACCAGATAGATTACATCCTGATAAGCAAAAGGTTTCGAAATGCATTAACAGTTGTAAAAAACAGTTCCAAATGCAGACTGTTACAGTGATCACAGATTAATTACTGGCACATTGAGGGTAAAGTTAAAGAAAGTCAAGTATACAGCAGGAAACCCTAAATATGACTTGTGCAAATTGAAAACTGACAAAGAAATACAAGATAATTTTAACATAGAAGTAAAGAACAAATTTGATTTATTGTCTGATCTAGAGATCCTATTTCAAGATGTAGATGATCAATGGGAAATGCTGAAGAATTCAATCAGTTGTGCAGCAGAAAAAACTATTCCAAAAGTAAAGAAAGTGGGCCGTAAGACATGGATGACTGAAGAAATTTTACAACTAATGGAAACAAGAAGACAGAACAAAAATAATCCTGCCAAATATGAAGAAATTCACAGAAAAGTCAGAACCTTATGTAAGGAGGCTAAAGAAACATGGCTTGAGAAAAATTGCAGAGAAATTGAAAAACAACACAACAGTAAAAATGCGAAACTAATGCACAAAAGAATTCAGGAGATTACTAATCAAAGAACACGTACATCAGCAGGCTGCCTAAAGACAAAAGATGGAAGAGTCATAATAGAAAAAGATCAGATTTTACATGTATGGTCAGATTACGTGAAAAACCTTTATGACGATAACAGAGACGAACAATATATTGTTCAAAATAACAATGAAGGGCCAGCAATTTTGAAGATGGAGGTTCAGAATGCTCTTAATCATATGAAATCTGGCAAAACCCCCGGTCCAGACAGCGTCACAACAGAAATGATTAATGCTTTAGAAGAATATGGAATAGATAAAGTTACCAGTCTGCTTAATACAATATATGATACTGGAAATATACCTCATGAGTTATGTAATTCTGTATTTATTGCAATCCCAAAGAAATCAGGAGCCTTGGAATGTGATCAACATCGAACAATTAGTATAATGAGTCACATCACGAAGATTTTGCTAAGAATTATCATGCAAAGAGTTAGGAGGAAAATACAACCTGAAATAGGAGAAGAACAATGTGGGTTTGTAGTAGGCAAGGGTACAGTAAATGCTGTGTATATACTGAGAACCGTAATCGAACGTTCTATAGAAGTAAACAAAGATCTACACCTTTGCTTTATTGACTACACAAAGGCTTTTGATAAAGTGAGACATGTCAACATGATAAGGATGCTTGAAGATCTACAAATTGATGGGAAAGACCTTAGACTTGTAAAAAACATATATTGGAAACAACAAGCTGCCATAAGAGTTGATAATGAAGTAAGCCAATATCAGCCTATTAAGAGAGGTGTGAGACAGGGATGTGTAATGTCTCCAGATCTGTTTTCCCTGTACAGTGAAAATATTTTCAGAAATATTGAAAATATGGAAGGAATCAACATTGGGGGACGATGCATCAATAACATTAGATATGCAGATGATACAGTCTTGATTGCAGACAATGAACAGGACCTGCAAAATTTAGTAGATGCGGTTGTTACACACAGTGAACAACAAGGGTTAGAATTAAATTGTAAAAAGACACAGATTATGGTCGTCACTAGGAAGAACGAAATACCACAGTGTAATATACAAGTAAATGGGAATATTCTTCAACAAGTGAATAGGTACAATTATCTCGGAACAGTAATAACATCTGATGGGAGATGCCTTGAAGAGATTAGAACAAGAATCGCCATGGCAAAAGTAGCCTTTAGCAAGATGAAAAACATACTGACCAATAAAAAGATGTCAATTGAAACGAGAAAAAGAGTGTTGAGATGCTACATAGAACCTGTACTTTTATATGGATGTGAAGCTTGGACAATGAGCAGCCAGGCTGAAAAACATCTGATGGCTGTAGAAATGTGGTTTCTGAGGAAAATGCAAAGAATACCATGGACAGCCAGAAAGACCAATGAACAAGTCCTTCAAGAAACAAATGTAGATCGTAAACTGATCAGAGACATTAGACGTAGACAGTCACAATTTTTTGGGCATGTTATAAGAAGAAATGATTTGGAGAACTTGGTGACAACTGGTAAGATCGAGGGGAACAGACCAAGGGGAAGACCTAGAAACAAGTATCTGGATGGCTTGGCCTTGTGGCATGGTCGAGACAGAAACACGGAACTGATCCACGACTCTGTTGATCGAGTGAGATGGCAGAACATGACCGCCCACGCTTACCGGCATGGCACATGATGGATGGATATATATATATATATATATATATTATATATATATATATATATATATTATATCTATATATATATATATATAATCATCTTCACTTCCACTTCTGCCGTCAAGTCGGCGTGGGGAGGCATACTTTGCGTTCCAGCGCCCTGTGAGCGGCACGGATAGGTCATTCATGTGTTGTACAATGTCTTTGATCTCGTCTCAATCACATTTTCATCTGGACGACCTCTGTTCTTGTCGCAGATGATCTTTGATGTAGGCAGTGATGGTAGTTGTTGATGTTGCAGTCTAACGACAGACCAAAATACACTGATCTTCTGTCGTTCAATAAAATGTGGCACAAGGTGTTCCTACTGTCTGTTCTATGACAGCATTTCTTACTCGGTCCGGATGTTAAGTGGCAAATCTCCTCAGGCATTTCATCTCGCAAGTGTTGATTTTGCGAAGTGATTTGGATAAAGTCCAGGTTTGAGATTGGTAGCATAGGGTTGGTGTGAATATGTTGTTTAATATCTGTCATTTTGCGGACTTAGGTATATTTGGATGTTTCAGTAAGGGTGATAGTTGATATATCAGTGCACTAGCTTTTTGACATCTGATTTCGATTTCTCTGTCCAATCTGCCATCCTCTGTGATCATACTTCCAAGATATTTGAATTCTTTAACTTGTTTCAGAGTTGTGCTACTTATATGTATACTTAGTGGGCCTGGCGATCTGCTAACTTGCATTACTTCGGTTGTGTCTGTGTTTGTACTCATATTGTATCTGCTGCAGTTTGAACTCAGATTATTAATTTGATGTTGTAGTCTGCCCTCATCGCTGTAAAACAGGCATTGATCGTCTTCAAATAGAAGTTGTTCGTAATCCTGTATACTAACTTATGAAACACAGCTGCCTGAGATTCGGCAGCTG
This sequence comes from Cepaea nemoralis, assembly GCA_014155875.1. Classification (NCBI taxonomy): domain Eukaryota; kingdom Metazoa; phylum Mollusca; class Gastropoda; order Stylommatophora; family Helicidae; genus Cepaea; species Cepaea nemoralis. The sequence goes on from JACEFZ010026582.1 coordinate 93,432, forward strand.
ATCGCGTCGCGCTGGCTACTTACGTAGGTTTGTGAGACGGTCGTTCAGAAATCAATGGCAAACTACCGAACGTAAAACTTGCCAAGACATCAACAGCAGCTGAAAAATGTTGGTGTTGACTGCAATGTCCTGTAAAAGATATGCGAAAAAAAGAAGTGTATATCTATACATATAAAACAGAATGTATGTGTGTGTGTGTGGGTGGGTGGGTAGTTGGGGATGTATTGGATGCGTTCGCATAACGGTCCATCCGATTGAGATGAAATTTCTTCACGTCTTCTTTCATTCCCGTAAAAACGAACTGTCATAGTTTTTACCAACATAAAATAGTATTATTACTAAAATTTAATAATTAAATTTACATTGTCATTTCAATATAGCAAGGGGACTTAACATAAGAAACATATTTCAAGGGGATAACTTTAATAACATGCTATTACTTTATATATCAGATTGTTGCATTGTTCAAAGATTTATAAACTCTGTTATAGTTAATTACAGGCATATGAGTTATAATAAATAGTGATATAATCTTTAAGGTGTTTCAAAGTTTTCATAAAAATAATGCATCTATTTAAATAGTGACAATTTTCTAATTCATCTTATATGTTTAAGAAGTTACCTACAGTCATGTAGGTGATTTAACATCAGTTTCATTAAAAATACGATTTACTTAGATACGTAGAATACACAATTCACATGTGTTATGCATGATTTTGTTGTTGTTTAAAAAAGGGACGGTTACGTGTGTGTCAACATAGGTTTTTCATTCATTGTGTGGAAGGACATTTTTTTTCATACTTTATGCATACTATGTAAAATATGTCATTTGATGTTTGAACGCCCTGTTCAGCACGCCTGTTAAAATACTAAAAGGATATTGTTTTTGTTACAATTGTGTGTGGTGTGAAAGAGAGCACATGGTGTGTGGAAGGACATCTAAGTTAATTTGTGTGTGTTGTTCATACTTTATGCATACCTTACACGCAGCACGCCAATACAATGCAGGTAGAAAGCCTATCTTGAAGTATGAGATATAGATATCTATAGATAGATAGATAGATAGATAGCTAGATAGATAGATAGATAGATAGATAGATAGATAGATAGATAGATAGATAGATAGAGAGACAGACAGACAGACAGACAGACAGATAGACAGATAGATAGATAGATAGATAGATAGATAGATAGATAGATAGATAGATAGATAGATAGATAGATAGATGGATGGATGGATAGATAGATAGATAGATAGATAGATAGATAGATAGATAGATATATAGATAGATAGATAGATAGATAGATAGATAGATAGATAGATAGATAGATAGATAGATAGATAGATAGATAGATAGATAGAGAGTGTGGGATAGACGGAGGGAGAGACGGACGGTACGGACGGGCAGGCAGGCAGGCAGGCTGGCAGGCAGGCAGGCAGGCTGGCAGACAGACAGACAGACAGAGATAGATAATAGATAGATAGATAGATAGATAGAAGAAGATAGATAGATAGATAGATAGATAGATAGATAGATAGATAGATAGATAGGTAGATAGATAGATAGATAGATAGATAGATAGATAGATAGATAGATAGATAGATAGATAGATAGATAGATAGATAAATAGATTAGATAGACAGACAGACAGACAGCCGGGCCGGGTCGTCAGACAGACAGACAGACAGACAGACAGACAGACAGACAGACAGACAGTCGGGAACGGGAACTTATATGACTACTTATATGAATTAAAGGAGATGCTCCCCACCAGGAGCTGGGCGAAGCCGGGCCGGGTCAGTCAGACAGACAGACAGACAAACAAGCAGGACAGACAGACAGATAGATCCCCGCCAGGGCTGGGCGAAGGCCTCGCCGGGTCAGCTAGTATATATATATATATATATAATATATATATATTATATATATATATATATATATATATATAATATATATATACATACATATATGTGTGCGTGCGTGCGCTGTGTGTGTGTGCGCGCGCGCATCTATGTATACAATTGTCATTAAACTATGCGACTAAAATCTATTCCCACAATACGTTTACACAAATCTCTCGCTGGCCCGTATCGTAAAATATTCTGTTGTAGGATATAACTACTTAGCAACGAGGTGGTTGTAATTAAATTTAGCTATACGATCAGTCAAGACAAGGCTCATAGCCCTGAGCTGGTACATTTGAACAGTGTGGTAACATTGAATGTTTGATTACACTCTAGATTATGAACAAGCGATTACTGTACGCGTACTGTCGGGAAATCCCACAAGAACAGTAGTTACTAGTACAACAGACTGCTGATTACAATACGTTGCAAGTGGCGAATGTTAGTTAGTTAGTTAGTTAGTCGACAGATCATCCTCGTTGCACATCGGACCATTCAGTCCATAAGTGCTCGGATCCCCTCCTCAGCAAATCCCGCAGCGTGTAGCGGCTAACGACGCCAGTTCTGTGTTGGTTTATCAATCTTCTTTGGCTTCCTGCGTAGTGTTCTTGTTTGGCCACCCCTCTTTTAATTTGCTGCTCTCGCAGTCTGGCCATTGTTGTAGATTCACAGTCATCACTTGGTTCTTGCAAAAGTCTCACTTCTCGTAGAGCATTCAGAATGTCAGCCTGGTCCATGGCGCGTCCGCCCTCAACAGTAGCCTCACCTGCGAGCTTGTCAGCCCGCTCATTTCCTTGTACTCCCGCATGCCCTGGCACGAAGATGAAACTAATCTTTGCCAGCCGAGACCGCTTCAGAGGCAGCAACCATTCTCTTCGGATCGACCCCTCCTCTATCCTCTTGATCATGTTCATTGAGTCGCTAAGGAAACAAGCCCTAGTGAATGTCTGTGTCTCGAGCCATGTTATTGCTTTACTTACTGCCATGACTTCCATGGTCAGGCTACTTGTGGTTTCAGTGAAAGCACCAGAGTCCTCCTTCACAATTCTCCCTCCGGCCCGAGCTGTAAAGGCCCATGAGCTTCTCACATGTCGGACGACCGACCCATCTGTGTAGATGACCGCGTCACTGTCTAGCGAATTCTCGAAAATCAACGCTTGTACTTCAGCCTCAACAGCAGCCGGATTTTCTTGTCTGCATTTTCTATCTAGTTGGATGCAAACTGAAAAGGATGTGCAGAAGTCTGTTGGCACTTGCACCCACTCCTCGCCAGGTTCTAAGTCCTCAAGTGAACACACCTGTTGAAGAATGTCCTCGGCTTGACCCATCCACGACCGTCCTCTTTTTAACCTGCTGCCCTTCACCTTCCTAATTTCACTATGCAGTGGATGCTGTGTGTTTGCGTTAATTCTGAGGTAGGCACGTGCCCTGCAAACTTGCATTCTCTCTTCAATGGTTGGAAAATCAAGAAGGTAGCGCATCGCCCTGCATGCTGTATCTCTTGTACATCCAAGAATAATGCGCATAGCTTCATTCTGTATCCTTTCCATCCTTTCTATCTGCTTATGGCTGACAGTCAGGATTGCCATTGCATACTCCAAAACAGACATGACCAGCCCCTCGTACAGAAGACATAGATGGCGCTGCTCACAGTTTGCTGCCGCCATCACCCGCATCGCTGCCAAACCCCGCTTGGCCTTTGTTATCACCTGGTCTATGTGCACATTATAAGCAAGGCTTCGATCAAACCGTATCCCCAGGTAATTCATTGCCTGCGTTCTTTCCACCGTCTCTGAACACAGCATTACAGTTGGTGTTGGATTGTTGACAATATGATTATTCAACGAGAACCAAGTCACTGTTGCCTTTGTTGGGTTGACCATTGCCCCAGCTTCATCACACCAAGTACTTATGCGATTGAGTTCGGTTTGTAGTTCCACAGCAACCTCCTCTCTATCCTTACCCTGACGATACACTAAAACATCATCGGCATATGACAATGTCCTGCCAGGTCCAGTGATCTGCTCACTGGTGATTCTCACTGTGTAGGCGTTGAACAGTACCGGAGATAATGGTGATCCCTGTGGTAGGCCAGGATATATTGTTGTTGGTTCCGAAGTCCAACTGCCACATCTAAAAACTACTTTCCGTTGGAAGAGAGCTGCAGCGATCCAACTAAGGAGGAATGGACTTACGTTTAGTTCAAGAAGTATGCGTCCTCAAGATCAATCGCTGCAGCAACGGTTTCAGTGCCTGAGTGGAAACCTTCATAGACATCGTGGGCAAAGACTGCTGCATTGGTCCAGGTTTCTCTTTTTGGACGGTACCCACCCAGGGTAGGTGGGAAAACACCTTGCCTCTCTAGTTGGCTTGATATTTTCCTGGCAATTACCTTCTCCAGCAGCTTGCCTATTGTATTCTGCATGGTTATAATTCGATATCCCTGAATTTTTCTTGTGGTCTTTGTCAGGCTTCGGCAAGGGAATCAGATAGCTGTGTAACCATTCCTCCTTGATGCTAGCACTCCCTATACTGTTGTTGTACATGTCTGCTAGTTTCTCTAGCTCATTGTCGGTACACCTATTTATGTCGTCGTATCTTATGCCATCAGGACCTGGAGCACTGTTTTTTGATCGTCGAAGCACAGCCTTGATTTCTTTCACTGTCACTGTGTCTTCATCCGAAGTGTTCTGGGCCTTGCATCTGTCTGAGGTGACCTCCTTGGCCAGATTCCGGCCTCCCATGTCTGTCTGGTTGCTCTGCTCAAGGTAGCGTTCAAAGAGGGCTTTGCCCTTGTCCTCGTCAGTCCTCTGCCAGATGAGGTCAGCACCTTGGAAGTCAGAAATGCTCTTATTCTTGACTACACCACTCATGCTTTTATGTAGTCGCCAGAACAATTTCAGTGACTTGTCTGTGCTTACTCTTTGACACACCTCTGCCCATTTTTCGCTTTTAACCACCGTGACCAGTTTTTTGAAATAGCTTACTTTTGTGTGCATCTCTCTTTCTAAGTGCAAGCAGGGACTAGGATGACCAGCTCTGTTCTTCTTGGCATTTTGCCATCTCCTTACAGCACTACGCTTATCCACCCAAGCCTTCTCCACCTCGAAACTCCACCACGGTGGCTGCTCCCAGCTTTTTTTCCTTTTCTTCCTGCCCTGAAACGTTCTGCGCTTGTCACGTCTTATTTTACTCACCACATCTTGCCCTGTACTGTCATACTGGAACGTCTTTACCTTTAGCTTGTGCTGCCTGGTTCTGCCTTTCTCCACCAATATGCTGCATGGGTGGTGGTCGCTGCCATGGTGTCCTAGGACACCCCATCTACACTACTGTAGTGAGTGAAGGTGAAACTAGCGCCAGATCAATAGCACTGTCCTCATCGCCTGGACGGCTTGCTATCCTGGTGACACAGCCACTGTTGATACAAACCAGGTCGATGGTTTCCAGTGCAGTCTCGAGCTCCTCCCCTTGTGTATTGGAGGAAGTGTTTCCCCATGATCTGCCTTTAGCGTTGAAGTCACCACAGAAAATAACATTTCTCTCGTGGCCTAATATGCCACTTAAGCACTGCCACTTCTGGGCGTCCACACTCGCATTGCGGGCATAAACATTAACCAACACGAATGGTATACTGGAATGAACTCTCAACGCCTGTATTTGTATATCGTCACTGTCCCAACTGGACATGTCTAGCTCTGACGCCACCATGCTGTCGCGAACGAGAACGCCGTTCCCAGATGTGTCTGTTATAGAAACATTTGAAGCCGGCAATTCGGAGTAGCTGATCGCCCAGTCTCGTCTCCTGGAGTGCTACAATGTCGTTCCTGTAAACTTAGGTTTCTCATTAGCCCCGTGCTTTACACAGTGGCACAGTTCCAATATATAGAATAGGACGTCCTGAGTCCTAGACGGTGACACTGAGTCTAATAACGTCTCAAAGCCCCGCGCTTACCTGGCATTCTGTTCTGCGCGGCTACCCGCCGCTCGGTATGTGACTGCTGATCGTTCGGAAAACACACGTTGTTCCGCCATGTTGAAAAAACGTAAACACAGACTTTTGATTGCGAACCACACACGCTGCTGAAATTCACTCAAGATGGCTCGCTAGAGATGCACGAACTCCGTAGCACCGCGGCGCAGATCTTGAGTAGAAACTCCTGTGTTACCTCTGGCACACAATTACACGCAAGAATGATAAACCAGCCCTTATCGCGAAAAAGTAAACGAACACAAAACAACACGACCGTCCGTCGCGCGATCTTGAACCGGAAAAAGGAGTGGCGAATGTTTGATCACTAAGTTTCCTTGTGAGTTATAGTTCGGAGGGCCGTAATCGATACGATTTCACTAGTAGTCGATGCCCGGTGATTGTTGAACTATTCACATGATTAGCATACTCAGGCTGTCCTCAGTCAGTGAGATAGTTCTAAACTTTACTACCATGAATTACAAACGTTGCATTCTGTCCGTGACATTGAGCAATTCGATTCACATGATGTCAAGACTGATATTAGTGATGTACATAAATCATGTGTTTCTCTTTCTCATATTTATTTTACTTCACTTCTTGAAGTATAACCAGGTGTCTTATTCGTGACATGAGTGATCCCGATTCACATTGATTGTTAAGAATTTTCTTAGTGATTTACATGCATCGGATTGTTTCTCTTTCTTGATTTATTTATCTTTCACTCCTATGAAGAATAAGTTATAGTTTCTGTATGATCTGAAGTCAGTTCTCTCCCTATTAATGTAGGTAATTTAACCATAGCACACGGGGCATATACCAGAGAACTCATTTCCTCTTCCTCATATAGTCAATATTAGAACAATGAGGATATCAATGAATCAGGCTGGAGGAAAGCTAGGGGCTACGAGGGAATGCCACTTTACCAGACCCATACGAGATCTCTACCTGTTTTTCAGCTTCTTGTAGGCATCCAGAGGCGGCACCTTTATCATCACCTTCAACACCATAAGCTTCTAGCAGAAGATTATGTTGAGTTGAGTTGAGTTGGGTTGAGTCAAGAATAGACATCACTGCACTCAAGAAATTCCCATCTGTGCTCCGTCCCCTCGTTCAACAGCCAGCGAAGAGTCATATTAATAATCGTACCCACCGTTATATGATTGAATGTTCTCTTGATCTTCCCTCTGTTTTGTGATTCTACCAGAACCCCTGCCAATCCCCCGCAATATCATCCTTTCCACATACGGGTTCTCAGTTTGTTCCTCCACCTTCTCCACCTGGTCCCACACTCGCATGACCACCTCCCTCTTGTCCATAGGCAATCTACCACCTCAGAGGTGCATTCCCTGCCAGCCTATCAGCATGTTCATTCCCCCGCACTCCCTATGGCCAGAGCAAAATAGCCATACAATTCTCACAATCTGTGACCTATCATGGTAGGATGGCCATTCCACGAGAAATATCCCTTTCTCCACCTTACTAAGCATACCCCTTGAATCCATAATGAATACAATGTCTGTTGCAGTCGTCTCCTGTAACCACCGGAATGCCGCTGTTACTTCGTCCACCTCCATTCTCATGCTGGAGATCGGAGTCTCAAATACTAGACTCTTCTTTCTCCATGAATCGTCCATTAGCATTTGCAATGAATCTCAACCCCTACGTATATTTCTCACCACTGACCCCCTGTAGATCATTATATCACCTTGATGTGTGTTACTCTGGATCAGTTGTTGCACCTCAAACTCTGTGTTGTCCGCTGCCCATTCTCTGCCCCCACGACCCAGTGTGACTATTACATTGTGTTAGTCCGTCATGTCTTTCGGTACTTTAACCCATCCTTTTTCACGATTGATGGTCTCTAGATCTCACACCTGACATATATATATATTTCTACCTGTGCTATCCAGGACCTGCCTTATCTTAGTCTATGACACTTGACCATGTCCATGGCTTCATGCAGGGGTGATCCTATCTGCAGCAACTCTCAGGTACCATTTGGCTTGAAGGACCCTATGCCTATCCGCCATTGTTGGTAGCGCCAGGATGTGCCTCGTGCATATACTTGGTGTGTCTTGTTTGCACCCCAGGATCATCCGCATGGCCGCATTATTTATACACTCCAGTCTTTCAAACTGGCTCTGTGATACTGGCAGCAGCCTCATACAATAATGAGTGCCAGAAATTACTAGCTGCTGAAAGAGCCTGTAAAGCATCTTCTGTTCAACCTCGGTTACTGCCACTGCCTTCAACGCATTAATTCCTTTACCAACCATCACCAACAAAGCCTCCATATAATCCTTAAAAGACATCAATCAATCAATCATGTGCCATGCCGGAAAGCGTGGCGGTCATGACTCGCCATTTCACTCGATCACCAGAGTCGTGGATCAGCTCAGTGTTTCTGTCTCGTCCATGCCATGTGGCCAAGCCATCCAGGTATTTTCCTCTCGGTCTTCCTCTTGGTCTGTTCCCTTCGATCTTGCCAGTTGTCATTAAGTTCTCCAGTCCATTTCTTCTTATATGTCCAAAAAATTTGACTGTCCTACGTCTCATTTCTCTAATCAATCTACGATTTCATTTGTCTCCTGTAGTATTTGGTTCATTTGTTTTTCTATCTGTCCATGGTATTCTTTGCATTTCCTCAGAAACCACAATTCTCTGCAGCCATCAGATGTTTTTCATCTTGACTGCACATTGTCCAAGTTTCACATCCATACAAAAGAACAGGCTCTATGTACCCCCTCAAGACTCATTTTCTCGTTACAATTGACATCTTTTAAAAGACATACACCTGTCAAAAGTGATTCTCAAGTACTTCAATTTATTCTCTCTACTAAGAGAACATCAATTCAATATAATACGTGAGACATCAGCCTTCACGATCCGGTTATCCAGGGAGTACAAAACAACTGCCGACGTGTCTGTGTTTATAACGGCTCCTGGGTCACTGAACCACTCTGCTACCCTGTTTACTGCCATCTGTAAGTCTTCAGCCAAGCTTTCCCTGTCTCTTCCTTGTCTTTACACCAGGACATCATCAGCAAATGTCAAGATTCTACCAATAACTGGTTTCTTAATAGCTGCGACGTTACTGGTGTGTACATTAAAGAGCACTGAGGGAGTGACAGATCGCTGCGGAAGCCCAGGTGTACTATACAGGCGTGAGAAGTATATGACCCCATGCGGCGAAGTGCAATTTAACGCTCATAAAGTACTGCTGCAATCCATTTAAAAATCCAAGGCAAACCCTCGTGTCTAAGAGAGTGTATTTCAAACGATCATACGTTATTCTGTTGTAAGCAAGTAGTAAGGTACGTTGTAACTACTTATCAAATCTGGTGCAATACGTCATAGATGACGTAACTTTTTACTATATGAAGAGTATAGCACCAGATTGAAAACGGACCTCAATTTTGAATTTTTGGGGGTATTTTCTTGGATTCGATTGTCACTTCCGGTTGTCACTTCCTGTTGGCTACACCCAGTTGATTTCCGGTGTCTCCCGGGGGCGGGCGGGCGGCAGCGGCGGGCGGACCGGTGCGAACCGAACTGGACGTCGTCACGCGAACCGGTGCGATCCAACGCGAAACGTGGCGAACCGGACGTCGTCACGAGAGTGGCTGCGTGGGTTACCGAGCACGTGGTGTCATCGAACCCCATCTATGTAGATATCGAACCCTTCGATGAGGAGACCGAAGTCAATATGACAGATTGGAAAAATGATTTATTCCATCACTCGAGATACCTCAAGTATCCAGACTTGGACGCATGAATAAACTTTTCCACGATGATAGTTAATTCGGCAGGTGTCCATACCCATGTATCAACTTTAACCGATTGGTGAAAATCTGGTTTTAAAATATACTAGACAGGCATACACTTTTATTAAAAAAATTAAGCGTAATAAAATAATAAATGTCTATATTTCTAGTATGTATAGCGTAGATTATTAATGTGAATATAAAAATATTATCCTCATATTATATAAGTCATACCCTGCTAAGATAATCATGGAAATACGATATAAAACAGCACAAATAACTTCCTGCTTTTCCAAACAAAATAAAATTAACTCAAGGGAGACAATTCGTGTTTCATGGCTCATCCCAGTTATTTCCCTTCGATATATTGGAAATTTTTGTGTCCCCTGGGGCTTGACCTTACAGCTATCTAATTACATTCCTCGCCTCTTCTGCCCAGCGACGGCCGTACCAGATTATCTGATTAGCGGTCAACGAGGATGCTTCAGGGAATTTTCAATGGTTATCTCAGGTAGAGATCAGACGGCTTGGTACAGCGCTGACACAGAGCGGCACGTTTGCGCAGAAAAATAAGCAAGTCTCAAATATAGCTTTACGAAGGAGTGCACACAAATGATTTGAAAGTTTAAATATAAATAGATATGTACTTATGTACTTATGTATGTATGTATGTATGTATGTATGTATGTATGTATGTATGTATGTATGTATGTATGTATGTATGTATGTATGTATGTATGTATGTATGTATGTATGTATGTATGTATGTATGTATGTATGTATGTATTTTATTTTATTTATGTATTTATTTCTATAGCTGCATGTATGTTGTCCCAGTGGGTAAGGCGTATGTAAGTGGTTGCCTGGATGACTCGGTCACGTAGGATATGTGTGCATGTGCGTGTGTGTGTGTGCACGCGTACGCGTTTGCGCGTAGAAAAAATTTAAATATTTGCTTTCACCTGAAATATGTTTATAACTGCAATGGTGGCTCTTACGTATGTGTGTGTGGGCGTGCGCGCGTGTGTGTGGGTGCGTGTGTGTGTGCGTGCGCGCGTGCGCATGTGCGCACTCGTACGAAACTTAAATATTTTTCATCGCCTGACATCTATAACTGCAATGATGTCTCTTGCATGTGTGAGTTCGTGCAATATGATTGTACAAAAATTAACAATTAAATTTTTACATGAAACATTCAATTTGGAAACAGAAAGAGCAATTTAATTGTTAATTTGTGTACAATCTTATTGTTGAAATTTTATTTTTTTCAGTCAACCATAGTGACTTATTACATAAGATACATTTAATTTTCTGAAATAGGTCTGATCACTTCCGAACTCGAAAATGTAACGTCAGCACTGAAGTCCCAGTAGTGAATGCGACCTTTGTGCCCATATCAGTGGTTAGAAGTATTTCCACCGTGTCGAAGGACTAACAACTCAGCGGTATGTAGTGAGGTTTGTCGTAGGCGCGAAACACTGGGGTCGAGCGCTGATTCATGATAGGAACCATCCTTAGTAGTGGGACCATGACGTCTTCGACTGGTCTCGCCGCAATGAATTCGCAGAATAAGTAGACATTTTGCAGGTCGTTATTCAGGTCTATCGCCCCTTCACCTTCAATTGTATCTAGTATCTCTTGCAACTTCTCACTAAATGTAATAGTGGCCCCTGGTTCGAGTATTTTCACGATAACTTTCTTTGATGCATTGTCGAAATGGAATAGAACACAGAGCTGATCGTCCACCTTCCGATCTTTCATTAGTCGATTCAGTGCAGCTATAAACGCGTCGGGTGAACTGTACAGACCCGGGGGACACGCCTTTCTTATCACTCTACCGTTTGGTGGGATGTATCTTAGCCATAATTCATTCTATAGCACATTGCTGTAGTAGTTGGGGAATTCAAATCCGGCCAGACCCACTTCGAAATATTGACTCTCCTCAATAGTCTGCGGTAACATGACGAAATAATGACCCGTTGTGGTCTTGGGAAACATGTTCGGCGAAGCATTACTCGGTAATGTCACGTAGAATCTCATATTTTAGGGTTTGGTAGCATGTAACCCAGACAGCTGCTTAGAAGAGCGATCCACAACATGCCATCGACTGCGTCGACGTTGTCTCGAGACAGATTGAATAGTGATACGCCAATGACTGTGTATATAACGACCAGTTGACAGAAGAAGACAATCTCTAGTCGCGGTACTCGCCGACCACACATGCACCAGAACGAATTTCTTTCCCCCTCTGGGCTATTTTGTTGGCTAGTTTCCACGTTGGTTTCTTCCATTACCTCTGCTTTTGACCTAATGGGTCATTACACGCGTTTCTCGGCTGTATCATTAGTTGCTATTGGCAAATACTGAAATCAGTGCTCGAGGCACTCGTTGTGGGACATTGCCGGTACTAAGGACACTACTTTCTGAACTTACCAGTAGGCATAAGGTCACCATACAATGGATGTCATCCCACTGTGGAGTACCCGGTCACGCCAGCGCTGCTCGATTGGTTACAGAAGTAGTGCATTAAGATACGTCTGATCCACCCGTTATATACCACAAAAAGAAATGAATGAACAAGTCAGCCAGAAAGCCACAGTACTTGCTCAATGTGACTACCGTGTTATGGACAGATAAGGACAAGTCATAATTCTGCATCTCAGAATAGGCCACATGTATGCAAACATTCAGGCTTGATGAATCAGCCATGTGCATGTGTTGATGGGTGTCGCAGCAAGCAGAGCACATACTCCAGTTATATGCGCTAAGCACCATATATCTCTTTATTATACTAGTTTTGTTAGGTCAACTGTATGCCTACTTGGAGAAACACAACGAAAATGTGAAAGATTTATCAAAAAAGCCAACTTACCATTAGAGACTTGGCACATGGTGCTCTGCTTACTGTTCACTGAGACCGGGACTTCTAGACGGTGAATGGTGGCTATTATATACACACTATCTGCTGAAGAAGACTCCTGACTGAGTTGAATATTGTCTGGACATGTCTGACCTTGATGTATTCACATGCTAAGGTCGTGGTCAATCACCGCGCAATAGTCCTTGTGGAATTGTTTTCAGGTCACCTCAAGGTCCCCTCGGACACGGTATCTGGCCCTCCCACATAGCCCAGTATGCAATTTCTCTCTCTCTCTCTGCCTCTCTCTCTCTCTCTTCTATCTCTCACTTTCTCTCTCTCACACACACACGCGTGCGCGCCCTCACCATTGCAGTTATAGATGTCAGGCAAAAGAAAATATTTAAGTCTCCTACGAGCGCGCAAATGCCCGTGCGCGCGCACACACACACACACACACACACACACACACACACACAAGAGACATCATTGCAGTTACAGATGTCAGGCAAAAGAAAATATTTAAGTTTCCTACGAGCGCGCACACACACACACACGCTCACACATACACGCACCTACACGCGCGCACGCACGCACTCACACACACAAGAGATATCATTGCAGTTATAGATGCCTGGGGAAATAAATATTTAAGTTTCCTTTGCGAACGCACATGCGCGCACGCACGCACACAAATACACATACCCACACATATACGCGAGCGCGCACGCACGCACTCACACTTGCAAGAGACATCCTTGCAGTTATAGATGTCAGACGAAGGAAAATATGTAAGTTTCTTACGAGCGCATATATGCGCCCTTACGCACGCACACTCACACACGCACCCACACACACAAACACGCACGCTTGCACACACACATACACACACACCACACACTCACACACACACACACACACACACACACGTAAGAGCCACATTGTAGTTATAAACATATTTCAAGTGAAATAAAATATTTAAGTTCCCCACGAGCGCTCACATGCGCGCGCACGAACATACACACACAGGTACCCACACACACACACCCACACCCACACACGCGAGCACGCACGCACTCACACACGCAAGAGACATCATTGCAGTTATAGATGTATGCGAAGGAAAATAATTAAGTTTCTTACGAGCGTGCACATGCGCGCGCACTCACACGTGTACACACACACGCACCCACACACACACACACACGCGCACGCCCACACACACACACACACACACACACACACACACACACACACGTAAGAGCCACCATTGCAGTTATAAACATATTTCAGGTGAAGGAACATATTTACACTTTGTCTATGCACAAACGTGCGCGCGCACACACACACACACACACACACACACACACACACACACACACACAAACACAAACACACACACATATATCCCACGTGACAGAGTCATCAAGGCAAATACTTACATGCGCCTTACCTTCTGGGACAACCTGCATGCAGCCATAGAAATAAATACATAACTAAATAAAATAAAATACAGACAGACAGACAGACAGACAAACAGACAGACAGACAGACAGACAGACAGACAGACAGACAGACAGACAGACAGACAGGCAGGCAGGCAGGCAGGCAGGCAGTCATGCATGCATGCAAATACAAATCATTTGTGTACACGCCTTCGTAAAGCTAATTTTGAGACTTGCTTATTTTTGTGCGCAAATATGCCATTCTCAGTTAGCACTTACCAAGCCGCCTGATCTCTAGCTGATATAACCATTGAAAATTCCCTGAAGCATCCTGGTTGACCGCTAATCAGATAATCTCTTACAGCCGTCGCTGGGCAGAAGAAGCGAGAAATGTAATTAGATAGCTGTAAGGTCAAGCCCCAATGGACACAACTATTTCCAAAATATGGAAGGGGAAAAATTGGGATTAGCCATGAGACACGAATTGTCTCCCTTGGGTTAATTTTATTTTGTTTGGAAAAGGGGGAAGTTATTTGTGCTGTTTTATATCGTATTTCCATGATTATCTTAGCAGGGTATGACATATAATATGAGTATAATATGTTTATATTCATATTAATATTCTACGCTATACATACTAGAAATATAGATATTTATTATTTTATTACGCTTAATTTTTTAATAAAAGTGTATGCCTGTCTAGTATATTATTAAACCAGATTTTCACCAATCGGTTAAAGTTGATACATGGGTATGGACACCTGCCGAATTAACTATCATCGTGGAAAAATTTATTCATGCGTCCAAGTCTGGATACTCGAGGTAACTCGAGTGATGGAATACATCATTTTTCCAATCTGTCATATTGACTTCGGTCTCCCCATCGAAGGGTTCGATATCTACATGGATGGGGTTCGATTATACCACGTGCTGGTCACCCATACAGTCACTCGCTATAACTTGCCCGATACTATCTTCTCGAGTACTTTGCAAAAGATATTTTGCAATGTGATGAGTCTATGTACATTTATTTTTAGTGATCCTTGTCTGGGTTTGGGGGTGGGACAAAGTAGCTGTGCACTAATTCTTTGGTATTTCTGCAGTTTGCATTCTTGGGTTGAAACAAATAACTATCTCCTCCAAGTCGCCATTGTTCATGTTCTCCAAATGTGTGTACCTAACCCATCCTGGCCTAGTGCTATGTCTTTAGTTCTCTTGAGCACAACGTCTAATATCCTCTCTATGTATCACGTCTTCATAGTAGTCATTCCTAGTGGCCTGTGACAGGGCCTCTGACCATAACTCTAATAGCTCTGTTCCGCTGATCAGTCTGGTTTAGAAATCGTGCCAGAAATTCCCCCCACCACCACCAACTTTTCAGTTGCCATAGGCCCATTGTTGTCATCGTATACTGCACCATATGTACTGGGCTGTGCCTTTCTGTTCATCTGTCATCCTGCAGTCGACTTCACTCATAAACTGTTCCCACTTCATCTTTTTATTAGCCTCTGCTGCTTGGAATTTAAAATCTTGCACCTTTACCTTTTTCCTTCTTTCAGCCTTCTTCAACTATGTATCAACTGAACTGGTTGCTCTCCGCACACACTGCCAATTAATTATATATCCATCATGTGCCATGCGGGTAGGCGTGGGCGTTCATGTTTTGCCATCTCACTCGATCACCAGAGTCGTGGATCAGCTCCGTGTTTCTGTCTTGACCATGCCACGTGGCCACGCCATCCAGGTATTTGCTTCTATGTCTTCCCCTTGGTCTGTTCCCCTCGATCTTACCAGTTGTCACCAAGTTCTCCAAATCATTTCTTCTCGTAACATGCCCAACAAATTGTGACTGTCTATGTCTAATGTCTCTAATCAGTTTACGATCTTCATTTGTTTCTTGAAGGACTTGTGCATTGGTCTTTCTGACTGTCCATGGTATTCTTTGCATTTTTCCTTATAGGTGCCCTTCTTTCCCTTCATGAATGTTCCACCTCTTGCGTCCACCATGGTGGTTGTAATAAGATCCTTCTTTCTGTTGTACACCGTCCCTTTGATCTAAGGTGTCCCGGAAGCGAAGAGTGGTCGCGACCATACTTAAACTCCTTGTAGGCTCTTATAGCCTTGACTTTGCTGGACCTAGGTACCAGTACAGAACAGGGGAGGTGGTCGCTTCCATAGTACGCAAGGACACTCCATGTGATGTCTGAAGCAAGGCCTCATCGAGAGCAGTACCCTGTCTGTTCTCGTTAGATCTGTTCCACTCTTTGGCGTGCGCATTGATGTCACCACATTCGAGGTGTCTGGTACCAGGCGAACCCTCAGAGCTCTTCAACCAGTCCCAACTCTCTCCGCTTCCGCAATTCGCAGGTTCCCGACCCACCTTTCTGCCTCCGCCCCCTCCCACTTCTTTCAATGTACCACTTCCAATCCATTACCTGGGATGCTCACTGAACTGTTACACCTACCACCCGGTCATCATCCTACATCCCACTCCCTCGGTTGGGTATGAAAGAAGACAACGGTGATATTCGGGGCTATACACATCTCGGAATTCTGAGGTAAGTAGGAACATTTTTTTCCAATTTTCATTTTCTCTTCATTGCTTTCATTTTTTCATCTTTTTATTCTTCTCGTCCTGTCGTTACGTTTTAATGTAGTCACAGGAGATCCTGTATGTGTCGTAATTCTGTTATGTAAAGCTGCACTATTTTGTGTCATTGTATATTGTTTACATTTCCACAGCTTTACCGCAGTTCCGCCAAATTTTATTCAGCATTTTCAAAATCGTGTTTCTCACAGTTTTAAACTGTGGCTACTCTTAAATACAACAGTAAGACGAAAAACTACCGTTAGTACATCTGCAGACACCACATCCGTAAAGGAACTCCCAAACCATGTTCGCATTAGTCATAACTGAGAATCCAACTAATAACTTTATCAGCACGACAGACTGTAAAGTTGGCCACATTGATAAGTGGGACTTGTGGATGGAGGAGCGGGGTCAGATGCTGCAAACTACAGACCAGTTGTTCTCTACCGGGAGGTATTCTCAATTAGGGGGGGGGATTTTTGGGGGTTTCCTGGGGGGGGGGGGAAGACCACAGATTGGTATACTAAAACTGGCCTCAGGGCCAGTCTTTAGTCTAGAAACATCACAGTTTAAGCTATCTGTCACGGAATATAATGACCTTAATTCAGTCAGATTACACCACATAAATGCAGGTGTGTGGTGTCAGCACAGTTGCCGGCATTATCTAACCCAGTGTTTCCCAACGTGTGGCCCACAGGGGGCAATTCGATTGTTAAAGGGGGGGGGGGGCAATTCGAAAATGGAAGGAATCGGCTGGATATGTCAAAACGGGGAGACTTGAGACTGAAGTTAACTAAACTGGAACCTGACATAAGATCTCTTTGCAGCAAGCATCAAACGCAAGGATCTCACTAAATTTAAATAATAAATAATTACTAATAATTAAAATAATATAGAAAAATCTTTCATTACAATTTTTTTTGTACTTGAATTTAAGTTCTCCATTATATGCTTTGAAATTTACTTACTGTGCTTGCTCAATAATTTCCTAGTGATTTCTTCCTAAAACCTATCAATCAAGTTTATTTAATTTTGAATATTAAATATAATGTATATGTGGGAGAGGAGTGGGGGGGGGGGGGGGGACGGGGCTGGGGTGGGACATAAGAATTTTAGAAAGGCTTAAGTGGGGTATCGCACAACAAAGGTTGGGAAACATTGATCTAATCTATTCCAGACATTCTATGCCTTTCAACGGTAAACACAACATTAACACTGTTGGAGGGGAGGCCACGCTCTCTTATCTAATCAGATACTGGGAAATACCCGTTGGATATGTTGTATATAGTATGTTCCATGAATAACACTGACAGTGAACTCTTCCACATACCTGTACATATGGGATTGTATTCGCAATTAATTTCACGGTTGAACAGGCCTTCGGAACAAGATGGGTAAATATTCTTAATATTATCATACATAGGGACAAGATGTTTTTTTTTTCTATTATATTATCCTTATGTTCCATAATAAGGGATTCATGGTGTTAACCCAGTTTGAATTAAATGTATGAATGTTCTCGCGAAGACCCCAGTGAAATAGTAGTTAGTGCGCTTGCTTGCCAATTGGTCCAGGGTCAATCTTCATAAAGTTATTGGATTTTTTCCCCCTGACTTGTACGGCTCCTGGGCCGACCCAGCATCATAAAATGGATATCAGACAATGTTCAGCATTTGCTGGGAGTTGTGAGGGAAGAACAGGAGATGAGAAAGGGAATTGGGCATACCATTCTCATATATCGTGGCATAGCATTTGAGAAGGCACTCCAGTGGCAGCATTTCCTTTGGGGCAAGGTTTACCTGTTATATTGTCAGGTATGTTAGGTGTCTCAAGGCAATGCCAAAATTGCACATAATAATGCAGCAAAGCATTGCCCTGAATTCGCCACTTTATATTTGATTTTAAGTTATGAAACTGCCTAGACAGCATTGATATAGAATCTCTTTGGAAATTAATGAAGCAATATGGGATTCTACAGAAAATCTTTAAGTTAATTAAGGTAGCATTCAGACATATGCAGAGATCTTTATGAGGAAATAAGAACAGGAGTGCGACAAGGATGTCTTTTTGTCAGTGTAATTATTCAAAACAATGTAATCCCTTTGTGAATTTAAACATCGAAGCCACAGGCACCAGGTTGCACTATATATATATATATACTACTTCCGGTACAATGGCGACGAAATGAATCGTTATTCTTCGGAGAGACGCTGTTTAGTGTTTTCCTGTGGATTTCCTGGGGATTTCATGTGGATAGTGTTTTCCTGTGGATTATGTGATGTTATTTTGTGTTCTTTTATTGGAAGTTTTCAAAAGAAGCCACGGAAGGCAGGTCGTGGATGAAATATTTAGGGCAGCCGACAGATATTTGTTGGTCATGGTCTCGAGTTTCGCGACGGCAGGCAGAGGATCTCTTTCGAGAGACAATGGTTGCGGTCATCCGGCCAGTATGATCACTGCCATAGAGGAAAGCAACGTCAAACTACCTCTTTGAAAGTGCCTAGTCCATTATGATTCGCTTAAAGACTGATCATCGCAAGACAAGGACAGAGACATTAAAATTAGCAACATGGAACGTTAGGACGTTAAACGACGACGGAAAATTAGAGAACATAAAACAAGAAATACAAAGAGAAAAAATTAATATTTTAGGGATGTGCGAAACGAGATGGACAGGAGCGGGCATCAAGATAGATGAAGATTTTAAGATTATTTATTCTGGAGGTGAAGATCGACACAGGGGAGTGGCAATAATTTTGGACCGGAAAACATCAAAATCTGTTCAAGGATATTGGGCCGTGTCGGACAGAGTTCTACTAGTTAAATTGAGTGGCAGACCTTTTAGCATAAATGTTATTCAAGTATATGCCCCAACAGGAGAAGTCCAGTGAAGATAGTGTAGAGGAATTCTATAATGACATAGAGTCTGCCTTAAAGAAATGTAAAAATTCAGAAATAAACATCATAATAGGAGACTTCAATGCAAAAGTAGGAAATCAAGGTGATAGATACACAGTAGGAAACTATGGTTTAGGAGAGAGAAATGAAAGAGGATACAGACTCGTAGAGTGGGCTAAAGAAAAGGAAATGATTGTAGGAAACACCTGGTTTAAGCAACACCCTAGAAGATTATGGACATGGAGGAGTCCTGATAGCAGGATCAGAAACCAGATTGACTACATTCTGATTAGCAGAAGATTTAGAAACGCACTAACAGTAGCAAAAACAGTTCCCAGTGCTGATTGTTATAGTGACCACAGACTACTCACAGGAACATTGAGGATAAAGCTGAAGAAAGTCAAGTGTATAACAGGAAACACTAAATATGATTTGTGTACATTGAGTAATGACAAGGAAATACAAAACAAATTTAACATAGAAGTACAGAACAGATTTGATATATTGTCTGATCTAGAGATATTATTCCAGGATGTGAATGATCAATGGGAAATGTTAAAGAATTCAATCAGTTTGGCTGCAGAAACAACTATTCCAAAATTAAAGAAGGTGGGTCGTAAGAAATGGATGACTGAAGAAATTTTACACCTAATGGAAACAAGAAGACTCAACAAAAATAATCCTGCCAAATATGAAGAAATTCACAGACAAGTCAGAATATTATGTAGGAAGGCAAAAGAATCATGGCTTGAGGAAAAGTGCTTAGAAATTGAAAAACAACACAACAGTCAAAATACCAAATTAGTGCACAAAAGAATTCAGGAACTTACTAATAAAAGAACAAGTACATCAACAGGCTGTCTAAAAACTAAAGATGGCAAAATCATAATAGAAAAAGATCAGATTCTACATGTATGGACAGATTATGTGAAAAACCTGTATAATGATAACAGAGAGGAACAGTATGATATTAGATTTAATAATGAAGGACCACCAATTTTAAAGATGGAGGTTCAAAATGTTCTTAAGCATATGAAAGCTGGCAAGGCCCCCGGTGCAGATAACATCACAACAGAAATGATTAAAGCTTTAGAAGAATTTGGACTAGAGCAAGTCACCAGACTGCTGAACACATTATATGATACTGGAGATATACCTTCTGAATTATGTAATTCTGTATTTATTGCAATCCCAAAGAAATCAGGAACCTTGGAATGTGATCAACATAGAACAATTAGTATAATGAGTCACATCACAAAGATCTTGTTACGAATTATCATGCAAAGAGTGAAGAAGAAAATACGACCTGAAATAGGGAAGAACAATGTGGGTTTGTAGAAGGAAAGGGTACAGTAAATGCTGTGTATATGCTGCGAACAGTTATTGAACGTGCTATAGAAGTAAACAAGGATATACATCTTTGCTTTATTGACTACACAAAGGCTTTTGATAGAGTTAGACATGTCAACATGGTGGATATGCTTGCAGATCTACAAATTGATGGGAAAGACATTAGACTTATAAAAAACATATATTGGAAACAACAAGCTGCCATAAGGATTGATAATGAAGTGGGACAATATCAACCTATTAAGAGAGGTGTTAGGCAGGGATGTGTAATGTCTCCAGATCTTTTTTCCCTATACAGTGAAAATATTTTCAGAAATGTAGAAGACATAAATGGAATCAGCATTGGAGGACGAAACATAAATAACATTAGATATGCAGATGATACAGTATTGATTGCAGACAATGCGCAGGATCTGCAACAATTAGTAGACGCGGTTGTTGTCCACAGTGAGCAGCTGGGGTTGGAATTAAATTGTAAGAAGACACAGGTTATGGTCGCCACTAGGAAGATGCAAATACGACAAAGGTAATACACAAGTAAACGGGAATATTCTTCAACAAGTGAATCGGTACAATTATCTCGGAACAGTCATAACATCTGATGGGAGATGCCTCGAAGAGATTAGAACAAGAAACGCCATGGCGAAGGTAGCCTTTTAAAAGATGGAAAACATACTGACCAATAAAAATATGTCATTTGCAACGAGAAAAATAGTGTTGATGTGCTACATAGAACCTGTGCTGTTGTATGGATGTGAAACGTGGAAAATGAGCAAACAGGCTGAAAAATACATCTGATAGCTAAGGGCATGTGGTTTCCGAGGAAAATGCAAAGAATACCATGGGCAGACAGAAAAACTAATGATCAAGTCCTACAAGAAAAAATGAAGATCGTAAACAGATTAGAGAAATTAGACGTAGACAGACACAAGAATTAGGTCACGTTATGAGAAGAAATAAATTGGACAACTTGGTGACAACTGGCAAGATCGAGGGGAAGAGAACAAGGGGAAGGCTGAGAAGTAAATGCCTGGATGACTTGGCCACATGGCATGGTAGCGACAAGAGCACTGTTCTGATCCACGACTCTGGTGATCTAATGAGATAGCGAAACATGACCGCCCACGCTTATCGGCGTGGCACATGATGCTGGTGCCATCATAAACATTTGGAATGGTTTCACCTAATGGCAAATGACACTGATAAAAGGGAAAGTTCATCTACACGCACAAATGAGTGAAGTGCACTAGAAGTAGTAGCACGTGCATGGACTACACATGAGTTCACAGCCAGCGAACAAACGGACATTGCCAACAAAATCTCAGACGCAAACACGGTCAAACATATCCGGTAAGCCTTCTAGCTAGACATTTCAGCTTAATTCAGCAATCCACTCACATAACGGAACGGCTGATCATCGTGCAAGGAACTAACAGGAATCTTGCATGCTGAATGTGCAAGACGTCACCAGGGTAGCCTGATCCTATGATTCTACGGCAGTTGAGCCAATAAGTTACGTACACACTTTTTCTTTATGTTGTACATGCCAATTGATCATACATTTTTGTTTCATCACATACCACCAGCTTCTCAAAACATCAGTTATGAAAATATAATAAACCTACAGGTTATTTTGTTAAGCTTATTAGTAGTCTCTTCTGGTATTTCTTGCGGTATGTAAATGTGTATGTGTAGCTTAAGTGCAAACTCTTCTAAATTACAGTTAGTGGGAAAGCCATTTTATCTTCCCAAGAGGGGATAAATCAGGGAGATAATTTGTACTTTGCAGCGCTTATGGAAAACAAGCTTATTATGCATATCTCAATTCCTCTTTCTCACTCTTGGGGAAACCAAGAGCAGCTACATCTATCTATCTTTCAACGAGCCATTTCTTGGCTGTTTCACTGAGTATCCAGGGACTGTTTCTCCAATCAGCTTATAAGAGACATTTATCCCGAGTTCTCTCTCTTGGATCTGGATTATAAGGGAACTGAACCTGCCCCTAAAACTAAACGCCAGTGTGATATTACTCAGACTTCTGACAATATACACAATTTTCCAGTAGTGTATTTGAATAACGAATTCGAACACAAATATTCCCTTGTGGTTCTCACACAGGAAATATCTGGAGTAAACAAGAGCAGTGCAGAGCGCCTATTCCAAGAACTGCATGGCAAGATAAAACGAAAGGTGATGTTGGACAGACAGGTAATGTTAGAAAATGTTGGATACACAGGGATTGTTGGAGAACAAGTTAAAATTAGAAAATGCTGGAAAGAAAGTTAATCCTGGAGATTGTTTGAGAGAAAGGTAATATTAGAGAAGCAGGTAATATTAGGGAATGTTGGAGACAAAGTTAATATTAGGAAATGTTGGAAATGAAGTTACACTTGGAGAGAAAGGTTATGTTATGGAGTGTTAGCAAGAAAAGTAGTGTTAGGCAACTTTGGATAGAAAGCTAATGTTAGGTAATTTTTGAGAGAAAGGTATTATTATCACATGTGTGGGACGCAGAGGTGTTTCCAAGGCACCAGGGCCGGGTTATATACTGGCCAAGACCTATTGACGCGTCCTCGTCGAGCGTCCTGGGCAACAGGTCCCTTCGGGGTCCTGGCTGAAGTCAATAGGATCGCCGATTCCTCCGAAGTCGGAGAGTGTCTGCCTGTACGGCGAGGAACCACCATTCTGCACACCAATAAGCCAGACACGGGACAACGGATACTCACGCAAACCTCAGGTCCTGTATGACATCACACTGATGTTGGACAACAGGATGCCTTCATCCGACATACAGGACTTCGCGTTGGAGCTCAAGACAACGAACACAAGCAAGCAAGCAAGCAAGCATTATCACATGTTAGAAAGAAAGTTAACTTTTGAGAATGTTGAAGTGTAATGTTGGAAAGACAGAAAACGTTAGGGAATTTTGGACGTAAAGGAAGTTCTAGAGAAAAATGCATCATTAGGGCATATTGGGAAAAATTTAACATTGTAGTGACAGGTGATATGAGGGAATGATGGATATAGTGGACATGTTAAATAGAAAAGTAATGTTGGACAAACAGTTAATTTTGGAGGGACAGGTAATGTTAGAAAATGCTGGATATAAAGGAAATTTTGTAAAGAAAGGAAATGTTGAAAAGAAGGATAATGTTGGAGAGACAGGTACTGCTAGAGAATATTGGAAGGAAAGGAACTGTTGGGGAGAAAGGTAATAATGGGAAATGTTGAACAGAAAGTTAACGTTGGAGAGAAAGGTGATGTTAGGCAATGTAGGCAAGAAAGGTAATATTTTAAATTATTGGATATAAAAGACATGTTAGGGAATGTTGGAGAGAAAGGTTAACAAACTTGGTGGGTCAGATATAGATATGACAGTAAGAATCAGCATCTCATCTGGTTCCTTGTGTACCTTGCGTTGTCGAGATGAAGCATAAACAGCAGTTGAGTGCCCGTTCATGGGATTCATATATCGAGATTCCAATGGACTCTGTTATTCCGACTTTCCGTCGTTTAAATGGCCGGCCTCTTCTTCTGGTTCAATGTGATCTGTACATCACGGCGTGTTGTAGTATACTGTCAGTTGTTATGTGGCCCAGCCATTTTACTTGCTGTTTTCTAATGAAATTTAGCGCTGCTATTACCCACACTTTAGTCCTAATTTCATCATTTCTTATTTTCTCTTTTCTTAATATGTTGAGTAATATTCTCATGAATCTCATTTCCGTTTTTGTAATTTGTGTGTGTGTGTGTGAATATATATATGTGTGTGTGTGTGTGTGTGTGTGTGTGTGTGATTAGGAAAATGGTGCTGTGTATGTTGTTATGATGCGTGAAGATTGTGCTTTTAGTTTGTACTGATACGTGTTTGTTCTTTAGTGCTGGTGCCATTTGTCTAATGAGTTTATCTGCTCTACGTATTTTCAATCAAATCTTCTGATTTGCATGTTATAATATTACACTTTATAAGTACTTACAGCTCTTTACTTATTTCTGGGACTGTTAGCTCAGAAGAATAGTCTTTTGTAAGAGCACAAAAGCAAAAAAAGAATTTCATTAAATAATTTAAGTGATGGACCCTTTTACACGCTTTGCGGTGCACCAAGCATATGGTGCTAGTCCCATATTTATGAAACAGAGGTAAAAGCAGGAGCAAGAACCACTTACTTCTGCTACGGTGATGTGAGGCGAAGAGTGAAACCCTGACTGCGTAGGGCCAAAAACGAAAATGAATAAAGAGAAATAACCTCTCACCGTCCCCGGTTAACAAGAATAGGAAAGAATTAAGGTTTAAGAAGATTCAGGGTGGGCCGACAGGGAATTGGAACAATATTCTCCAATTCCAGACAAAGAATTACTCCGAGGGCTGTTCTAACACCGATGACTATATTAAGAGTCTATCAACTAAACGACAAAGTTAGAATAACACAAGCATCATTTGTTTATTAGACTTTTAAAAGCAACAATAATATACAGACATGTGGCATCAACAGAGAAGTTAGGATACAGCAAAAATCAAACAGCAAAAACACTAATCCAACAAACAAAATTCCTAAGTTCAGCAAAAACTTCTAATCCAGTTGTGGGGTGGTAAATATAATAAATTAGAATAAGGACAAGTTTCGCTAGGGGTATTCAGTATGAATGGGGTTTAAATCCCAAACACGCCCTCTATAGGAAATAATATATTGGCTCGTAAAACCCCCAAGCATTGAACAAGGCAGAAAAGGGTGCAAGTTCAACACTAACATAGAAGAAATGTTTCCCATAGAAGGCTGGGAGATCCGGGAAGTTCTACCACAGACACCCGAGTACTAATCACTCTACCCAGAAGGTGTGTCTATGTGTAAGTGCCCCGCCCCACATTTAATCTCCCACATATATATAAACAATGACAAGTATCCACTGCCATGCACATCCACAGTATTACACAACAGAGGGACAACAACCAATGTTAGACGCAACAACTGGATTACATGACAGAGGAAAACAGTCATTGTTAGACAAAAACAGTACAATAACTCACTGCATCACATATTTTTTTTTTTATCATATCCTTTACAGGACTTAGCTGTCAACACCAGCATCTTTCAGCTGTATGTTGATTTCTTGGCAAGATTACGCTCAATAGTTTGCCATTGCTTTCTGAGCGGCCGGCTCACATACCCCGTAAGTTACCGATGCGATTCGAACCACTGCTGATTTGAACCGTCATCACGTTACCTGACGAGAGTATACGAGATTACGGAGAAAAGTCATAACCTCAGTAACAATAACTGGACTATAAACATCAATTTTGGAACAACAGGTTAACAATGAAGTAACTGCAAGGCTTGGTTAAACCAAACAAACAAACAATTGTATTGTGGAAAACATTTGGGTTCTGGACAAACCCTGTCGGTTACAATATGGTCACATGCATGAAAAAGTTATCATATTTCAGGCAATGCGCACAAAGTATACAGCCATAACAGAAGTCCACAAAAATCCCAAAAAGGTTCCCATCAAATACCTGTGTCAAACACAAAACAAAGTAAATAATCCATACAAAGAACTAGATAAAGAAAATCTATCTAATCTGTCTCTAGAAATATCCTAGGGGTCTGATGATGACTCCCTCTCCTTCAATATCCACTAGAAAAGTCTGGCCATAATCACACTCTCTATAATCCAAGGAAAACAGCTGCTTTGCATATATCCACCTATTCAGAAAATTGGGGATTGCACACACACACACACACACACACACACACACACACACACACACACACACACACACACACACACACACACACACACAGAGCTTCCACTTCTGGATCATATATCCATCGCGAAAAACATGTAGGAGTAATCCATATGAATCCATTGTGGATATACTGTAATCTCTCAAGTCACAGCTGCTAAGTAACTAGACGAGGAGCATTCCAGATGTGATATAACCGACAGATATGAGTCGGAAACGTTCTGGCGTGGCGTGACACACAGGAGTCCATGTGATTGATTCGATCAGGATCAGGCACAAACACTTTCAGTATATCTTTGGATGAGGAGTGACATCACATAATCCATTAGCATTTCCTGACAGAACTAACTTGAATTGGGCCTGAATATTTCAGCCCTTTTCTTGGTTAAGATGTAGGTTATTCTTTCTTCAGCTGAATATACGACTTGATTGACCGGGAGTTGGTATAGTGCTTGATTGTCCATGTCTGGGATATGATGGATGAGAAGATTCAAAGGAAGCTGGGAGTTCACAAAATCAGTTGGTAAATCCATACTGGTAAATGATGGTGAATTCCAGACTATCCATGAGCCTCTGGAATATGACAGTTGAACGTGGAATCAGGCGGTGACTTTCAGAAGAGGGTATACGCTGAAAACCATCTAGGCCAGGCATGCCTCATGTCTTTGCAGACATTGAAAAGATTAACACCATCTGTAAGTTCCCAGAGGTAGGGAATCCACTTCAGCATAATCAAAATCCAGTAATTATCCAGGCATTGACGTTCAGGGTGTGTAGCAGTAACCCGCACTCTTTGTAGAATGTTAGAGGAGGCTGATATCCCAGTTTCCTGCCTCTAAATCCAAACAAGTTGACCATAACTTCAGTTCCAAGCATGGTGACTAGGCCAATACTCCACCGCCATCTCTAGCGCTGTATAGTGAAGAAGAACAGGGTCGATATAGATTAGTAATAACCCAAACATTGATAAGTGTATCATAATTAAAAATACATTCTGATAACAATGTATCATAATAAAAATAGAGGAAACAAAAAGGGAAGAAGAATGAAAGGTGACAATAGTTGCCTAGCACTTGTCGCCTACTGTAGAGTTTTGACCCACTCCAAAAGTGAGTAAGATATCTACTCAATAGGTGCATCTCTTCTCGACTGATACTGGAGCTTCCTGGGAGGTTTTCTTCACCTCCTAAATATGCAAACATCTTTTGATAGTACCACTGTCACATCATGGAAAAAGTTCCTGAGACAATGTCCTCATGTACACAATTCATAAATCTCCTTTCCATAGTTACAAACAGCATTATGTGACTACCACTGACAAATGGCAAAAAGGCTAGCTACCATATCAGTCATCTCCTCTTGCATCATCCTCACCATTACTATCATCATGTGTTTGTCCCCCACTGGGGTGAAGTTAAAAGATCTACTCCAGCAGTAACATCATGAATAGAATATACATATAATATATATGATGAATAACAGAAAAACTTGTTAGACTTTTACTAAACATGGTATGAACTCTCTAGTGGGTATTACCCAACATCTCAAAGTAAAAACACAAGAGCATGGTGTCATTTCCCACTCCCTTGAGATTATATATAGATATATCATACCAAATGACAATCTTATAATAGCATTTATTACAGCATTCAGCAGTAACAATCATGAGCATAAAAGGTAAAATACTCATAACAGAGAAATCATGGGAATCTTTTCCCATACACTTGAGATTATGTATATCATACCACATGAAAATCCCATAACATCATTTATGAAAAAGGACTACAAGACAATCCCACCTCTGTGTATTTACAACAATGTAAACAAAGATTAACTGCTAAGTGCATGAAAAGTCAAGCGAGAATCTCTCTCTCTCTCTCTCTCTCTCTCTCTCTCTCTCTCTCTCTCTCTCTCTCTCTCTCTCTCTCTCTCTCTCTCTCTCTCTAACAAACTATTAAAGTTGTACAGATAGTAATATTTCTCCATCATAAGGGCAGAAATACAAAATATGCACTCAGGAAAAAAACACTTTATAACACAGAGACCAGTTGTGAAAAATAAGCATATAGGAATAAAGTAAGTTCACAAAATCATCTCAGAAGAATGACTCATAGCAAGATTATATTGTAAGCTTTATGAAGGCTGACTGGACAAAATGGCGATGTCCAGGCTGCGTGACGTAAACCAACCTTTCAATGAAAGCGATTCTCCTAATTTTCACACACACAACTTCAATCATGATATTAGTTGCATCAAAGCATTTATCCTAATACATAACATGATATGTTGTATATAATATAATGCTCACCTAAAACGCAGAGAATAAGTAGGCTTTAAATTAACCCATTAACAATGGGTCACCCGCTAACGTTGGAGAAACATGGCGATTGACCAGACCGCTTTGTCTACCAAGCCTTTGTCTAGATTAAGCCTGTGTTTCCGGGGCGCGGCCAATCAATTGCCTTAATTCAAACGAAATTTTGTTTCGTTAATTCTCCCGTCCTAAGTTTTAATAGCGCGTGAAGCCGTCTGCTGGAAAAGACTGAGAGATGATGACATACATGTCACACCAGTAAAAACTTCAAACCTACCAAACACTAATCCACCAAAAACTAATCCATCAAAAACCTCTAGTCCACTAAAATCTAATTTACCAAGAAGTTCTAGTCCACTAAAAACTAATTTACCAAAGACTTCTAGTCCACTAAAAACCCAGGAAAATCTAACATCTAAAACTAGAATTCTGGCTTTTCCTGTAGATAAAATAAAAACAAAAATACTATTAGGCGAAGACAAGCCAAACATCTCAACATGACGACTCAACAAGACAACACTAACAACCAGTCTTTCTACGTAAGACAGACAACACTCTTGTACTTGTGACGAATAGACACAAGATGCAACATCCTGACACTTATACATTAAATTACTTACATCACACATCACAAGCAAACACAACATCTCAACACTGATTTGGCTGACATACATCAGACATTGTAAGCAAACATCGCAACACTAATCTGGCTGACACACATCAGAATTACATCTTTGTTCTGGTAAATTAGACTGTCATTCCTACATACCAAAATGGCTACTACATACCAAAATGGCTACATTTACCAAGGATCCCATAATCAGTTCCTGTCTACACCTTGCAGAATATTTTATACATTAATTTGTAACCAGTCACTGGTAACACAGGACAACACAGTATTCCCTATACACCACATGTTCATAGAATACTATCAATGTCCAGTCCATGATATAGTCACAACCAAACACCACCTACTATATCCTCAGTCTAATGCTTTACAATTCTCTACCTACTGTTATGCATACCGGCAACTGTTTTCTAACACACTGTACTCTTCTCCTTAATATAAAACATATATGGACTGGTTGTACTCCTGTGCTCCACATCTGATAGAACGATTGACTCCTATACAATAATACACAATACTATGGACTCTGCCACCATCTTCTTCTTCTTCTTTTCGTTCATCCAGAGTGTTTTTTCAGATGTGATTGCGGTGTGTCTGTTATGCGCCCTTGGGCCGAAACCCGTAGGCCAACACATCGACTTTAGCGTGCTTTTTTTACCAGGTAGCATTCCTGGGAGACTCTCACTTTTTTGGTGCCATCTACAACCATGCTGGCTAAGTTAGAACGGTCGAACACAACGGTCATCCCTCAAAGGAAGGCAGGGACAGTCCATAGCATTTTCCGCCATCCAAGGTTGCTTCCATAGTTGCAGGGCCGACACATAACGCCCTGGATCTGGGCTCACCGAGGGAAATCGTCATATCCTGCTCATGGCTGCTTTAAATCCCCACTTCAATATATTGGTCATTTCGTTTGCCCCGGGCCATTCCCGCACAAACCAGACAGGTTTGCAGACGGTATCCACTCAGCGAGTTTTCGGACATGTGCTTGTCGTTGCGCCCGTCAGAGCTGTTCCAGGCACGACAGACATTCGGACGAGACAATTCACTCGGACGTAATTGCGTAGTGTCAATTCTTAGTTTGCCACCCGTAGGACGACACTTCTGGCTTCCGGCGGGCAGTTTTTAATGAGGTTAGCCTTCCTCGGGTTTTGAGACTCTTGTTTCGGCTTCCACACAGCAAGCTTTCGCTTCGGGCTGCCACGTAATGGATTCGCAAGAGAGGCGTTCCATTTCGTGTCAACGAGACAGTTTTCCACCTTTGACTACACTCACTCCATGAGTGTGGTTACAGACTATCGGACGTCTGCGGGACGTGCGACCGAGGTGTTTTTCCAAATTTTGTACTTGCTCACGAGGTAGGCTACATGTGCTGCCGGCTCAGCACCTTACCTCCGTGCGTCTGTGGTCGAGTAACGGTCAGGCCCTTTCATCCGGGGATACCTCATATCCCCCAGCTAAGAGTCATCGAACGAATCTGCGCCGAGCATGTAGCGTTCTCAGCACATCATCACAATTTTGATGTAGATTTGTGTCGGCCAGGCTCTCACTTCCGAGAGTTTATGGCTTAGAGACGTTCAGCCATGCACCTCGGATGGGAGCCTTAGAGGTTATGTCCGGACTGAGATTTAGGGATCGTTTGCCTGATTTTGACTGCTATCCTCAGTCTTACCTGCAGAGCAGCAGGTTGTGTCTCTCTTAGTCTGGTCCCTATCCCACGAACCGTCCGATATGTAGTTTTCACCCATCGGCAAGCACATGGGGTCGATGGGACACGCAAGCTCCCCCACCACGTCAAGGTGGAGACACATCGGGGGAGTCTGCCACCATCAGACATTCAGTTGCCTCAACACAGGGACTTCACTGGACAACTACTCCAACAATGTCCAAGTTTGCATGAAGAATACCAGCACTAATATGATATCATGCAAGTTACAGCATCTGATTAGTATTACAAACTAACAACCAACAAGCAAAACATATCTAACTATGAAAAGCAACAGACGCATATACAATGTGGAATCACCATATTTGTAGAATGTGACAATGTAACACTTGCATACAGAAGAATCACAACATTCACAGAATGTTAAAGATAAACATGCATTACACAGGAACTCAATTGAGGAACTCTCTGATACCCTTAAGACAGATCATAAAATAAACACACAATAGTATCCAGTGAAATTACACACATAGTGGTAAGAGTGCATGAATCATATGAGACAGAATCAAAGCACAACAATGTCCATGGCTGGATACAGAACATTAGTACTAATATAATAAACAATGTACACTATCTGATATCATTATTACACACTAATGTCAACCAGTGTTGTCTAATTCCAACCACACCAGTGTACTATTATTTGTGAGTGGACAGCAAATCTACAGTTAGGCCCTCTATTCCCCACCATTCTTCCTATGATACACCGGTTATGAATTTTTATATCTTACGCTTCATGTCACACGACAAATACATATTAATATCTCTGCGAAGGGTGGTACGCAGGACTAAACCACATTCTTCCACTCAGTAAAGCCACACTTCATTCACAGTTGTCATGGTTACATTATGATTGCTTATACGCACCCCGCGTATTAAAGGTGCTTTATTTCCTACGCCTAGTAGCTATCAATCTGCATGGCATCCCTACAATTCAATACATTATTTCCTACACTTCTATTTATTACCTACATGTTCTAACTACATAGCTTAACCATTAACCCATCATTGCCACATATAACATGTAAGTACTCTTCTCTGCTTTACACGTCATAAATATTACCTATGGTCATAGTTATTTTCCCCTACTCATAAGCATTCAATTTTATGCATGGCTCAAGTCTTTTCATTAACTATAATTTATGACTTTACACATCTCAATTTACACCTCATACATATAACTTAGAGAATCTCCCACATATCTATTTAGCCAGTAACATATTGTTGTCACAGGATAATCATGTAAAATACATTCTCAACAAAATAATCTTGTGCCATCAAGGCTGGCATAACATGACTATCAATCCTTACCAAATGTAACCAACACTAATGACCTATCTTCAGTGTATATTACATCACCAGGCATCAGTAAGCTCCAAATACCAATAATCTCAACACAAATGTATAAGCCATACTAACTCAGTTGTTGGTACTAATGACTAAAATAATATCAGTGAGGAGAAATAGCTCTTCTGCTATAAGAGCACCAACCAATACCATGGGAACAATCATCAAAGATGAATAACACCCTCACCT
This sequence comes from Cepaea nemoralis, assembly GCA_014155875.1. Classification (NCBI taxonomy): domain Eukaryota; kingdom Metazoa; phylum Mollusca; class Gastropoda; order Stylommatophora; family Helicidae; genus Cepaea; species Cepaea nemoralis. The sequence continues at coordinate 126,162 of JACEFZ010026582.1, forward strand.
CCTACATACAAATAATTCCACAAACATAAAAGCTACATAAACAATAAACCAGTAACCTTTATATTGGTTACCACATGCCTTAACTCTGAACATTCAAAACAAAATGTATTTAAAAATAACATCACTTGCCCCTTCTGATTATACATGAGCCTCCTGATGCTACTGGGGTACATGGATGGTTTGTGCTTCCAACACCCTGTACCCTTACACTAAAAAGAACATTTCATCATGTGTCACCCGTAACCTGAATAAAAACACAAAGGGACACCATATATAGAGTCAAAAAAACATTATTATCTCACTAATATCCCACATCATCATCCAGTAAATTGGGGTTTCCTGTAAGAAAATAACCTAAAATAAAATATACCCTATCAAAAATGCACCCTGCAGTTGGATTTCTCACTGCAGATGGTGGTAATGGCAGCACCACATCACATAAAGAGACACCCTTTTCATCTGGTCTTCCTGGTGTTCTTACACTCTAAAAGGAACACATGTCATCACATGACACCATATACATGCAATTATAATACACAGCAGCAGCAAAACATAACTGCTAATTAACTAACTAAACTAAGGTTGTCAATCCAGAAGACTGGGATTCCCAAGTAGCTGAAAACTGTATCATGATAGTATATTTTTAACCGCAATGTCTATTTGACATAGTCTCTTTCTGGCAGGCTTTCACAATCCCTTTTTGCACAAAGTCACGAGTCAACATATCCGTATGCAGAAAATTTTGTCTCACACCTGTCCCAACATACTGACAACCGGTCACATCACTCTGATCATTTGTCACAAGTCTAACACCCTCTAATTGGTCGACCACACTGACACAAGGAGACTTCCATTGTCTCCTCTTCCTCCGCCTCTTCCTCTGAAAGAAATGTCCCTGGTTGCCACGAATAACCATCTGGCTATCAGAAATTGATACTGCATTCACCTGGACTGTTGGGGCTGATCCTTTAGAAGATTCAACCCGGGGCGGACTCTGTAGTCGCTTAAGGCCCTGCTGGTCATGGTGGCTTACACTTGCATATACTTTGCTACAATTCACTCCAGAGGGGTTCTGAAAAACACTAACCCTTCTCTTCAGACAACTGTTCTGAAGGTGGGTGCGGCATCTACAAACATTGCACCTCTTGCGTCGTACCTTGGGCTGCAGCAACGAATCAGCTAAGTCTCATCCGACCTAGCTCAGCTCGAAGCTCCTCCACCACATCATCATGCTGGACCCATTGATACACACCACTGACATTAGGCCACCTCTCTGAACTGTAATCTTGAGTTTCTACATATTGGTATGCACATACTTCTGGAGCCAATGACACAACAGCCCATCGCATGGCCAAGTCTCTAACACAGAGAAAAGTCACTGAATGGTCTTGCGATACCCTCTCCTCTGCCATTAACCTGCTGAGAGCATTGTGTAGCTTTGCAACAAACCAGTCTCTTAGTATCACTGGATCCCAAGCAACGATGCACCTTTATCTCTGTGCTTCCAGCACCAAACGAAAGGCTTTGTGGACTCGGTGAGAGAAATTCTTGATGGATTCCCCGGCATCCTGTTTTACTTGGAAGAAAGCTGCAGCAAGTTCTACCATGCTGCGCTGCTCTCCATACACCCGCTGAATGGTCTGCAGCATCTCCTCATGGTCATTACAAGCTGACCTAAGCTCAAGCTCTTCCCACACATTGGGGACAACACTTTCCCAAATGATGTCAACTCTATCCTCACCACATACCGCACCAGCCCTCCATGCATATTTCACCTTCCTCACATACTCCTCAACAGTTGACCCACCTTGCTGGCCAAAACAAGGTACTTCTACCTTCACATATGCCACTATGTACCTGACTTCACCAGTGGGCCTGTGACGTCAGGGGCACCAACTGGGAGGGGAACTACGGTCCCTAAAGTTGAACACAGAGCCACCTTTGCTGTGGATAAGATACAGTGTAGGCATACTAGGAGACAATATATATGAGCCCACTCACCATACAGGGGACTCCTCTCTCGTGCAGCAATGCCCGGGGGATCTCAGCAGCAAACCTGGGTTCTAATGTCACAACTCAAAGACAATGGTCGCCACAACCATAAACACTGACTTATCACACAAAACAATCACTAGATACTAAAACAATTCTAACAGAACAATTCAAATGCTGTCACTAGATCTCGTCGGGGTCGCCATTTTGTAGCCGAGGTAAGAAAAAGGGAGACAATCATAAAGACTGATGTTTCCTTTGCTACGGTGCTAAGAGGTAGAGAATAGTTCTGACTTCGTTACGGCCAAAGAAGAGAAGTAGTAAAAGAGAGAGAACCTCACACTGCCCTCAACTTACAAAAAAAAAAGATATAGTAATTAGATAAGAAGATATACGAGGTTTTGGACAGAGAAGAAACTATTTTATAGATGTTTACACAGGAAACACCATATTAGAGCCCAAGCGGTGAATTAAGGTGTTAGACTGTAGTAGAAATAATGGTTGTAAAAACAAACAAATCAAGGACAAATAAACAAGCTCTTTTTTTATTTCTTCTAACAGAACATTGCATGTCAATAAAAGATACGACAGACAAATGTATATATCAAATATCAACAGTGGGTAACTCCTAACCAATCAGCAGCACGTAAGACAACAGGGTACACCAAGTACCACAACACAGGTACTCCAAACAATAGCTGGTTAGACTGGCACAATAAAGAACATTGACACAAGCAACACTGAACAGACAATAAGGCACTACAAAAACATAGGTTACACAACATAAACCCCAAGACGCGACATAAACAAAAGAGTTGTGACACAATTTACTATCCCACCAAGAACCCAGGCCTACTGACAACAACTAGTCAGCCCTTCAGTTTAGCTAGGCATTAGTTGACAACAGATCAGCTCAGGGAATTGTTCCCACATCTCAATACAACAGAACAGCATTTTTATTCCTATCAACAAGCTGGGCCAACATCTCTCATCAGCACAAACCGAGGTGACTCACTGCTACAATAAAAATGGTCTCAGTTTCAAGTGGCTTTTCCGGCGTTGTCCAGATTTTTATCGTGAGACAGATCAAACCAAAATTCGTTGGTTTGGCGCTATCACATTTACATAGACCAGATCGCAAGTATACGTAGAACATGGAACAATTAGGTTCAGGAGTTATGCAAGGCAAATACAGAGAAGCATTGTGAGGACAACTAGCTGACAAATAAGACTGAAAAGGGAGAGAAAACATGCGGATGTCTTCAGGTAAGTCGTACACACACATATGTGCTTTGACGATCATTTCATGGCATTTGATACTGTAAACTGATGAGGCACTATTAGATATCACAGGAGATCATTAACATAACAGATTCAGTGCCGAAAGATAATACATCGGCAAATGTGACCTTTCATTTGGAAACAAGGGCGATATATCGCCGTACGAGGGTCATCGTGTTATTTGTTTCGTTTTGCGGTATCTTCCGCAATTTCAATTCTCCGTGGATGGAAATGTACATTATAATATTTGTGCATCTGTTTGTGTACCATGTCTAGTGGAAACGATCTTTCTGTTTGGCACTGAATCACATAATGATGTCGACAAATGAGCGTAAGAAATCAAGTGTTCTTCATGAGGGAAAGCTAATGGATACGTTTGAAATAAGAACATGAGTGAAGCAGGGGTGCCTTTTGTCTTCTGTATTATTTAATCTGAGTGCTGGATTACCAAAACAACAATAGCTTCCATCAGAAATGGAATTCAATGGACTCCTGCGGTGCATCTGATCAGTCTGGACGTCCCTGGCGACGCTGTCCCTCTGTCCTACACACAGATGCAGGATAACCGTACCTGATGGGAGGTCTCAATAATTAGGTCTAACAATCCATTGGAGGAAAGAAGAAGGTCAGCATGGCCGAATGGATGTGCTGATGCCAGGTAGTGGGTTGAACCCCTGTACCGGGTAGCTGGACTAAAATGTTGATTTTTCTCCCTTGACTTGGGGACGTAAATTATACATGTCTCAGAACCCATCAAATGCCCTTTAGATGTAAGGGCATCTATAAAGAGGGTTAGCTAGTTGCATATCCTTTACATAACGTTGCAGTCCATCCAAGCAGTTTGTCGCTCTTTGGTGATTTCTTAGCAAGTTTGCGTTCAGTAGTTTGCCATAAGTTTCTAAAAGACCCGCACTGTTAACTTTTATATTGGAAACCAACGCTAAGCTGTCTGCTTCCATATCGCCCACAGCTGTGTTTCGAACGCGGTATGCGGCTTTAGGAATCGCATTCGTAAGTCCTTCGCCACTGCCGGTTACAAAGAGGGGGCAAACCTTAAAAACATACGTGCCGAGGTCGGAGATACTGACCGTTGAGAAGTATAGTGCATAAATAAACACACATGTATTGTTTGGCACCCATAGAAATAGAACAATGAAGTAGAGATTATTTCAATGGGCGTAAAACATTACATGTGTGTTTATTTATGAACCATCTCAGTGGCCTCAAGGGGTTCACCAATTTATAGTCTTGAGAAGCATAACTATGTGTGACGCTCTCCCGGGGAAACAATAACTAAGAAGAAGACAAACCTTGCATGGTTTAACTTAATACAAATATCAGTTTGACAATGGGCTTTTGAAATAAGAAAGTGATGATATCTGCTCATATATATATTCTACAATAATTAAATATAATGGGCACAAGCACACATAAATCACAATCCCACACAAAGGTGTAGTAGAAGTACAAGAGCGGTCATCATTGAAGTTTTCTGAAATTGTGAACAGTAAAGGGAGAGAATCATGCACGTTGTGATTCTGGTGATTCCAAGTAAATGTGTATCTCTTAAAGAACGTGCAAATTTGGCACATAATATCTTTCTATAATAACTTATTTTATTGTTACAGATTAAATTGTTAATTATATCCACGATGTCAAGAGCATTGTTCAATTTATACGTTGTAATAAAGGTGATATCAAACCCTTATTATCAGTTTAAAATGAAACAATGTTTCCAGTGAAAGCTATACCATCATAATCATTTTGAATCGGTTCGCCTGATGACGAGGGACACTGATGTTAGGGAAAGATAATCCACACGCAAAAATTAGTCCAGTGCACTAGAATTAGTAACATGTGTATGGACTACTCTTGAGTTCAAAGCTATCTAACCCAAAGAAAAATAATAGATAAGCATTTAGAAATATAAACAATAGTTTTCTCTAGTGAATTCAAACACAAATGTTTCCCCATTGTTCTCACACAGGAAATAGCTGGGAGAAAGAACGCGATCATCGCAGAGCCCATATCCAAGGCTTTATATGGCAAGATGAAAGGACAGATGATGTTGTACCGACTTCAGGTAATGTTTGAAAATGTCAGATAGAAAAGGAATGTTGGAGAGAAAGGTATTGGATGGAAATGAACTGTTGGAGGGAAAAGTAATAATAGGAAATGTTGAAAATAAAGTTAACGTTGGAGAGAGAGGTAATGTTAGGCAATGTTGGCAAGAAAAGGCAATATTTGAAAATGTTGGAGAGCAGGTAATGTAAGGGAATGCTGGAAAGAAATGTAGAGTTATACAATGGTGGATAGAAAGGGCATGATAGGCAATGTTGGAGAGAAAGGTAAGAAAACTGTGTGAATCAGATACAGATATTAACATAAGAATCAGCATCTCATCGTGTTACTCTTACACCGTGAGGTGTGAAGGTGAATCATAATCAGCGGGCGAGTGCCTGTTTATGGGCTTCGTGTATCGAGATGCCCATGGACTCTGTTATTCCCTCTGTCCATCGTTTACATTGTTGGCTTGTTTTGTTTGTTCCATTTGATCTGTACATCATTGATTGTTGTGGTATACTGTCAATTGGTAGCCTAGTTATGTTGCCCAGCCATTTCACTTGCTGTTTTCTAATGAAATCTAGCGCTGCTATAACCCACACTTTAGTTCTGATTTCATCATTTCTGATTATCTCTTTTCTTGATACGTTCAGTAATCTTCTCAGCAATCTAATTTATGTTTGTGTAATGTTCTTTTCTCATGTTCTGTCATTGTCCAGATTTGACATTGGTAGCATAGATTTGGTAGGAAGATTGTGATGTAAAGTTCTTTTTTTTTGTATCTGCTGATACATGTTTGTTCTTTAGTGCCATTTATTCAATGAGCTGGTGTGCCTTACTGCATCTATTTCGATCTCGTCTTTTTATTTGCCATGTAATGATATTACACTTCATAAGTACTTGAAGCTCTTTACTTGTTTCATGGGCTGTTCGTTTAGATGAATATTCTTTCGTAAGAATACAAAAAGTAAAAAGGGCCTCCATTAACTGATTCCTTACCAAATAAAAAGAATGTTTGGACCAAACATTGTACACAATAACATGAACAAGTATTATAATGTAAGTTTCCGTTCACTGAGTATTGAGATTGCGCAGGATACTGTCATCAACTGGCTGGGGTTAGATCCCAGATGGGCAACCACTCAGCCAAAATCATTTTCTTCTACTGGTGTATAGTTCTGGATGCAGTTTGAGATCCCTTAACTCTGTTAGAACGGACTAATTACCACCCCAGATCCCAGAGAGAAAACGTGGAACAAATGTCTGTTATGCTGATTTAAGACACCGTCCCTGATACTCAAGAAAACAGCCAAGAAGTGGCTCGTTGAAGATAGAATATATATATATATATATATATATATATATATATATATATATATATATATATATATATATATATATATATATATATATATATATTTGGCTGTACTTAGTATCACCAGAAGGAAGGAAGGAGGAGTTAAGACATGCAGAATAATCTGGTTATTTATGACTGCATAGGCAAGGTACCTCCCTGACATAAATTCCCACTTCTGGACAATGTGTTCGAACCCCCACTAAATGTCCTATGTTCTATCAATGTGTGTACATATTTAAACTACACAAATATTTATCGACATTTAGAATTTATACGGACAAGCTGAGTTTAAAATACAACAACTGTGTTTATTATTATGTTCTTGATGATAATATGATAATGATGATTATAATGAGGTTATACATAACTCATCTGGCTGAAAAGCTAAGAAGCACGTAGGTCATGCTCCCCCCTCCCCCCAGTGAGACGCAGTTCACTGTCAGACTGAAGGAGTCTAGATTGGTCCCTTCATTAGGCTCAGTCACTTCCTGATATGAGCTGACTGTCCGTTGCTCCTAAGAGATCTGGAATGAAACAAACGGAGATGGGTAGTATCTACGTCTACATATCTCAAACACATATGTCTATACATTCATATAAACATACATTCAAGTTATAAAATATGATGGTATGATGATATATGATGGCATGTTACATAAACATATATAAGATCTAAACAAATAATTATATATGTATATATTCATAAAACCATTTAGAACATCTATAGCTTAAAACATACATATTCATATACATTTATGTAATGAAGTGTTTCCCATATAAGTTCACCTCACTTACTCTCTCCCTTTCTAATTCATTCATACTGTCTTATCGGAAGGACTGGTCGCACAGTCCCTGTCGAACATTAAAATGCCTTCCCTGAATCTGTCTGGGGTATTGAATGTCCTAAGTCATGTCTGTCCTCATGCAGACATCATGCAGACAAGGTGAACTAGTGATATTTCTCCCAAATGGGTTCGCCCCAATCTTTGTAGGCATTCAGATTGATGGTCCAAATAATGAACGTTAATTTGGATGCTATCAAGGGACTGGTAGCTATCAGGAATTTCTCCTAAGTAGTCAGTCTCCCCAATGTTTAACATCATACATGATGAATCTAAATGTATCTCTTGTACATGAATAAGCCCCACACTCATGTAGCTTGGATAATGGATTTCTCCAAATTATCACATATAACAAATCAGACAACCAAGTAGTGAATGAAAGAAGAAGATAGTTCTCAGTGAAATCGTAAAACTAGAACTGGAACATTAAGTACAAAGAAAATCTACCAGTGTAAAGTTTGGGAGAATATCTAGAAACAGGAAACTACACAAGCCTTCAGACAAGCAGACAAACTAATCAGAATAATGGTATTACCTGAGCTTTATAGTTTTGGAAATTCCATCATAAGACTTCGTACAGACGTCCAACAGAACGAAATGATAGTATTTCTCCAGTAGGTATCCTTTTGCTATACGTGAGTTTGCGTCTGAGGATTGTTGTCACTGCTCATAGTTTTATTCTCTCCGTTCCTGGCTAGTTTCCACGCGGGCTAATTAATATGTCCCATATTCATTAACTCCACCTATTTCTCCCCATGGACTGTAGTTATCTCTGCCAATCAAATTGACCGATGCCCCGCCACGGCCTGAAACAGTGAAATGGCCCATGCAACAGACGTTGCGTCATACCTACATTCCAATCTGCTGGTGCTCTTCGCTTTCCCGGGAATTAACAAGCTTCATCTCCTGGGTTGCGACGAGGTGTAAGGCCTGCATTATATTGTCGTCTTACAATAACACGTCTGTCGGCTGAACTCGCTTATTGCGGCAATTACAGACGTTTTCTGTCTCCACAAAGTCTGGACTTTACCGCAGGTGTTATTTCAGACGGGTCTGGCTGACCCTCTTATCTCCTATTCTGCCGTGGCTGATTCACACGTTAGGTCCTGTTAAACTTAAGGTGTTAGATGTCTGTCCCTATTCCAACCGCAGGATTGTAAACTAACACGTCAATCTCCACTGACTGGCTCCGCGATGTCTGGTTGATCAGAATATCAAAGGGAAAATCTCTTAGATGTAGAGACCAGACGTTGCTTTGATCTACCAATGTAGTAAAAATGATAGTGCGGGCTCTAAGTGACTCTGTATTTGTCTCTTGCGTTTTTATCCTTTTCTGGTGGACGTTTATTCTTTTAGAGAATGATAGAAAAATTATTCTGGGCTCTTTAATTCCTTTCAAACTTGTGTCATTTTGATGCTGACCGAAGTCGCCTCGTCACACAACGAAATGAAACAAATAACACGATGACCCTAGTATGGCGATATATCGTCCTTCTGTGCAATTGTGAGGTAGTTTTAGTTTAGTTTAGTCGACGGATCAACATCACAGCGCACTGGTGTAACTCATAAGTGCTCCGTTCTACTCCTAACTCACGCCTGAGTCCGGGGAATATCAGCTCAGTGCACGAACTTCGTAGCACAAGAGAAGATCCTGAAATACTTTGGGTAGATTTTTAACTATAAATTTTGTTCGGGCATTTTCGATTTCACACTGCGAATGGGTTGTTTACGTGCGCAACAATACACACGGGCGTCCAATCTCACTACCCAGAGACCAAAGAAACGTTTGTTACTAGAAGTCCACGTAAAAAAATCAAGGCCCTCACCGGGGCTTGAACCCGGGACATCCAGGACTCGAGGCGGAAACTATACCTCGAGACTACTCAGTCTCTCTCCCCCTCCCCCACTTCGTCCTCAATTTGGAGGTAACAATTGGCGATTTATAATCTTTCGGCACTGAATCAGATAAAGAATTTAAGTAATGCAACTCTTTAATCACCTTGACGTGCATGAAGTATATGGTGCACACCCCATATTTAAATAGACCAGATCGCAAGTCTGCGTAGAACTTAGAACAATTAGTTTCAGGAGTCATGCAAGGGAAATACAGAGAAGTATCGTGCGTACAACTAGCTGCCAAATAAGACTGAAATAGGATAGCAAAAATTATGATTTCTTCAGGTAAATCGTACACACATATGTTATACACGATACAATAAAATTAATTGAAGGTCATGTCTGGTGATAACGTTCTTATTGTCTGGCACTTAATCAGTTAATGATGTTGACAAATGGGGATAAGAACTACAGAGTTCTACACTAATTGGTACGTTTGAAATAAGAACAGGAGTGCAGCAGCGGTGCCTTTTGTCTTCTGCATTATTTAATCTGAGTGCTGGATTACAAAGACAACAATAGCTTCCATCAGAAATGGAATTCAATGGATTCCTGCGGTGCATCTGCTCAGACTGGACGTCCCTGACGTCCCTGTTCTCCTGTCCTACACACAGCACCAGATGCAGAATAAACACATTTGATGGAAGGTCTCAAGTGGTGATATCGGAGAGCAGCGAGAAGCCGATAACAGTATCAATCAACAAGAGAATGCAGCGGCCAGAGAGATTCATCCCTAGAGTCAACCAATGTTCCAGATGCCAGAGGGCCGGCCACAGCAGAGCAATATGCCGCAGTAAGACTGAAATCTGCCGTTACTGCGCCGATCACCACGCCTTCAATGAGTGTCCGTTGGCCAAGCTGGACACGGACTTCAGAGCTCCTAACAACAAAAGAAAGTGCGCCAACTGCCTGGGCAAGCATGGAGCATGATACATGGGCTGTCCGTACCTGCAACGACACAGAGACGCCTTAAACATCGCAACTACCACGAAGACATCAGTCAAGGAAGCAATGCGAAGGGGCGAGACAGCCACGGGTATAGCACAAGCTGAAAGAGAGCAACTTCAAAAACAGATAGACGAATTGAAGGGATAAGTCAAGGTACTGCTGGTGTCGACTCTGACCAGCAACAACGAACAACTAATGGCGGAAATGAAGACGATCCAGCAAAACATCAAGGAAGAAGTGGAACATATGGCACTTATTAAGAAGGAGAATGAAGAGATCATAAAAACCATTAAATCAGAGCCAGAACTACAGAAAACTGAAATAGAAATAATCCGAAACAAAACAGCAGAAGCCGTACAAGAAATTACAGAGAAATCGCAGGATGAAAACCAAGAGACCGAGCCTTCACCGCAAGCGAAAGCGAACAGCCCAACCACGACGCCCGAGACATTCAAAGGGAAGCCAATATCCCTCCAGACATCCGAAGAAAACCGAGATGAGCACCCTGACGACGGCATAGAGGACGACCCGATAACGCCAGCATGGCACGCAGAGATAATGAGGAAATATGAACTCAAGTGCGAGGAATACAGAAAGCGCATGGAAGAAAAAGAAAAGAAGTACAAGAAACTCAACGGGAAACCAATGCCCCGCCGTAACGATACAGTACCAGATATAAAAGGGGATGACGAACACCCATGGCAATACTGTATAGACGATGACGGAGAAATCATCCCATGGCTGACCACGGAGGAAGCAATCAAAAGACATCAAGAACTCAAACGCGGGAAGCGGAATGAAAGAAAATGCAAGGAGGCATATCAAATCGAAAAGCTTCTACAGGCAATACACAAATGAGAAGGCAAAATTACCGAATAAAAAGTCGTTTTAAGGACTGAAACAAATCAAGTCAGTCGAGCCAGGAGCCTGCGCCAACAAAGAAAACCACAAGAGGAAACATGCACAAAGGACAACCGCCGACCGATCCTTCTGCTGACGTCACAGACACAAAAGCTACATAACCAGTCCGAGTTAGGACTTACTCGTAAGAGCGCACAAGACAAGAATTAGGGTGAATGAACCCACACAAACCACAGACCTCAACAATAGGACAGCTGAGGAAACAGGTTGAACGAGGCCGAATTTGGAATTTTTGTTTTGAAAATTGGAATTGGAATTGGAAATAGGCGAAAGAAGGAGGCCGAATGGATACGACCACCCGTTCTTAAACATCTGACTTGCTGATGCCGAGGTAGTGAGTCATAGGGGAAATATTGAGGTTACTATGGCCGACTGAATAAGAGAACTTGTTCTAAAATACCCTGTGTGCTGATGTTGATGTAGCGGGTTCAAGCTCTGCACCGGGTATTTTGACTAAAATGTTGACTTCTCGTCCTTGATTTGGGGTGGTAAATGATAAGTATCTCAGAAGTCGGAGTGAGCTCATCTGATGACGAGGAACACTGGTAATAGGAAAAGATAATTCACACGCAAAAATCAGTCTAATTAACTAGAAATAGTAAAGACTACGCTTGAGCTTAAAGCAAGCGTATGCAACAACAACAACAACAACAACAACAATAAAGGGGGAGGGAGAGAGACAAAGAAAATTAGCCTAAATTAAAAGAATGATGACTCGATTTCTCTTGGTGAAACCACACTTCACGAAGCTGAACATTATATTAGACATATTTAAGCAGCAAATGTGTTGGGACAGTTGATCGAACAGATAAATATTATTTAAGAATACAAAATACAAGAGGAGGCTTCAAAGCACTATATGATTTGTGGAAAATCAGTGCAAAGACGCGAGGAAAAGGCAAAGTAATGTGGTATATTCAAGAGCAGTGTAGAGATAAGTGGAAAAGACAAAGTAGTCCGGAAGAACAAGTCTAGCAGTTGATTCATGGTTTCTCTGATTTGTGGTTGTGTAACGAGCTCTGGTTTCCTTATCTGGTCACCACAATCGCGAATCTAGCTTCGGGACGACATTAGCCAAGACTGTGGAGAATTTCAACAGAGTGAAGCTGACCGACAGACTGCGTCTCCATTCTGTCAACCGTTCGCTGCAGACGTCAAGTTCCAATACCGGCCTTGCACACCCCGCTGGTTTCTACACTTTGGGAGTGGATGGAGAGCTCTGTGTCAGCAACCTACTTGCGACAGGCATACACGGATTCCCTTATTTTGCACTAAACGAAAGTGACAACTCGTCTCGTTTGCAAAAGGATACATTTTTATTCGGAGCAGATCATACAATAGCTCCACGAGCGGAATACCACAACGGTATTAAACATCTTATAATGTGATGACGACAAGATGGATTGAGAGGATGATATAAATACTATAACCACTGAAGCTAAGCTAGACTATTATACTATTGTACTGTCCTTCACAACTACAAAGTATCCCTAGCGGAATACACGTCTGATCCCTACGCCGTCTCGGTCTCTGTCTGAGCTCGCTGAGCGTGGCATGTTCAGCCACGAGCAATTCAGCTCAGCGTGCGATAGTTGTTTTACGTGCTGGGCACTGGGCTGTGTTGACCATAATTACTTGGTCCCTACCTTGTGAACTGGGCTTCCCCGGTTCTTGGGTAACACCAGCTCATTCGCACTGGTTGCCCTCCTTGTTGACACAAGTGTGTCCCGTTATCGCTATTTATAGCGTTGGTGTCTCTCCTGTCTGGTCTCCTGTCCTATTACGTCACCTGTCCCATGCTAAGCTCTATTTTAGCTCACTCAGAGCTCATAGCTTACTCTTAAGTCTTTGACAGGCTCTCCTTCCTCCCCTGTTGTGTTACAAACTTTTAAGTTGTGGGGGTAACACACGTAATGTTACAACAATTGGCTGTCTAATTTTGTCAAAGACTTTATGAGTTTTCTCTTATGGGGATAGGACAAGATCTCTCCTCTCCTTCGTCACACTCTTGTATTACTTCACTTGGCTAATTGAGTAGCTCATTCCACTAGTACAGTTGGCTCTAAACTGTCATTATATTTATGAGAATTGTATGGTCCGGAACCATGCCATATGGCCTGTCCTCAGATTGTCGAAATTTAACAATCCCAACAACTTGCCTCTATTACGAGTGCAAAACATGGACAATAAAATGTTCATGCTCTCATATAATAATCGCCCCAACTCGTATGTGTGTCCTATGTGCAACTCTTCACCTTTTAGCTCCCGCTTGTGAACGAATCTTTAAGTGTTACATTAAGGTATTTTTAGAGATATTATTGTTTCCCCTGTTGAAATAGTTATGGTTCTTTGAAAGCAATGGTGTATGCAAGTTTATATGTTTGTTTTTCTGGTTGGTTGTGTGTTCTCTAATAAACTACAATGTACTTAGCTTACTGACATGTGTATGTGTTCCTAATTTACGTGTGTGTATTATTTCGAGCGCCGTAAAGCGGTTTACTGCAGCCACAACTGAGTGTGTTATGCTAATTTATGTCTACAGTGCCGTTTTAAGATGCTCAAAATATGTTCCCTATGTTTCTCACTAAAGTATGGCGACTACACACTTATAAAAATAACAACACATTGGTTACACAGACTGACACAGACAAGTCAAAACAAGTCTTTTTGAGCGGTGAAAAAATACCGCAATATCTCTCTCACTCTCCTAATTTAATTCATTCTCTCTCTATCATTCACGCATCTTTCGTTCTTCTTTCTCTATCATTCACACATCTCTCGTTCACCTTTCATTCAAAAGTGGTTTTAAAATATAGGGTCGTCATTACAATATGGTTCAAAAAATAATGCATGGATGAACCAAAATTATATACATTAAATGGTCTGGCTGAATTTACATGCGTATTCAAGCCACATGACTGTGCCGTCCTTATGCACTTGTCAATTATATACACAAATATACATGATTGAAACGGATTGTTAGCTACCAATCCTATTGTAAACACTGCTCTAAATAATCTATTATGAGTTGGTGCACTGTTTTAAATTTATCTAAGGGAAATAATCTAACTTATTAATGTAATTTAAGAAAAATGGGTTATTTACCTTAAAGTGTTTTAATGACTAAAATGATATAAATTATTAAATGATGGTGTTAATTTGTAAGTGATGTTTTAACTATCTTATCTAACTAAATAAGTTTAAATGGTGATAAATTAAAGTAATATGATGTCGATGTTAACTTAACTAGGTTCTTAACTAACTATAGGTAACATATAACTCTGAAATGTCTTAAATAACGTTATATGGTAGATCTAAATAAATAAATCTAATATTTCTACAAAATATGAAGTTACACGCGACTGTTTATAATAACATATTATATACATATCACAAATCAATTCTAACTAACTACACTAACTAATTACATCCAGGTGTGATGTTCGAGCCGTGTCCTCTGTAGAATGTCCTCGAAAACAACGTTCAGGTAGACAAAGTCTGATTTATGCTCATGTCCTGGTTAATGTTCATACTAAAGGTATGCTACTGGTTGGTGTAGGTTCAAGTCTCAAATTTCGATCCACTCAAGGGTTATATAAGTGGTAGTGGTGTAGACAATTCACAAATGCGGCTGTTCATTCCACTACTGCTGACACAGTTTATATTACAAAAAATGTAAGCGACTGGTGATGATAACGCACTTTAGTGTTCACAATCACCACATAGGGCATTAAGTAATTATAGTGTCAATGTTTCTGGTGATGTACGGTCGCTCTCTCCTTCTATTTCAGGTATTTGAATACAAGAAGGTCTACTCAATGTGTCAGCTAGAGAGTTTAACCTCCCCTTCAAATGCTTAATAGTAAAGGCATAATTCTGCAAAATCAAGGACCATCTGTAAATTCTATTGTTGCGATGAACTCCTGTTTGCATTACCGTAAGAGGCGAATTATCGGTTTCGATAACAAACTCTGTACCCGCCAGGAATCGATGAAGTTTCCTGATACAATATATCACGCTTAAAGCTTCCAATTCAGATGCTGAGTATCTTGCCTCAGCCGGGCTGATCTTACGACTCACGTAGATTATTGGATGAAACTTGCCTTCATAAAATTGGCCTAGGACTCCAGAAATGGAAATGGAACTTGCGTCTGTACGGAGGAAATACGTAAAATTGATGTTAGGCAAACGCAAGATAGGTGGAACGCTAAATAAATGTTTCAATTTTGATAAAGCACCGATTAACTTTGCATCCAGCACATCAAGTTTTACAGATGCTTTTAACACGTTAGAAAATACACTGGTGATTTCAGCCAAATTGGGTATACATTTGCTGTAATAATTGACCAGACCAAGTAAGCTACTGACCTGTTTCTTGGTCGTAGGCATAGTTAGATTGAGAATCTTGGTCACTATTTTATCATCAGTTCTTAGTTGGCCTCTGGTGATAGTATGGCCTAAGAAATCAATTTCTTCCATTCCCAACTCCACTTTGGTGGGTTTCACTGTAAGACCAAATAATCGCAATCTATCGAAGAAATGTCGCAGTTTCAGTAGGTGTGTTGTCCAGTCTGCAGTACGGATGCAAATGTCATCAATATAAGTAGAAGTATTGGTCACTACGTGAAGAAGATCCCTAGTGAGTCGGACAAAAGTGGCTGGTGCATTCCGAAGACCGAAAGGAAGAAAGCGCCACTGATACAGGCCTAAAGGTGTAGAGAAAGCTTTTAAAGGAATAGAGGCTAATTTCATCGGGACCTGCCAGTAACCTTTCGTGAGATCTAGCTTCGAAAAAATACGAGATGTTGACATGTCAAGGAGTAGGTCGTCAAAAGATGGAATAGGTTCTGCGTCGACCTTGGTCACGTTGTTTAAGCGCCGATAATCGACGCAGAGACGAATAGTCGAGTCCTTCTTTCTGACTAGAACTATAGGAAAAGAATATTCTGACTGAGATTTCTGAAATATTACACTCGACTCAAGATTTAACAATTCCTTTTCGAGATTTTCCCTGTAGCTCAATGGGATGGAATAAGGTCGACATTTGATGGGTGTGCTATCAGACAGAATTATAGAGTGTTCTATTCTGTCCGTCTTACCTGGGATGTCAGAGAAAATGTCCTTGTATTCAGTTACTAATACTAATAGTTGTTGTCGTTGGTCGTCTGTCAGTTTGGGTTCTATACGTATGCTATCAATTGTCCCTGTTGTGTCGACTGTTGGGACTGGTAGGTCTATTCCGTCGTCATCCGTCTGATTAAGTACTGTTGTTGTACTGCTGTGTGTACTGTTTGCTGGCTAGGTGTGTTTGCGATGTCGTCATGAACTGTCGCCCTACCTAGTGTAGTTGTGTTGTGTACGTCTGTCGTCCGGTTAATTGGTGTTGGTGCACTCTGTTCGTCTGTCGGCAGTTCTTGTCGTGAGAAATATGGTTTCAGCATGTTGATATGAAATATCTTTAATTTTCCCTTTATCGATATTTCATTGTCGACATCTGATATCTTTCGTTCGACTTTGAATGGCCCTTGCCATGATGTTAATAACAAATTACGTTTATCCGGTAGTAAAAGCAGCACTTGTTGATTGGGTTCAAGGTGTAGGGGTTTAGCACCCTTGTTTGCATATTCGCGGTACATCTGGCCTTTTCTCTCCAAAGATGATTTAGCTATTTGACACGCCTTGATAATTTTATCGCGTGTCTCCGTTACCATCTCATACGGTGTTACTGCTGTCGGATTCTCTACTGAGCTAGTGATTAGCTGATGGTAGATTGTTGGGGGTCCACGAGGGTTTGCCCCATAAACTAATTCGAAATGTGAGAAACCCGTACTTGAGTGCGGAATTTCTCGATGGGCAAAGAGCACTGCTGGTAGGAGGGTGTCCCAATCAGATGGGTTCTCAGCTGTTACTTTCGCCAGCATATGCTTTAGATCCCCGTTAATTATTTTTATAATCCCATTACTCGCAGGGTGATACGGTGTACAGAAATGCTGTTCTATTTCTAGCAATATTGTGTTAGGGCTTGCATAGCAGCCGAAATAAATTGGGTTCCTCGGTCGCTCAAAATGGTACGAGGAAAGCCAAGTCGACAAAATAGATGTAAAAACACGTTTGCCACATCTTTGGAGGTAATGTATTTTAGTGGTACCGCTTCGATCCACCTTGTACAGAGATCCACGAGAGTTAGTATAAAACGGTTTCCTTTGTTCGACACCTGATTCAGGGGTCCAACAATATCTACCGCTACACTTTCAAATGGTCTAGAAGCCAAAATGGAACGCTGGACTTCGGCTGTTACATGCTTTCCCTTTCTTACTAAATGTTGACAAATAGTACATGATCGACAGAACAATTTAATGTCGTTACAAAATTTAGGCCAGTAAAAGTGTGCCAAAATTCTGGCTCTCGTTTTGTCATAGGCTAAATGTCCAGCAAACGGTGACTCATGTGCAATGTGTAGCACATTTTGTCGGTGTTTTACAGGTAACACCGTTTGCTGAATTTCATGGTTATTTGATGTGTAATAACGCATGAGAATTCCGTTATGTACTTTAAAATACCAAGATGCATTCTTAGTAACTTTCGCTCGCTCACCTAACAGTTTAAAATAAGGTGTGATAGTTTGATCGTTGCGTTGTGCTTCGATGAATTCTTGTCGAGTAGCACTGTTACTAGCACCGATGGGTGTTAACAACTGTAGCAATTCGTTTTGTAGGTCAGTGTAATGTCTTTCAGTATCTGACCTCGTTACAGCATTAGCCGTGTTTGTTTGTTTCCAGGCTAATATTTCTTCACCAGTACACTGTTTTAATGATGGCAAACATCCTAAAATCAAATCAGTACAGGGATTTTTCAGGATCGCGCACGTAAATGTGCCGGCAAGGAACGGAGTGTTTATGCGTACTTTTGCCAGCGGGTATTTCTCTATGTTTCCAGAGAAAGTGCGGCATTTTACAAACTCACCCTATAATCTTCTGGCTTAACTAGGTCTCTTTTGACCCCAAGTAGAGTGCTTCCGCTATCAAGTAAACATTGGCATGGTTGTTCGTTGACCAGTGCATCGTGGAACTTTAAATTGCCTCTGGAGGCTAAAGCTACATTGGCATCTTCGTTGGAACATGGTACCAAGTGTCCACATTTCAGTTTGCCGTTCGTATGAAACTGGTGACACGTGTCACACTTATTAAAGTCTAATATATCAGTAGCTGCACTCACACTCTCACACTCACTAGTTGGTAATACATTTTCAAGTTCAGAGTCAATCACACTATCATCGTCAGATGACGTATCGATGAGCAAGGCATTGTTTGCCTTCATTCGTTGCCTGCCCAAACATTTAGAACTATAATGGCCATAACTTGAACAAAAAAAACATTTAACAGCACGTTTATAAGAGTTTCGTTTGTCTTGCTGCCTTTTTATCATCATTTCTAGATGTGCAGGATAAGAGGGGCTCTTATCACAAATGGAGTACTGCGGATGGAACAATTTGCAGTATCCGCACTGTGGTGGCTTCTGATAAGGTTTATTTTTGTTTTGATACTCTTTTTGCTGGTAAGACCTGCTTGGTATGTTTTAGACAAAGGCAG
Source organism: Cepaea nemoralis (assembly GCA_014155875.1). Taxonomy (NCBI): domain Eukaryota; kingdom Metazoa; phylum Mollusca; class Gastropoda; order Stylommatophora; family Helicidae; genus Cepaea; species Cepaea nemoralis. The sequence continues at coordinate 145,052 of JACEFZ010026582.1, forward strand.
TAATCTCAGTATCATGTACTGATGTTTTAAATACGTCCCTGTTGGTAGAAAAATAAGCAGATCCTCGTTTTTCGAGTTGTTCGATAGATTCAATGTCTGCTTGTTGTAGGAACTTGGCAAAGGCAGTAGGAACGGTGGATATGTCTTTATCCATCACCATCAAGTCCTGTAATTTATCAAAGTTCTTACCTACTTTCGCTGCCTTAAGCCATTTATTGAATATACTCTGAACGTTTGAAACATAATCTAAGAACGTTTCAGTTGGCTTTGGCTTTATCTGGGAGTACTGGATCCGATATCCAGGAGCATCGAGTAGAAAATGCTCCATAATTCTATCATGAATGTACTGATAGTTACTTCTTAGTTCTGATGGTATTGATTCTATGACCTTTAATGGCTCCCCACTGAGGTTTCTCATGTAGATCATTGCCCAATCTTCTAATGGTATTTTCTGAGTTCTCAGTTGAAATTCTACATTCTCCATCCAAGCTGATATTGAATCGCCTTGACTGTAGGGCTTGATCACCCCTTTATATTTGGAGAATTTATTCTGTTCTTCCTGACTTTTCAATTTAGTCGAGGCTATCTGGGTGTTAGAGTCAATCTCCATTTCTTTCATCTTTAACTTCGTTTGTGACTCCACCTCTATTTGTTTCTGTTTCGTGGCGTCGTCCATCTCTATCTGCTTCTGTCTTATTTCCAATTCCTTTCGTTTTATTTCCAGTTCCTTCTGTTTAGTGGACTCGTCTAAATCTAACTGTTTTTGTTTGGTGGCATGGTCTAAATCTAATTGCTTTTGCCTGGTGGTTTCTTCTAACTCCTTCATCTCCTTTTGATGTTGCATTTCCAATGCCCTCTGATCTCTCTCTAGAGTAGCTTTTCTCTCTGTCTCTTCTCTGTATCTTTCGTTTGCCCATTTTTCTAGTTTTTCTCTAGTATATTCTAGTACTTTACCAGCCTTGATGAAGTCATTTAATGATGACATTATGAGGCATTATGTTATCAGACAATTGATAGCAATATATTTTCAAAATACAATTTCACAGTTCTCGTGTGTTAAATATTTACAAGATTTTCTGAAAAAGAATGCGAAGTTAAGGGTGCATATTAGAGAAAAATATACTCATCTAATCTTGTAGCAAAATATGGCCCTTGGGATGTTCCGCCGCTGTCTTTCGTCCAAACGACTTATTGCCTCGCTTTTATACTGATGTTTCTGTTCATTAGAACATCAAAATTTCAGCAACATGCATGTAATGTGTCATACATGTGGTTAATTGAGATATTCACGTTTCAACGACTAGCAAAGTTCAAATGTGGCATAAATGATGATGATTAATGTAGATGATATGATTGTATGATAGTCTGAATGAACGTCAATGAATGTCAATGTCGTCTTGTCTTCCCTTTCTATCGTCTCTGACTGGGCTGCACTCTATGACTCTAGCTTAACCTCTAATCTCCTATTGTTGTGCGAAAAAAATTTGTTTTTGCACGACTACTAATGTGATTTTGATAGATGTGGACATTATGATAGTATCAAACACATGATGATTAACCTTTCAATTAGTACACAATCAGTTTATGTTTCACACATTTTCATTTAAATAATTTACATATATAATATATCACTGATATTCCGTAGAATTTCCGAAAATGGTAAATTATATGGTACTTTTCACAATAGTATGTTGATGATACTTGCAATCAAATAATACATTGCTATTTTTATCAACTGCTAAGTTTAATCAAATGGCACAACTTTAGCGGTGGTTCAAGCCCCACGAGAAATGATAACGTGGTATCTTGGCTAATGGTAGTGAGTGGTGGTTGGAAAACAGCAATGGTATCGTAACAAATGATATCCTATTGCTAATTGGTAGTGAGCATTAGTCCATGAAGTTTCTGATACCAAACGGTATCCTACCAACTAGTAGTGAAAAATGGTGTCTAATGGTAGTGAGCGGTGGTTCAGGGGCTTCTGACCCCAAATGGTCCCTACTGGTAGTGAGCGGTGGTTCAGAGACTTCTGACACCAAATGGTATCCTGCCTGTCAGCAACCTACTTGCGACAGGCATACACGGATTCCCTTCTTTTTCACTAAACGAAAGTGACAACTCGTCTCGTTTGCAAAAGGATACATTTTTATTAGGAGCAGATCATGCAATAGCTCCACGAGCGGAATACCACAACGGTATTAAACATCTTATAATGTGATGACGATAAGATGGAATTGAGAGGATGATATAAATACTATAACCACTGAAGCTAAGCTAGACTATTATACTATTGTACTGTCCTTCAGAACTACAAAGTATCCCTAGCGGAATACACGTCTGATCCCTACGCCGTCTCGGTCTCTGTCTGAGCTCGCTGAGCGTGGCGTGTTCAGCCACGAGCAATTCAGCTCAGCGTGCGATAGTTGTTTTACGTGCTGGGCACTGCGCTGTGTTGACCATAATTACTTGGTCCCTACCTCGTGAACTGGGTTTCCCCGGTTCTTGGGTAACAATAGCTCATTCGCACTGGTTGCCCTCCTTGTTGACACAAGTGTGTCCCGTTATCGCTATTTATAGCGTTGGTGTCTCTCCTGTCTGGTCTCCTGTCCTATTACGTCACCTGTCCCCTGCTAAGCTCTATTTTAGCTCACTCAGAGCTCATAGCTTACTCTTAAGTCTTTGACACTCTGCAACATAATTCCCATAATATGGTACTTTTTTACTGGGTCGGGAGCGTAATCTCTGCACCAATCTGACTTCGACAGACGCTAGTCGTTTTCAGAGCAAGATAACATGAACGTAAATGAACCAAACTAAAATGTTAACACTTAATGTCTTCCATACGATTCGGAAATCAAAATTATTACACAATCATTATCATGTATGAGATTATTAATTATTTATGAGTGTTGCCATTACTACTACTACTACTACTACTACTACTACTACTACTACTACTACTACTACTACTACTACTACTACTACTACTACTACTACTACTACTACTGCTGCTACTACTACTACTACTACAACAACTACTACTACTACTACTACTACAACTGATGCTGCTGTTATACTACTGTTGCTTATACTACTGCTGCGTCAACAACAACAATAACAACAACAATTTCATCTACTACTAGTATTACTACTACGACTACTACTACTACTACTACTGCTGCTGCTACTACTACTACTACTACTACTACTACTACTACTACTACTACTACTACTACTACTACTACTACTACTACTACAACTATTATTATTATTATTATTATTATTATTATTATTATTATTATATTTCTTCAGATTCCAAACTGAGGACACGACTGCGTCCAGTTTGCTATCCTGGTAAGGCTCAAATGTCTGGAGAAAAAGTAACATTTTCCTTGACTTGTTCATACACTGTACTTCAGATCATTCAGCGTAACGGTCATTTGTGTGTAAATGTAGACTTACAAGAGAACATTAATCCGACATAGTTTTTTTTTTTTTTTTTACAGGACAAAACAGACAACACCACCCAGATCATATAACAAATAGTGCTTGTCGTAATCTTTCATGATGCATGCATATCTACTAATTGTTGGGAAAGATCTTAGTCTTGTAAACACAGCATATATTGGAAACAACAAGCTGCCATAACGATTGATAGCCTAATGATGCAGTTCAATGCTAGTTTATTAAAGGAGGTGTGCGACAGGGATGTTTTCCGTATACAGTGAAAATATTTTCAGAACTGTGGCAGATATGAAAGGAATCACCATTTGGGGACGTAACACCAATAATATTAGATATGCCGACGATGCAGTATTGCTTGCAGACAATAAGCATGATCTGCAACATTTAGTACATGCTGTTGTTGCACACAGTGAACAACTAGGGTTAGAATAAAATTGTAGGAAGACATAGATTTATGGTCGTCACTAGGCAGAAGGAAATAACGCAATGTAATATACAAGCAACTGGGAATATTCTTAAACAAGTGAATAAGTACAATTATCTCGGATCAATTATAACATCTGAAGGGAGATGCCGTCAAGAGATTAAAACAAGAATCGTCTAGGCGAAGGTAGCCGTTTGCAAGATGAAAAACATACTACCATTAAAGAGACGTCATTTGCTACGAGAAACAGTGTTGAGGTGTTACACAGAACCCGTACTTTCGTTTTATAAATTATATTTGTGAACAATGAGCAGACAAGCTGAATAACATCTGATGGCTCTGGATATGTAGTTTCTGAGAACAAATGCACATAACACCATGGAACTCAGTAACACCTATGACCAAGTTCTACGAGAAACAAATGAAAACCGTAAACTGATTAGAGAAATTAGACGTAGAGAGTTACAGTTGTTGACCACGTGATGAGAAGAAATAAGTTGAAGAAGTTGGTGACATCTGGCAAGATTGAGGAGAAAAAAAACAAGGGGAAGACAGATAAGGAAACGCCTGGATAGCTTTGCCACATGGCATGATAAGGACAAGAACACAGATCAAAGACTCTGGCGATCGCGTGAGGTGGCGAAACATAATGAACCATACTTATAGGCATGGTACATGATGAGTGAATGAAACTATCAAGGCAAGATAGGATCGTCATTCTTAGTCTGCGAACAGCCTTCAACAGATTCAAATGTCATGTATAAAACAAATTTAAGACTGGTTCACCGGATCGTTGTGTATGCTAGAGAATCGATGTGTATGTTAGAAAATGTGTGTGTGTGTGTGTTAGATAATATTTGTGAGTGACAATATGTATCTGTGTTAGACAATCATTGCGTGTGCTATTCATTGTGTGTGTGTGTGTTCAACCATATCCTCATGACGGCCTGGTAAACTCTACAGTTCTGCTAACTGAATTTACGTCCACATTATAAACCATAACATGACAACACCAATGAGCTTTGCAGAAACGGACAGACCAGAATCTTTAGACTTCAAATAAGGAATTGTAGAGTCAGAGCACGCTTCCATCGAATGGGTCTCACTTACTCTAACACCATACAAGGGACACTAACGTGGAGCACTAACGCAAACTACAAAGCATGTCCAGCAAGAATGTCCTGACCTCGCCGCACTAAGAAGGAAGTGTGGCCAAAAGGAGCAACACTTTGGAATAATCTCCGCAGACAGGCGAAGACCTCAAGCGATCTGTCCTGTTTGTGAATTATGTGATTGAATGATTTAAGAAACGACATCACAGCATTCCGGGCATTCCCATAAGCGCTTCGTCCCCATCCCCAGCAGCCAGCGAAGAGTTCCAACACCGATAGTACCAGTAGCAATCTGATTATATGTCCGTCTCGCCTTTCATCTGAGCGTCGAGCGTCTGCTAGATCCCCTCGTCACTCCTCGCTGTGTCATTCTTGCCAGACCATGGTGATCCATTTGCTCTTCCGAGGTGTACACGTGCTCCCACAAGGCTGCAACCACGTCTACCTTGTCATGCATCAATACTCCACCAATTTTTGCTGAGCCAGCCAATCTGTCCGCCTGTTCATTCCCCAGCACACCGGCAAGCCCCGGAGAAAAGATCCAGGCGATGCTTGCCACCCGTGACCTCTGAAGCGAAGCAAGCCACTCTGCCCGAAGCTCGCATGTCCCCACCTCCCTCAGCATGCTTTCTGAGTCAGTTACAATCACGATGTGTGTGTGTGTGTCGTATTCTCCTTCCAGCAGAAAGTGGCACTGACTGCCTCCACCTCCATTCTTAAGCTAAATGATGTGGTATCAAATGCCAGGATCTCCTGCACCAAACATCGACCATTAGCTTTTGCTAAGAACCATCAGGCACTTCTCCTACCTCTCAACACCGACCCATCTGTGTAGATAATCACATCACCTGAGCGAGCATTATCCTGAATTAGTTGCTGGATTTCCACTTCCGTGGCCCTTGCTGGCCACTCCCTGCACTCCCGGCTCAATGTGATTATAACTCTGCACAAGTCTGACTGCTCCGCTGGCACTCTGACTCACTTCTCTCCTCGCCTAATGTTCTCCAAGGTGCAAACCTGTCTGATCGTATCCTCCGCATGAGCCATCCATGATTTTCCTCTTATCAGTCGCTGACCCGTGACTGTGTCCGGCGCCTCATGCAACGGGTGATCTGTGTCTGCAGCTAATCTGATGTATGCCTTCGCCTGCATCACCTTGAGCCTACCAGCAACAGTCGGCAGACCAAGGATGTAACGCATACACACTACAGGGGTGTCTCTGGTGCATCCCATAATTGCTCGCATAGCTTTGTTCTGTATGCGCTCTATTTTCTTCAACTGACTGTTTGAGACAGTGAGCAGTCCTAGTCCATAATCAATCACTGAGAGGATCAAGTGCTGGTATAGTGTGAAAAGCATTCTCTGCTCTGTGTCCATTGTAGCCATAATTTTAAGTGTATTGAGTCCCTTTGAGACCTTGTCACAACAGTCACCACATGGTCTTTGAAGGACAGGCTCCTGTCAAATGTGATTCCCAGATACTTCAGTTTGTTCTCTCTGGTGACTCTCTGTTAAAACCCGAGTATGTGAGTACTAGAATCTTAGTTATCTTCTACTCTTTCAATGGTAGTTAGTTAGTTAGTCAACAGATAATCCTCATTGCACTTCGAACCGTTAAGTCCATATGTGCTCTGATCCCCTCCTCAGCAAATCACACACCGTGTAGCGGCTAACAACACCAGTTATGTGTTCGTTTATCAATCATCGTTGGCTACCTGCGTAGTGTTCTTGTTTGGTCACTCCTCTTTTAATTTGCTATTCTCGCAGTCTGACCATGGTTGTAGATTCACAGTCATCACTTGGTTCTCGAAAAAGTCTTACTTCTCGTAGAGCATTCAGAAAGTCAGCCTGGTCCATGGCGCGTCCGCCCTCCACAGTAGCCTCACCTGCGAGCTTGTCAGCCCGCTCATTTCCTTGTAATAGAAAGAAAAAGCAGCGACTGCAGCAGGATATAACAAAATGAATTGGAAACAAATAGGTATATTAAACTCCTGCGAGAAGAAGCGTACTAAACATCAACACGTTGCACATTCCTTACAAGGAGATCCATCGTATCGCGAAATACAGGTGAAAATCCGAAATCAGAAGCACTCAATAAATATATAAAATGAATAATAAAATAAAATAAAATAAAATACACACAAACGCGTATAATACGACACACAGGACAGCCGACGTTTCGATTCTCAGAATCTTTATCAGCTCATAATCAGCTTGTACTCCCGCATGCCCTAGCACGAAGATGAAACTAATCTTTGCCAGTCGAGACCACTCCTGAGACAGCAACCACTCTCTTCGTATCCACCACGTCTCTATCCTCTTGAGCATGCTCATTGATTCGCAAAGGAAACATGCCCTAGTGAATGTCTGTGTCTCGAGCCATGTTATTGTTTTACTTACTGCAGTGACTTCCTTAGTCAGGCTTCTTGTAGTCTCAACAAAAGTACCAGAGTCCTCCTTCACAATTCTTCCTCAGGCCTGAGCCGTTAAGGCCCATGAGCTTCTCACGCGTCGGACGACCGACCCATCTGTGTAAATTACGGCATCACCGTCTAACGAATTCTCGAAAATCAAAGCTTGTACTTCCGCCTTCACAGAAGCCGGATTTTCTTGTCTGCATTTTCTGTCTAGTTAGATGCAAAATGAAAAGGACATACAGAAATCTGTTGGCACTTGTACCCACTCCTCGCCGGGTTCAAATTCCTCAAGTGAACACACCTGTTGAAGAATGTTTTTGGCTTGACCCATCCACGACCTTCCTCTTTTTAACCTGCTGCCCTTCACCTTCATAAATTAACTATGCAGTGGATGTTGTGTGTCTGCGTTAACTCTGAGGTAGGCATGTGCTCTGCAAATGTGTATTCTGTCTTCAATGGTTGGAAAATCAAGACATTATCGCATCGCCCTGCATGCTTTATCTCTTGTACATCCAAGGATAATGCGCATAGCTTCGTTCAGTATCCTTTCCAACCCCTCGTATAGAAGACATAGATAGCGCTGCTCACAGTTTGCTTCAGCCATCACACGCATAGCAACCAAACCCCGCCTGGCCTTTGTATTCACCAGGTCTATGTGCTTATTATACGCAAGGCTTCGATCAAAATGTATCCCAAGGTAATTCATTGCCTGCGTTCTTTCCACAGTCTCTGAACACAGATTTATAGTTGGGTTGACCATTGCCCCAGCTTCAACGCACCAAGTACTTATGCGATTGAGTTCGGCTTGTAGTTCCACTGCAACCTGATCCTTGTCCTTACACTGACGATACAGTAAAACATCGTCGGCATATGACAATGTCCTTCCCGGTCCAGTGATCTGTTCGCTGGTAAATCTCACAGTGTAGGCGTTGAACAGCACCGGAGATAATGGTGATCCCTGTGGTAGGCCAGGATATATGGTTGTTGGTTCAGAAGTCCAACTGCCACATTTAAAAAGTATTTTCCGTTAGAAGAGGGCTGCAGCGATCCAACTAAGGAGGAAAGGACTTATCTTGAGTTTTAGAAGCTGAAGCATTAAAACATGCAATGGTAGTGTGTTGTACGCATCCTCAAGATCAATCACTATAGCAAAGGTTTCAATGCCTGAGTGGAAACCTTCATAGACATCGTGGGCAAACACGGCTGCATTGGTCCAGGTTTCTCTTTTTGGACGATATCCTCCCAGAGTAGGTAGGAAAACATCATGTGTGTCTAGCTGGCTTGATATTTTTCTGGCAATTACCTTCTCCAGCAGCTTGCTTATTGTATTCTGGCATGGTTATTACTTGATATCCCTGAATGTTTGTGTGGTCTTTGCCTGGCTTCAGCAAGGGAATCAGGTAAAGTTTCAATATAAACAATCAGACAATGACCACACCTAGGGAAGTGTTAATCACAAAAAATGAAACTAATGTGATAGACAGAATATTGTAAACACTCAACCACATATAGTAGAGATCCAGACTTATGACAAATTGATAATACGACACATTCTCATTTACTTGACAAATAAGACAAGATGTAATTAAAAGATTAACAAACAATTTAATACAGAAAAAGAATATCGCTTGGATGAATATTATGAGAAACTTATATCGAGAAACGTTCTTGTCACTATCGTTTCGATGTATACGAGTGGTGTGTTGGATAAATAGAGCAACCCTATAATTTCACAATGAGAGTTCGAGTGTATAATGTGTATGTGATAAACAACTTGGAGAACAAGCAGTTGTGATCACCCGGTAATGTATGTCACTGGTTTCCTAGTGATGTTCCAGGTTCATACGAATACTTGGTCTCTGGATACGCCACACGTTTCCAGGTCTATTGGTGGACTGGTACTTATATCTATGAGTTTCGGATGTGTTATTTCATCCACACAGCATTTATAGCATTAATCAGGGATGTTACTCATTCTGGAGTTTTAAATCGCATACCCCTCTGATACAAAACCCCGGTGAGTTATCCATGCTATGTTACACCATTTACATCACATCCCAACAGTCAACACTCTCCTCATGCGGTTCTCTCCTTCAGCTCTCCACGAATAGACCACAAAGTTTCTGCCACACAAAAAAAAATCATATCCATCACGACCTGAAAGATATCTCTCTATGAAGCATTCCCAAGAAAGAATCATGATATTTCAAAAGAATCCTATATACAACGGTGATAGGGATAATACTTTATCCTCTTCGAATCATCCATCCTAGAAGTAAAGACAATAGCGACAAGAGTCCCAAGAAATTGGTACAGCATGACCCTCTACTCTGGGCAGAACATTTGCGATTAACTGCCCAAGATATAATCCGTGACAACCTCGACGTCATGCCAGCTCCATGGCCGAGGTGTTAGCAGCTTTCTCCGCTAACCCCGAATACTCTCGTCACGTGACGCGACGAGAATTAGCAGTGGTTCGAATCGCAAAAGTGACTTATGAGAGTATGGAGCCGGTCGCTCAGAAAGTCGTGGCGTGCTGATGAGCTGAAAGATGCTCGTGTTGACCGCAATATCCTGAAACAGGATGGAAACGCGGGAAAAAAAAAAAATAAAAATAAAGGATGGAAACGCGGAAAAAAAAAACAAAAAACAAAAAAAAACAAAAAAACCTCGACGTCAAGCACGGAGCGTTCAATTAGAGTTCAGAGAAGCTGTAGAGAAAAGAAACACCGGCCGGGGTTTTCCCCGACTTTATCTAATCAATCAATCAATTATGTGCCATGCCGGTAAGCGTGGGCGGTCATGACTCGCCATTTCACTCGATCACCAGAGTCGTGGATCAGCTCAGTGTTCCTTCTCGTCCATGCCATGTGGCCAAGCCATCCAGGTATTTTCCTCTCGGTCTTCCACTTGGTCTGTTCCCTTCGATCTTGCCAGTTGTCACTAAGTTCTCCAATCCATTTCTTCTCATAACATGTCCAAAAAATGTTGACTGTCTACGTCTAATTTCTCTAATCAATTTACGATTTTCCTTTGTCTCCTGTAGTACTTGGTCATTGGTCTTTCTGTCTTTCTATGGTATTCTTTGCATTTTCCTCAGAAACCACATTTCTGCAGGCATCAGATGTTTTTCAGCTTGACTGCACATTGTCCAAGTTTCACATCCATACAAAAGAACAGGCTCTGTGTATCCCCTCAACACTCTTTTTCTCATTTCAATTGACATCTTTTTATTGGTCAGAATATTTTTTCATCTTGCTAAATGCTACTTTCGCAATGGCGATTCTTGTTCTAATCTCTACATAGGCATCTCCCATCAGATCTAAACATAGCAAATATTGAAACTAAATATATAATAATAATATATGCATAGGTATATACTAACTATAACAGTGTAAAACGGAATACAAAATATGATTTCAAATACATGTTGTGATGGTCTAACGGGGAAGAATGGCATGAACTAATCCAGTAGACCTGAGAGCGGCCTATTTCGTCACAGTCATTAACACAACACTAGCTACTGTAAGTGACTGTCATTGATACAACACTAGTCACTGTAATGGACTTTCATTGAGACAACACCATCTACTGTAAGGGAATGTCATTGAAACAACATTAGCTACTGTAAGGGAGTGCCATTGATACAACACTAGCTACTGTAAGGGACTGTCATTGATACAACACTAGCTACTGTAAGGGACTGTCATTGATACAACACTAGCTACTGTAAGGGACTACCATTGATACAACACTAGCTACTGTAAGGGAATGTCATTGAAACAACACTAGCTACTGTAAGGGACTGTCATTGATACAACACTAGCTACTGTAAGGGACTGTCATTGATACAACACTAGCTACTGTAAGGGAGTGCCATTGATACAACACTAGCTACTGTAAGGGACTGTCATTGATACAACACTAGCTACTGTAAGGGACTGTCATTGATACAACACTAGCTACTGTAAGGGACTACCATTGATACAACACTAGCTACTGTAAGGGATTGTCATTGATACAACACTAGCTACTGTAAGGGACTGTCATTGATACAACACTAGCTACTGTAAGGGACTGTCATTGATACAACACTAGCTACTGTAAGGGACTGTCATTGATACAACACTAGCTACTGTAAGGGACTGTCATTGATACAACACTAGCTACTGTAAGGGACTACCATTGATACAACACTAGCTACTGTAAGGGACTGTCATTGATACAACACTAGCTACTGTAAGGGACTGTCATTGATACAACACTAGCTACTGTAAGGGACTGTCAATGAGACAACACCAGCTACTGTAAGGGACTGTCATTGATACAACACTAGCTACTGTAAGGGAATGTCATTTATTCAACACTAGCTACTGTAAGGGATGGTCATTGAGACAACACTAGCTACTGTAAGGGACTACCATTGATACAACACTAGCTACTGTAAGGGACTGTCAGTGAGACAACACCAGCTACTGTAAGGGACTGTCATTGATACAACACTAGCTACTGTAAGGGAATGTCATTTATTCAACACTAGCTACTGTAAGGGACTGTCATTGATACAACACTAGCTACTGTAAGGGACTGTCATTGATACAACACTAGCTACTGTAAGGGAATGTCATTTATTCAACACTAGCTACTGTAAGGGACTGTCATTGATACAACACTAGCTACTGTAAGGGACTGTCATTGATACAACACTAGCTACTATTTTTACTGGAGATAATAATGTAGCGACCCCAATAGAACGAGGAAGAGAAACACAAGGAGTTAATATATGTAAACACAGAAGACACAAACAGTATGTTGCATAATTTATTGCCTGGCATAGTTCGCTGTATTTCGTCTGGTGCGCACTGTTATATATAATTGTGTTGTGGTTTAGCTTATTTATAAATTTGTGTTTAACGTTATTTTAGTATTGTCCTTATATTATTATTATTATTATTATTATTATTATTATTATTATTATTATTATTATTATTATTATTATTAGTATTATTATTACTATTATTATTATTGCGTTTTTTTTTTCATCATCTCTTCGCTGCGATTTCTGTTCACCGTGTTTGAGTTCGTTGAAACGTATGTACATTGTGTTTGTGTTTCTCTCTCTCTCTCTCTCTCTCTCTCTCTCTCTCTCTCTCTCTCTCTCTCTCTCTCTTTGTCTCTCGCTCTCACTCACGCACACTCTCTCAAACACGCTCACTCTCTGTCTGCCTCGGCATGTTTGTCTCTCTCTCTCCCTCTCTCTCGCTCTCTGTATCTCGCAACACATATATATCTATTTTCATTGTATATTTTGTTGTTATTGCAGGTGCAGAATAAAATAACACCATGCCACATTAACAGCCCTTTAGTTAGGAAAATGGCATGTTTAGTGCAAAATGGCATGCTTCAATTTAAAAAAGAAAAAATCAAAGTTAGGGAACATCTGTTGGATATTTTACACAGAACATGCTGATGTTGTGGGAAACGAGAACACTGACACATAAGGTGGGTCTGCACCTTTGGGTGGTGTGTTGGTGCATGATAAGGCAGATTTGGTCAGGAAACTTTGGAATCATGTGTATAGTGTGGGTGAACAGATAAACCTTCATAGACTAGAGAGAATGGACTGGCTCGTGGTGATCAGATAATCTGGCCGACAATCATCTTTCTAAGGATACGTCAGACGAACACATAATCAGACTGCTGCTTGTACCATTAGTGTGGGGTTCTTCGCTAGCTGTTTATGATGAACTCGGCATATCCCGAGTGCTGTGATGTAGGTTCTGGACTGAAATCAACTAGTTAATAAAGGGCACTTTCAACATTTCATTAGTGTGATACATGTTTGTTTTCCTTTCCTAAGACGAACACTCGCATCTAGAGCTTCCATTCCCTGTACAAACCAGCGTTCCTGTAATACATGGAACCAAAGTCCTCCAGTCTGCAGGTCTGTATTTGTGCTGTTGATATTGCCTCTATACTTTAGAGTTACAATTTGTGAGAACTAGCAACTTTTCTGTAGCAACAAACGGATGTGCGCCATGGAACATATCATAAAAACATATGAGGAAAATCGTGACACAGACATTGTCATTAGAATACTGGCGAACAAGAAAATAGAACAATACTGAAATTCTACAAGATCTGAACATAGAAGAAAAATGGGTCACAAACAGCATCATGTCTCAGAAACTGACGTATCTCGTACATGAAACCTCACTGTGGGTTGTAAACAGCACAGGGAGAAGCTTGGTTCCTGGAAGAAGAGGCAGGGGTCGATCAGCACGACGATGGACACAGGACGTTGCAGACACAAGTGGGCATAACACAGAAGAACGAGCCGGGAGTCGAGAGCTCTCAGGCGGGTTGTGATGGGAGCCACGTGCTGCAAACGTCCTGCTATATGATGATAGTATGGGGTTGTGTGTATTTGTACATGAGGTTGTGTGTACATGTACATGAGGTTTGTGTATATGCATATTGTCAGAAGTCGGGGTGCGCCACCGCCTAGATGAAAGTATTATTCACTGGCGAGAAACCCCAAATAGTTAGAAATTGACTAAGGACAAAAACTATATGGCTGAACTACAGATTAAGCCCATGAATATCCAACGTACAGCTCCAAGTGGCTCGTAACAAAATGAAATGAACTGTGCTGAATTTTCGCCAAGGAGTGGGAAGGAGAAGTTTAGCTGAGGAAGATTTTTAAGTCTAGATTTAAGAGTAATCGACAACTATCCCAGTGCAGGTTTATCTCCCCTGACTGTTCCCTTCCTTGGTGTCTAAGTGAACCCCCATCAATTTACATACACAAAAAACGTAAGCACAATTGGAATTAAAAAGTATAATGACTGAACTATGAGTTAAAATAAACTACAACATTTATTGTTTATCATTATTATTAGACATCTGATGTTTTTCAAGATGATGATGATGAAATTATATAACATATTGATAGTGATGACAAACATTACATAACTTCATTGTTACTTGTCAACTATCTGGATTTGTGGTCCGGATCAGCTAAGCAACTATGGTCAGATCTCCACCACTCTCCAGTAGAAACAAAACAGCTTGCTGGTATTCTGACGCCTGTCAGTCCTGAAACTACCTAGTAGTCTCTAGTTCTTGAGATCTATACATAGGTGCTCTTATTGAGAGCTAGGAAGAAAGTCAAGAATGTGTTATATCTAGTTCTACATCAGTACAATCTTAAGTAATACATATATCCTAGCACACACATATACAATGACCAGTCTGGCCAAGTTTATCTTCCAGCTCTACTGTGTTCACCATCCTCCTTCTCCCTCCATATCTCTCTCCTACTGTCTTAGTCAGGGACGGGCTTTTCAATTGTCTCACATGCCTGTAATTATTACATTTCTGCCGCCCCATGTCCCTGTCGCTAATACCGACATTCTGGGTCGTACATCCGCTCCATCCAAAGTTGGTTTAGCAGCTCACAAGTTCAGTAATGGTATCATAATAGTACCTGATCATCTGGGCTTACAAAACGTGACCAGTATTGGTGCCATTATACCTCTGCTACAAATGCAATCGATGGCCAATGTGCACACAATAGCATAACACCAAATTCTTCGTATTGAGTTACCATATAACAAATCAACATCAACTAAATCTAAGGTATGCAAATTCAAAATGGCATATAAGGTTATTCTTACATACGTAGTATGAATGCAAAAAGGAAGTAATACCCTTGTCTACAACAAACTGGGAAACATAGTTTCCATATACGTTACAGACCAAATACAAGCCTGCCGAGTGCATGTCCAAAGTATAACAAAATGTATGCAATTCAACTATATCAAACATCCAATATACATACATTATATTACTTCAAAATGGACATATAATGATTCTCAACATAATAGCATAAGGCATTATTAATTAGTAATAATATTGTATAGCTACAAAATGAGATATACAACAAGTCTAATTGAAGTGACCACACAGAACAGCCATATTGCTGATCTGCCCAGTTTATTCACCACTTAGCCACTGCTGTGGTAAGAATTAAAGAAATAGTCACTTGACTATATTCTGTGCAACAAATGCACACACCCAAAAGGCACTAGGCTAGTTGACAAAGAAATGACAAGCATCTGCTAAGACACATAAAAGTATACCTAGCCAAGATCTGTCTTAAATAAGGTTCGTACTTCTCAGAAGAGTAACACATGAAGCCATATGCTATTGTACACTGAACTGAAGAATGAATAGTTCACAAATCAGCAACAAGAGAAACTTATGGGCTCACTGAACTAGCCTACCACTTGCCGACAGAAAGTCAGTCCTCTAAAAGACTTAGATAGTTGCTATTAAACAACTTTTCTAGTGAAGTCTAGCAACATCAGAATCATACATATGTCTACAAAACATTGAGCTGGTTGCTTACCTGTTCAGAAGTCAGACTTAATCTAAAGGGAACAGGTTTAGCATGAGTTTTTATACTAAATCTAGAAGTAGACCTATTATCTTCTTGAGGCCTTTCTGTCTATCCCAAGCCACCATTCACATTCCTCCAGTCCTGCTCTAATTGCCTTATCAGATCTATTTCACACACCCCTATGGTGAAGACATTATCTCCCAGCATGTCCAGTCATAAATTCTTTCTGCATGCACACTAGCCCTCACACCTGTAAGTCTGACAATTTTTATCCCAGGGAGTCTTATCAGTGAGTTCACATCTTGCACCTCTAGTCGTGTTTCAGAAGGCGGTCAACTGTCTGGGTTGATCGGTTTTCCTGCATGGTGTCGTGTGAAAGGAGCAATTAGGTTCTCATGGTCTGCTGCCAGTTTACAACTCTGTTGGTAAACCCGGTTGCTTGCGTCATGCATGGTCGGTTTTAATTACACAGTCCACTGAGTCAGCCCTCCAGTCTGGCTGGATTGATAACCTCTGGGGGTTATCCATATAGAAAGCCATCTGTGGTGGTTTGTAATCTTGCGTCATGTGAGACGTCTTATACATGCTTGTAGAGAAAGCAGTTCATTCTTCTGTTCTTTCTCTACATGGTCCATCAAAAGTGAACCGAACATTGTTCTGAGATGTAAAGGCTGCATTTCACGACACACATGATGCATATTTGTATATGTACATGAGGTTTTGTGTATATGTACATGAGGTTTTATGTGTATGTACATCATGTTATGTGTATATGTACATTAGGTTATGTGTATATGTACATGAGTTATGTGTATATGCACATGATGTTATGTGTATATGTATATAAGGTTTTGTGTGTATGTACATGAGATTATGCCAGTTTCCCTGGAGAAGGGGTTAACGGCTTTCGCCTTTATCTCGTTTATTCACATGGGTAACGCAGCTGCGAGAGATTCGGTAGCGGATCGCGTCACGTTGGTTACTTACGGGTGTATGTAAACCGGTCGCTCAGAAAGCAATGGCAAACTACTGAGCGTAATCTTGCCAAGACATCAACAGCATCTGAAAAATGCTGGTGTTAACTGAAATGTCCTGTAAAGCAGTGCTTCCCAAACTTTTCACATTCGCGGTCCGACATGAAATTTCCCTTTTGCACCAAGGACCGGTGCCGTTTAAAATAATTTTTTCCTCATTGCAATCTGGAATTTGATATGACCTCAACATACATTTTAATATAAATATAAGATTTAACGTAAATGTGGGCGTTGTCCCGGTGCGCTAAATACGTCTCCATAATATTATTGGATGACAGTGATTTATTTAATGGTGGTCCCATTTTGATGAGTAAAATGTTTATTGTATAGATTTACAAATAAAAAAATTTTCAAATGTCCAAACCACATTTAGGTCTTCTTGTAAAGGTATATATATATATATACACACACACACACTCGTATACACCGACAGTAATGAACACCAATATAAATAAAAATAAAATATATCCTGGAAAACGATACCAAATCAGATTTTAAAGAAAGTTTATTAAATGAGCAGTGCAAATAAATTGAATTAAATTCCAATAATGACACAAAATATATGCACAGACAAATCAGCGAGCTCACGGGAAGAAAAATAATAATAAATACAGGGTGATAGAAATCAAAAGCTGCAAAGATATTATTGGAGGAAGGGCTATAATGAAGAGGTGGAATGAGTATATAAGAGAATTATATGATGGAGAAAGGGGATAATTAACAGAAGAATGTAACTTAGAAGGTCCATCTATTCTAAAAGAAGAAGTCGCTGAGGTTGTAAACCATATGAAGAAAGGAAAAACAGCTGGGCCAGATTAAATCACAATAGAAGAATTAGAAGTATTGGGATAATTTGGAGTAGATATGTTAACCAAAATGTTGAATTATATTTACAGCAGTGGATATTTACCCAGTGATATGCTGAAATCTGTATTTATAGCTATACCAAAAAGACCAGGAGCAATTGAATGTGAAGATTTTCGTACAATTAACCTCATAAACCATATCACTAAGCTTCTACGCAGAATCATAATGAGAAGAACCAGAAAGAAAATACAAATGGAAATTAGTGAAGAAGAGTATGGATTTGTGGAGGGAAAGGGCACAAACAATGCAATATATACATTACGGACGCTAATAGAAAGGTCAATAAAGAAAGACATATGTTTGTGCTTCATAGATTATACTAAGGCATTTGATCAAGTAAAACATGATGTGGAATGGCTCTCGTTGCTTAAGAGGTCACAGATTGTGAGAATTGTATGGATATTTTGCCCTGGCCATGCGGGGTTACGGGGGGAATGAACAGGCTGATAGGCTAGCAGGGAATGTACCTCTTGGTGATAGTTTGCCCATAGAGAAGGGGGAAGTGGTCGTGCGCTTGTGGGACCAGATGGAGAAGGCGGAGGAACATATTGAGAACCCTTAAGTGGAAAGAATGAGATTGCTGGGGATCGGCAGGGGTTCTGGAAGAATATCAAAACTGAGAGGGAAGACCAGGAGAACTTTTAATCAGATAGCGGTGGGAACGATTAGTAGTATGACTCTTCGCTGGTTGGTGAACGAGGGGACGGAGCACGTATGGTAATGTCCTGAGTGCCGTGATGTCCGTTCTTAACTCAACTCAAGCCAACTCAACATGATGAACTGATTAAAATGTTGGAAGATATTAACATTGATGGGAAAGATTCAAGAATAATAAAGACTATATACTGGAACCAAGTAGCTGCAATTAAAATGGGAAATAAAGAGGGTAGTTTCGAACAGATAAAGCTAGGAGTACGACAGGGGTGTGTCTTGTCACCAGATCTCTTCTTCCTATACAGCGAAGTTATAATGAGAAATATCAAAGTGACGCCAAGAATACTAGTTGGAGGTTATAATATAAATAATATACGCTATGCAGATGACACAGTATTGGTGGCAGATAATTCAACAGACCTACAACAATTGCTTGACATTGTAGTAACAGTAACAACGGTGACATCAAAGAAAATGATGACGCCAAAATGTGAAATAGAAATAGAAGGAAAAATTCTTAAACAATTGGATAATTTTAAATAGCAATGGGCATTTATAACATCATATGGAAGATGTACAACACAGATTAAGAGCAGAATAGGGCAAGCAAAAGCCGCATTTCAGAAAATGAAGAGTATCTTGTGCAAGAGGTCACTATCACTGAATGTAAGAAAGAGAGTGCTGAAATGCTACCTAGAACCAGTTTTGCTGTATGGCAGTAAATTCTGGAATGTAAATGAACAAATTAGGAAGCAACAGAGATGTGGTTTTTAAGACGAATGTTGCGAATTCCTTGGACTGCCATAGTAACTAACAACGAACACTACAACGAACACTATATACAACAATAAGAAAGATACAGACAGAATTCTCCGGTCATGTGATGAGAAGAGAGGCATTGGAGAACATCGTGACAACTGGAAAGATCGAGGGTAAGAGAAGCAGAGGCAGACCAAGAGAAATGATGCTGGATGGATTGAGACAGTGGCATGGAGGAATACCATCAGAAGGGTTGATGCAGAATACCAAGGACCGAGATCTGTGGAGAGCCATGAACGCCTCCGCCATTTGGCAGGGCACTTGATGATGATGTTGACGATGACTAAATTACAGTATTTTGTAATAAAAGTGATTTAATGATAAGCTGCTAACAGTAACTATTTAATGCGAGGTGTGGGCCTGTTTATTATTTACAAGCTTATCAAATCGTGGCTCGATTGTAAACAGCTCTACCCGCAAAGGAGTATCAGTCTAGGCAGGTTACTATTTTTAACTTTCCCATTGAACCAATGATTCGTTTCTCCTTAAAAATAAATACTTCTTGGGCTATACGGCTGCAGGCTAAATTTATTTTAAAATTAAATCACCATAAAAACTGTGTGGATATCATGTTTTGAGAAAAAACGAATCTTGTTTTTGAAAAGTTCTAAACTATCCTCAAAGGAGAAAATATTTAACTGCTTTCTTACGTCTTTCAACTCACGTTGCGGACCAGCAAAAAAGGGCTGGTGGACGGTTTTGTATATATATACATGAGATTACATGTATATGAATATACGATCAAGTGTATATTTTCGTGAAGTTGTGTGTTTATGTGGGAGTACACAAACAAAAAAGGAAAATATGCCTGAGAAACTCCACGGATGAAAAAAACAACAACATAGATACAGGCGGGCGATACTAATAGAGTATTCATTAACTAAATAACAAACTGGGCCACAAAACTGGGCCACAAAACTGAGACACAAAACTAGCCACGCATCGAAGCACAGAACCGAGCCACAAAACTAGCCACACATAGGAGCCAAAAAAATGAGCCACAAACCTGAGCGACAAAATCGAGCCACAAACCTGAGCTAAAAACCAGCCACAAGCCTCAGCCACGAAATTAGCCACAAAACTGAGTCACAAAATTGGACCACACAGCTGAGTCACAAAACTGAGCCACAATGCAGAGCCACAAAACTGAGCCACGAATCCGTGCAAAATTTTTTTTTTAAAATACATGAGCCACAAAAGACTATTATGACACATGTGGCCCTGGTGCGCTTACAGTCGAAGCATGATCGGTGTGAGTGGGGTTATGCTCTGTGTAGAGACAAGATTCGCTGTGTATGATCTATGGGCGGTAACTGGAGGTCCTGTAGATATCAGTATATGTTTATAATGAAAGTGATTCTTCACAAACCAGACCATAATTAAGAACGATGACTCTATGTTATTGTCTTTCCACTTCTAACTCACATGTAGATAATAGAATGATGACTATATGCTGTTGTCTATCCAGTTGTAACCCTAATGTGGATTATAACATGTTTACTATATGGTAATATATGTACAGTTTCAACTCCAATGTAGATTATAGAATAAATAATCGATATTGTCTGACGACTTCTAACTCACATGTAGATTACAGAATGATGAAAATATGTTGTTGTCTTCCACTCCTAACTCTTCTGTGGTCTTATGACTTTCTTTGGATGACTTTCCCAAGGTGTAGGTTATATAATGTTGACCATATGACGTTGTCTGTCCAGTTTTAACTCATATGTAGATGTTAGAATTATGACTATATGTTATTGTCCATCCATTTCTAACCCTACTATTGTCTGATTAGCTACCCAACATGCAGGTTATAGAATGATAACTATATTGTCTGATTAACTCCCCATTGACGACTTCGCTCTCTGCAGGAACACGTGTACTGCAACATCACCAATTAACGAACGTACTAACGAACGAACAAACTTTATTTTCAAAGGCCCGTCTGACATTCTGCCCTTCTTCTCTCTTTCCTCTAATACGTTATTTCATTCATATATCACTTATGAAGCTAGTCTTAGACAACAACAAAAATATATGCATTCAGACGCATGGAAAATAATCAATAATGCATGACTCACAAAGGCAATTTTTACCAGGGCCATTATAAATACCTAAGGAAGGTGTAACGTTCTATACATATGGCAATGTTTATTATACTAGTTGCTGTTTGAGATAATTTTTATTATTGTTGTTTATTTTTGCGTTTGTTTGTTTGTTTGTTTGTTTGCTTGTTTGTTGTTGTTGTGTGTTTTTTTTTGGGGGGGGGGGTGGGGGAGAGGAGAGGGGCATGTAGTCTGTAATGAGATAGTGTTCAAACAGGTTAGCTGAAGAACAATCTGGGTTCCTCAACAACAGCGGCACCAGGAAACAATTATCAGTTTGAGGATGTTAACTGAAAATATATAGAAATTCAAATAAGTATAAATGTTTGTTTTATAGACTACAAGAAAACTTTTGATAGAGTACAACATGAACGACTAATTATATGCCTTCAAGATATAGTAATAGACAGAAAGGACATCAGACTTATTAGTAACGTGTACTGGGAACAAGTGGTGTCTATTAAATGCGGAAATAACCATTCGTCGCCTATAGAGATAAAAAGAGGAGTACGGCAGGGATGTGTACTGCCCCAAGCTTCTTCAACCTGTACACAGAAATAATTTTTAAACAAGTTGAAATGCCCGGACTTAACATCAATGGGAGTATCATAAACAATCTTGGGTATGCTGACGATACCGTGTTACTAGCAGAAAGTGAGCAAGAGTTACAAGACCTAGTGGAACAAGTAAACAGGCACAGTGCAGAGTGTGGCTTAGATATTAACATCCAAAAATAAAATTAAAAAACTATGATATCAGCAGGGAAAAAGAAAGGTCATCAATGAACATCACAGTAAACAGGCAGATACTAGAACCAGTAACAAGTTTCTCTTATCTTGGACGTATAATAACAGATGATGACAGAAGTGATATAGAAATCAAAAAGTGAATAGGAATGGCCAAACATGCTTTCAATGATATGAAATCAATATTAACATCTAGAGAGATTAATAATGCATTAACAATGAGAATTGTTAAATGTTACGTATATTCAACGCTACTGTTCGGCGCGGAAGCATGGACATTTAATAAGCAACTAGAAATGTGCATAAAAGCCCAGGAGATGTAGATATACAGACGAATATGACGTATTTCATGGAAACAAAAACAATCAAATGCAGAGGTTCTAGAAAAACTGGGAATGAAGAGAGAGTTGATGAAAGAAATAAAGAGGAGGCAAGTGAAATATTTCGGCCACGTTAAAAGACATGATACTCTTATAAATACCATACTGGAAAGCAAGGTTGAGGGCAAGCGAGTAAGAGGTAGACAAAGATACAAGTGGGAAGGTAACATCAAGAGATGGACGAACATCAGCCTGACAGAATGTACAGTCAAGGCAAGAGACAGACAGTGTTGGAGATCCATTGCAGCTAACATTCATTGTGGAGACGGCACCTGATTGATTGATTGATTGACTGTATGTATAGTGATTGGTGATGTATTTGATTTATAGTTCCACAAATGAGCAGCAGAGTACGCTAAGCTTGTTTTGTATAAGTCTATCCCAGGTTTAATGACACGAAGTATGTTTAATCGTTCGCTATGTCTTGCGTTATATTTAAACATGAGCCAAAGGTAGCATGGGGCATTTTGAAATAAGATTGTGTGAATTAGTTTGGCCTTATTATAAAGTAAGCGTTTGTTGAGTGGCAGTAACTGAAGACGTTCATGTAGGTTAGAATTGTCGATAAGCTTTTTACCATTAATTAGACCACTGCCCTTTTCTGGAGTGAATATGGGCGTTTTGTTATTGATTTGGAGCATCCATCCCCGGTTATGAAGCAATAGTCAATATGCGTTTGTATATGGGAAGTATGGAATATCTATCTTGTGTTTTCATCACGGTAATATTTAATTTTAAAAAGTTGGTATACTTTCTTGGCTATTTGTATAAAGAGAACATGAATATAGGAATTAAAGGTTATATTTTGATCAATGGTAAGATACCAATGTGTAGCTGAAGAGTTCTCTGTGAGTTTAGAGTGTGAAGATTTTGTATTGGAAATGTTAATTTGCATGCGGCTTGCATAACTACAGTTAACTACACTATTTAATTTCTGTTGCAAGGACGATTCTAGCACATTACAGACAATATCGTTTGAATATACTGTGCAGTCGTCTGCAAATAGATCGCAGGAGGACGATGAAAGATATAAGGGAAGATCATTTATATCAATGGCAAATAACAGTTGGCCAAGTATACACCCCTGAGGTACTCCAATATTAATGATTATGGTTTGAGATAACGATTTAATGTGTGATACTACTTGTTTTCTGTCTAATAAAAAGGATATTATCAATGCTACTATATTAAGGCTTACTTTAATCGTTTCAATTTTTTTAAAAATTAAAATAGTACTTGCTACTCTATTATATCGAATGCTTTTTTAAAGTCTATAAACACCGCTCCACAAACAGTATTGTTGTGAATGTTTTGATGCCAGTTTTCTATCATGTTTGTTAAGGCCATATGACAAGAATATTTTGGACGAAAACCTGACTGACTGTCAAATATTAGTTTGTGGCGAACAAAGTGTTCTAGTAGGCATCACTAGGGGTGTCCGAGGGGTGCCTGGCCCGTGTCTGAGCGGTGTCTGAGGGGTGTCTAAGGCGTGTCTCAGGGATGTCTGAGTGGTGTCTGATGGGTGTCTGTGGAGTGTCTGAGCAATGTCTGAGGGGTGTCTGATGAGTGTCTGAGGGGTGTCTGAATGGTGTCTGGAGAGTGTTTGATAGGTGTCTGTGGGGTGTCTGAGAGGTGTCTGAGAGGTGTCGTAGGGGTGCCCGGGGGATGTCTGAGGAGTGTCTGATGGGTGTCCGAGGGGTGTCTGATGGGTGTCTAAGTGGATCTGAGAGGTGTCTGAGCAGTGTCTGAGCGGTGTTTGATGGGTGCCTGAGGGGTGACTGAGCGGTGTCTGGGGGTGTATTAGGGATGTCTGAGGGATGTCAGAAAGGTGTGTGGGTTGTGTCTGAGCGTTGTCTGAGAGGTGTCTGAAGAGTTTCTGAAGTGTGTTTGCGCTGTGTCTGAGTAGTGTCTGAGGGGTGTCTTCGGTGTGTCTGAGGGGTGTCCGACGGGTCTCTGACGGGAGTCTGATGGATGTCTGAGTGGTGTCTGAGTGGTGTCTGAGGGTGTCTGAGCGGTATCTAAGGGGTGTATGAGTGGTGTCTGAGGATCTCTGAGCGTTGTCTCACGGGTGTTTGAGTGGAGTCTGAGGGGTGTCTGACGGGTGTCTGAGAGGTCTCTGAGTGGCGTCTGAGGCTTGTCTGACGAGTATCTGACGGGTGTCTGAGGTTAAATTACCTCCCCAAGCTGTAGTTTATAGAATGAATACTATAAACTATTGTTTGATTACCTCCCCAAACTGTGGGTTATAGAATGATTACTATGTTCCAATTTCTGTTCACTCCTGTCCATTTTAATTCCAGGCACGTACGAGGTCGAGCTGAACTGGGAAGGGGACCCAGAACTACACAACCGAAAGCAACTTTGTCGGAAAAACCCAGGTCACGACAAGTTTGTACCTGTTCACGAATTTGGCCCAGAACATCTTCCAGCTCCCTACAGAAATGATTCAATTATTGAACTTGTCAAGTGTCTGTCAACTTTAACAGTACGACTTAGGGTTGACAAGATCAGTCTCTCCAGGCCAAGTCCCCCATATCCACCCAACCCGCGACGTAACCATCTCGGCAGAGACTGTTCCATCAACGGAACTGGTCACGTCACTAGCTCTGTTGTTTGTTCAGAAGAGACAGGTACCCCTTGTGCTTGCCCAGCGTGTCTAGAATCTGGAAATCCAGTGAGACGTTTTGCTAAAATCTTCATTCAAACAGCAGCCCACGTGGTGCATGATGACCTGGAGGCTGCAAACACAACTTGCTATTTTAATTATCTTAATGATATCGATGGCCTGGATACGGCCGTCAAGGTCCAAGGGACAAAAGGCGTGCAGATTGACGTCAAGGAAGACCGGTGCTGGATGTTCGGCTACACCCACGATCTATCTCTGGCGAAGAAGCTGGGGTTCATGTCAGACAACTATCAAAGGTTGCGGAGAGAAGTCAGTGACAAGTACTGTGTGAACTGGTCGGACACCCCCGAGGATAAACTGACAATCATTGTGTCACATCCACACGGGTGTAGCAAGTATGTCACCGTTGGCAATATCCAAGACAGACTTGCAGCACCGGATGATGATGACTGGACTCAGTACAGCTACACGACCCCAACATGTCCAGGTTCCAGCGGAGCCCCGATCTTTATGCTGGGCAAATATGGCTACATCGACAACCATCACCACAGCGGTGCTGTCCCTAAGCACTAGGCTGAATGTCAGCACGTTTGGCTTGTTCTAATCTATTCAGATTGGATGTCAGTGTTTTTCCTCCACTGTTTTAGCATAAAGTGAAACAGTCAGAGGCACGTGGAGCGGCGTAGCTGAGAGACTATAATTCTGCTTCCGACACCGAAGTTCATCATCATCAAGTGCCCTGCCAGCTGGCGTTGGCGTCCATCGCGCTTCACCGATCTCGGTCTTTGGTGTTCTCGATCAACTCTGCTGATAATATTCCTTCATGTCACCTTCTCAATCCATCCAGCATCATTTCATTTGGTCTGCCCCTGCCTCTCTTCCCTTCGATATTATCCCGTTGTCACGATGGTTTCCAATACTTCTCATTTCATCACATGACCAAAGAAAGTTGTTTGTCACTTTCTTATTGTTTTTTATAATGTTCTAGTTTCATTAAACTTTTTCATGCATTAGTTGTTAGTTACTATGGCAGTCCAAGGAATTATCAACATTCGTCTTAGGAACCACATCTCTGTTGCTTTTAATTTCTTCTTAATTTGTTCATTTACGTTCCAAGATTCACTGCCATACAGCAAAACTGTTTCTGTATAGCATTTCAACATTCTCTTTCGTACACTCAGTGATAATTATGGCATACGATACTCTTCATTTTCTGAAAAGAGGCTTTTTCTTGCCCTTTTCTGCTATTAATCTCTGTTGTACATCTTTTTTTTGTTCATTTGATGTTATAAATGCCTCTAGGTACTTAACAGTATCCGCTTGGTTAAGAATTTTCCCTTTTATATCTATGTCACATTTTGGTGTCATCAATTTCGTTAATATCACCATTGTTACTGTTTTGTTGATATTCTACGAGATTCCTTTCTTTGGTCTCTCTGTTATCACAGTGTCAACCAATTATTGTAGACCTTATTATCCGCAACCACTTCTGTGTCATCTGCATAGCGCAGTGGTTCTCAACCTTTTTTTTTTTTTACCCATTCACCCCTTCACCATATGTTCAGAACGTAATTCCCCCTTTCGTATTTGCTCCCTATAAATAACCCCTCCCCCGGCCTCTACACAGTATACGTAAAAATGGAAGCTAAATTTAATAACACATACTAGAATACGTATAGAAGTCTACATAAAACGTGATTTGCGGGTCTATTTACGTTATAAAACCAATTTAAGAAGGGCGAGAAGTACAGAACCGTAAAGTATGGAGGGGAAAACAATATCAAGTAATCGGTTCTTGTATTATCGCGATTTTAAATAATCTTAATTTCCCAGCCCCCCCCCCCCCCCACCCTCTCACACCCTAAAATCCCCCCCCCCCTTCCGGCCGGAAACCCTACCCCACTGGTTGAGAACCACTGGCATAGCGTATATTGATTATATTATAACCCCAGATACGTATTACTGACTTCTCTTTGATATCTCTCATTATTACTTCGCTATAGAGGGAGAAGAGATCCAGTGTCAAGACTGTTCTCTATCGTACAACTAGCTTTATCTGTTTGTAACTGCACTCTTTATTTCCCATTTTAATTGCTGCTTTTTGGTTCTAATAAATATTCTTTATTATTCTTAGATCTTTCCCATCAATGTTGATATCTTCCAACATTTTAATCAGTTCATCATGTTTTACTTTGTTAATGTCTTAGTATAATCAATAAAGCACACATATATGTCATTCTGTGTCTCTATTGATCTTTCTATTAGTGTCCGTAATGTATATATTGCATTGGTTGTACCCCTCCTTCCACAAATTCATACTGTTTTTACCAATTTCCGTTTATATATTTTTTCTTGGTCTCCTCATCATAATTTTTGAGTTGAAACTTAGTGACATGGTTTATCATGTTAATTGTACGAACAACTTCGCATTCAATTGCTCCTGATCTGTTATTGGTATGGCTATAAATACAGATGTCAGCACATCGCTTGGTAAATATCCACTACTGTAAATAGCGTTCAACATTTTGGTTAATATATCTACATTAAATTATCCCGATACTTCTAATTCTTCTATTGTAATTTCAGCTGACCCAGCTGTTTTTTCTTTCTTTATATGTTTTACAGCGTCAGCGACTTCTTGTTTTAGAATAGGTTGACCTTCTAAGTTACTTTCTTCTGTTAATTCTCCCCTTTCTTCATCATATAATTCTCTTATGTATTCATTCAACCTCTTCATTATAGCACCTTCCTCCAATAATATAGTTCCGGTTTTTTTTTTATTGTAATCACCCTGTATTTATTCTTACTTTTTTCATGTGGCCTCACTGATTTGTCTGTACGTATTTTATGTATATTCGTAGAATTTCATTCAATTTTATTCCACTTCTCGGGTAACCAACTTTCTTTTGTCTTCACACATTTATGACTTATTTCATTATTTGTCTTAGTATATTCTGTTTCTCATTTTGAATATGTTTTCTTTTGTCCATCAACTTTAAGATTTCTTCAGTTATCCACTGTTTCGTAGCTTTTTGGCACTTCTTGTTTGATGAATGAAGACCCTTAACATTTCCCATATTGTTCGTTTATACTCTCTATTTTACCTATTGCATTGCACCTATTTTTCATAGTTATTCTGTATTGTTCTCGAATTTATTTATCTACTTTCAGAAACTCTTTATTAAGTCTCATATTCTTAACCACTTTATTTCCTCTCTTTAATATTACTTTTATTTGTCCACATAGTGGTAATTGATCACTATTACAGTGAAATACACCAATAACCATTAATTGACTAGGCTGTTTTTGTTTAATAAAATATTAGTCTTACTCCTTTTTCATGTGTACCCCATCCAGAATAAATTATTGTGTGTTCGTCGATTATAATTCTGCCTGATCCCTTCCATTTCATCTCATTTATGCCTATGATATTTATTGTCATCCTCTCCAATTCTCTTATAACATTGTTCATCTTTCCGAACTAATTCAATGTCCTAAAATCCCATGTTCATATTATAAATGTATTCGTTTTTGTTTTTTTTTGCCATCAGTAGCTGGATGACAGTCTTGTGTCACATGTGGCTCGTGACTGTCCCTACCGGACGAGAATTTCCTAAGACAGCCATTAACGTGGTTCACTGCCTCTGATGTGTGTTTTGCCTTGAAGCCTTGTAAAAATATTATTTTGGTTTCACCTTGCCTTCCACATCTACATGAGAGAATTTTACCTCTGCCTGTGACAGAGATTTCCGACAATGTCAGAACTGCAGAGATGTCCACTTATCCGGGTGGATACTCAATCCCCTGTGCTGAGTTTGCCGCACCGTGGTGTATTTCCCATTCTCTACCACTGGGAGGTGCAGTTGGGATTTTTCCTTCCTAAAGTTATAGCGGGGTAGCGGGGTAGGGGTATCTCCTATCAAAGGGGAAGTAAGGCGCCTCCTTCCCTCCGCTAGCCTACGGCACCCCCTTGGGCAAGGTGGAGTACCCGTTTAGCCCCCCGATCAGGGTTACGTGAAGCCATGTGTGCAGGTGGTGGATGAAGATGTAGAGCAGCCGACAGATAGTTGTAGGTTATGGTCTCCACCTTCACGACGGTAGGCAGAGGATCTATTTTTTTTTTCGAGGAGACAATGGCTACGGTCACTCACCAGTATGGTCACTGCTAGGAAGGAAAGCAATGGCAAACTACCAAGAAATTCATGTTGTGTGGATCTTGGAACAGTAATAACATCTGAAGGGAGATGCCTTGAAGAGATTAGAACAAGAATCCCCATGGCAAAAGTAGCCTTCAGCAAAATTAAAAACATACTGACCAATAAAAAGATGTCAACTGAAATGAGAAAAAGAGTGTTGAGATGCTACATAGAACCTGTACTCTTATATGGATGTGAAGCTTGGACAATGAGCAGTCAGGCTGAAAAAACATATGATGGCTGTAGAAATGTGGTTTCTGAGGAAAATGCAAAGAATACCATGGACAGCCAGAAAGACCAATGAACAAGTTCTTCAAGAAACAAATGAAGATCGTAAACTGATTAGAGACATTAGACATAGACAGTCACAATTTTTTGGGCATGTTATGAGAAGAAATGATCTGGAGAACTTGGTGACAACTGGTAAGATCGAGGGGAACAGACCAAGGGGAAGACCTAGAAGCAAGTACCTGGATGGCTTGGCCTTGTGGCATGGTCGAGACAGAAACACGGATATGATCCACGACTCTGGTGATCGAGTTAGATGGCAGAACATGACCGCCCACGCTTACCGGCATGGCACATGATGGATGGATGGATGGAAAGTTATAGCACTTTTAGCAGTTATTGAGTTCAAATCCTAGCAAAACAGAGGCTCCACAACTGAAGAGGTTGTTTCAGCGAGTAGTAAAAAAAGAGTCTAGACGACCTTCGACGCGAAGGGAATAATGCACGCGGACGGGAATCGGGATGCGACTGGTGCCATCAGCATGGACACTCCTTGTTGGCTACTAAAGAGGGAGATAGATTACACGTAGGAATATCCTCAGTGCAGTGGTGTTGATTCTTGAACTCATGCTCATACACAATCTATGCTCAATGCTTTTAATTGGTTAGCCCACGCTTGATTCGCCACACCAGTAACGACTGTTTATTTATATAAGTTCACATACACTTTTGGAATTATCATATAAATTATTATGATATTTTGATATCATGACGATAAATTAGTGTAAATTCTATTACAACTGTCATAAACTGTCATTTACTGTCATTTACTGCCAATATAGTACCTTGCGGTGTATGGCAGAGGGGTCTTTGAGCCTGAGGAATAAAGGCCGCCTGGCTAGTGCAGTCGTCACGAACTGTGCAGGTTAGGATTTTCTTTTTGCCCCCGACAGAAAAAAATCCGACACCTTACCGAGGGATCGAACCCGGGCCTCCCGAATGAGAGTCCGGCGTTCTAGCCTCTCGGCCAGCCGCTCCTCTATTACAACGCATTCACCTGTATAAGCTGATGATGCGATTTTATGATTCTATGCATTGATTATGCAGTGTCGTGTGCATTAAACTCATTAAGAGATACATACGAACCCAAACCTCTAGAGCAGTGGTTCTCAACCTTTACTGACCCATGCACTTTGTCACGATATGTTCAGAATATCATTCCCCCTTTCCAAAATGTCACCCTCTTCCCCCTGTACACACACCTAGATATATATATATATATATATATATATATATATATATATATATATATATATATATATATATATATATATATATATATATATATATATATATATATATATATATATATATATATATATATATCATGTGCCATGCCGTAAAGCGTGGGCGGTCATGATTCGCCATTTCACTCGATATATATATATATATATGTGTGTGTGTGTATGTAGGTCCCTTTGACGACCCCAGGGGCCTTTATTGTAACATAATGAGGGACATCTTTCGTGGGGTGGCACAGGACCCCCCCTCCCCCAATCGGCCTCCCGCATTTGGTAGTCTAAATGCTTCTGGTTCTTTGTCTCCTGTTACGGCCGCGATCATTTTTTTTACTCCTTCCGGAGTGATCGTTTCCGGTAACCAGTGCACTGTGATTCGACGTTTTTCCTTGTCTGCGTGTTCTATTTTCACACTGATGCTTTCTTTGACAATGTCGAATTTTTCCCCATGTATTTCGTCATATACTGACTGGCTGACTTCATCTGTCAGCGTGCAGTACCATTTCGTGGGTTGCTCCAGTCGGAATGGCTCTTTCATGCCGTTGACAGGTACACCACATGGTCCCCTCAACACGCTTGCTATCAGAGACGGCGTCGCTTTCGCTGCCGCCTGCGACCCGGATACCGTTAAAACCAACGTTCTCGGGTAGTACCAGGCGCCCCTTTGGAAATCTTCCACACTGAATATAAAGTGAGACATCTTCAAGGCGTTAGGAAGAGCTGTGTTATCTTTTGAAATGTTATTTCCAAAAACGCCGTACACAAATATTCAGTGAACTTTACTATGATTCAATGTGAGTTCCCTTGAGCAAGATGGCGGGACTTTTTTTCGTCCCGTAAAATGGAACGTGTTTTTTCCGAAATGTGTATGGATTAAGTGTGTTTTTCGTGATGAAATGGAGTTCGGACCGTGCAACGGAGTTCGTGAACGCGCGCCCGGACTCCCTTCGGCGTATCATCGGCGCCCGGTGGCGATTGTTAAGCCTAACATGACGACCAGACGACCGACAAGATGACCGACATGGTAAGAGGGCGGGCACTTGCAGAAGGCGGTTAAAATGTGACAGATTGGGCATCGGACACGTTCGAGTACTGTACTAGAACTGTGCATCATTTAGTCAACGCCGACCCATTCTTGAAAAACTACAGTACGGAAACGATATTGTGGTCTTACAAGAAACACAGCTCGGCGACTTAAAAGATAGATGCCTTAGGATAAAATTCTGAAGCCAGATTACGGCAAAAAAAAACTATATATTGGTATATTGCCACAATTAATAAACACTTAATCCCATATCCCATATAGATAGTGATTAATTCTAGAGATCCTACCACTAGAGGCCAGTCCCAATAGTACACATTAAATTAATTCAACATAATCAGTTAATTCTCCAAATTAACCATTAAAATAATATTTTTAGAAAAATCGCCAGTTATTTCCCTTTGCATATTTTGGAAATATTAGTGTCCCCTTGATACTGACAAAACATGTGGCGTGTCACCTGCGCTTATTGTAATATCACAGTAACCGATTAACGCACGATATTGAACTTTTGAATATAGTGGTTTTAAATGGCGCTGAATCGCGTGAGCACATCACACAATGTATAAATAAATATTCTGAGGCACTTTGCTTGGGTGCCAATGAAGTAATCTCATGAAAAAGCTGTGTAAATGGTAACACAAAACCACAATTTATGTCAGAAACTGTACATCTCGAAAGGCAAAACCTGTCGGTATATGTGGATGGTGACAAATATACTTTAGTTTGCAGTAATCTCACAAAAGCGGTAAAAACACTGCATCAGCGAGACAAGCCCCGTGCATGTCATGTGAATCAAGCTCGGGGCATGTCTTTAGCTCTAAAAATTAGTGTACTATCGCAGAATACCACGCAAACATTAACAAGATGTCTTACGTCATGGCCAGACGCAATACACACCTGTGACGATAAATCGAAATCATGCGAGGCAAGCCCCGTGCATGTCATGTGAATCAATCTCCGGGCATGTCTCTAGCTATTTAGAGGATTATTTACGTGAGTAGTTATTTCGTGTCTGCCATCACACATACATTGTACAGTCAGGACATTGACACATACTTCTCGGACATTAATTTTAGAGTAATTAGACACCTATATTGACATAGAGCAGAAGATGGACGTTAACTTTCACACGTTCGCTTCCTTCCATGAAATTTATACTGGACATCGCGACATTACACGACACGTGAGCTTGGAATTATACATGACTAGATTCTCATACTCGTAACCGCATATTATTTACACGTTGGACATGTATATTGGAGGAAATCTGGAGATGGACTGCACACGTTTGACTGTCCCTTCCACACCTTTGCTTCCCTCCGCATAATCAGGACGCTCATCCACACCGACATTTCCCTCCATAGAATGCACTCACGCCTCTTTAACCAGCATTTACACATGAAGTTATGATGGCCGTTTTCAACTCCAACCACCTTGAGCTTGATCGTTGCACATTTCGCCGACATACTTAGGAGTCAACTTATTTGTCAGTATCGCTCCAATATTCAAGGTCCACACCTTGACCAGTTACACCGTGCTGTTTGTTATAATTCGTCGAAACAGCAGGCGCGTTGCCACGGTGACACGTGTTAATACAGGAACCACATTTCGGCATATATGCTGACGCCTCATATGTTGGAATCAACGCATGAAAGTTTTCATCACGGAATGTTGGAATTTTTCACGACGGCGCTTCACACTGGACACCAGTTACCTGAAATTACACGGACACACTACACACTTAATCGCGGAAAGTGCTTAGGACATACAGGAAAGTTTTCACTCAACCGTAATACATATGAACATACAGTCGGTCACTGCAGGTATCACGGAGATTAGATATCCACGTCACACTCAACTTTGAACATAGCACATTAATGCCAGTATCTGTTGATTGTTCTCTAGTTGGGTGTGTTCATACATATTATTTATCAATGGTCGAATCGTCGCTTGTTTGTCGACGCGGGAGGTTGGTGGGCTATTTCTGTGCTAGATAAAATTTCGTTATATAGCATAGAGATACGTTTTGTACTAACAGTCGTCAGCTCGGTACGAATTTCTATTTATAGCGATCTCACGATTTGTCTGTACTTATGGTATGTCGTAGCGGTCATATAATTTAGTTATCTTTGTATCACTAGTCACTGTATATTTTCTTTCATTATATGTGTTTACGTTACACATCACTTGTTTATCGTAATTATTAGTTATTGTCACGGGAAACTGCGAGTTTAGTGATTCCTTGATAACTTTAATAGTAAGATTAATTGCAATGTAGGAGGAGGGTTAACAATCGAGTACTTCAGTCTGAGATGAGGATAATTGAGGATCAT
The DNA here is from genome assembly GCA_014155875.1 of Cepaea nemoralis. Lineage (NCBI taxonomy): Eukaryota > Metazoa > Mollusca > Gastropoda > Stylommatophora > Helicidae > Cepaea > Cepaea nemoralis. Next base: position 179,208 of record JACEFZ010026582.1, read on the forward strand.
TGACCGAATGGTATAAAAATAGGATACAGTGTGAGGGGTCATTGCCCATCGACTTCAACGGACAAAACTACACGGAGACAGCGGGTTGGGGAACCGATGGGGGAACACACGAAGACGGTGATCAAAGATTAAGAACTCTTTGATGTACGATGAGTGGTGAACGCGGGGACCAGCGGAGGGACGAGACGGAGGGGCAACGACCGAATACGTGATTTCACAGCCTTTTGCTGTGAAGGGAACGGTAAAATACGATTGTTGATGTAGTGACATCAAAAGTCAACGGAGAATTGGAACTCGGTATAAATTGGTGGAAACTTGTTTTTGGGGTTAGTGTGTGCTACCCAACTGGACGGAAAACTGGATTTATGTGTCCTGTAATAGAAAAGAAATCATCCCTTATTATTTAAAGGCGATGGGATAGAAGTGCTGATGTGCTGATGTATTTCAATTCTTGGACTAACATAAACTATATAAGGTACTCAAGCCTTGGTGTAATAGTCTAGCATAAGGAAATAGGTGTTTGTGCTTAGCTTTTACCATTTCTTTCTGTTAGTTAATCGTTTAGACTTTAGTGAACTCGTCTGTCTTATGTCAGAGTATCTTTCGGAAGTCTGATTACGGCTGGAGAAAGACTCTCACATAAGAATTAGTATGAAGCAGACTCATATCACCTGATTAAATATATATCCCACAGGTTTCACGTATACTCCTGACATGCTCAGTAAAAGATTAAAGACATTAACGTCACTTGTGCAGTGAAAGTATTTCACTAGAGCAACTTCAACATAGCCATTCACTAATCGTGGGCTGACATAACGAATTGCAAATAACAGGGTTTTTGTGAAAACCATTGAAAGGACTTTCATTATATACAAGCAGAGCGAAATAGGCTAAATATGTATTTAATTTGGTACTCACCTAAAAGAAACATTGAAGATCTCCAGAACGTTTTACATGTATTCAAAAACTGGTAACTAACTGTAGACAGTGGTGATGTGTTCTTCCGGGATGGATTTTACTATCTTCCAAGAAAATGAACAATGCTAAATTCCAACTTATCATAATCGCATTATTTTACGGTGATCCAACTGTGAACATTTCCCCAATATCGGATTACGTCCAGACTCAAGCAGAACGGAGCATCCAGGGTGAGAGCTGTCCATTTATTTGTGTGATGTCTTGTGGCGTGGCCCTATGCAGATGGGAGAAAGATACGGCACATACGAATTCAGAGTCCTATCTTGCACTCACAATAGAAAACACTACCAACTACTATATACACAGTCCATACATACACCAGACATAGTTTTGATTAATAAATATTTTATTAATTGTTGAAGGAAACTGTTGTCGGAGTATGTGATGAAGGAATAAGAGCGAGTGAGAGAGAGAGAGAGAGAGAGAGAGAGAGAGAGAGAGAGAGAGAGAGAGAGAGAGAGAGAGAGAGAGATGGAATAGAAGACAGAAGGGAGGAGTGTAGACAGAAGTCTGTCAATAATCCCATAGTATAATAAGCTTAAAGGTGTGCTTGTTGATTCCACGTTCCTCCCGGGACGACAAGCGACATTAAATGGTGGAGCAGCGAGGTAACATACCTAGCGGGGTACCATACCTAGCGGGGTACTTGTAGCAGGGTAATTGCATGGCGTGGCACAGGCATACCGGAGTACCTGCATATTGGTACATTAAATGGTAGATGCATAGCAGGGTAGGTGCATATTGGTACATACATATTGGGATATACATATAAGTATACATATTGATGACTTTTAATGGAAGCATGTCCATGGGATATATGGCGCCATTACATTTATGTTAGAGACATTACATTAATGTTGGGGACCTTACAGTGAGACAGATCCAGACACTATGTATGTGGATAGGTGTTAAGACACATTAACTATTTGTACACACTTTCACACGTCTACATAAGTCTTTATCCCAAATCTCCTCTTGTGATTGAGAGATTGGTTGTGTTGTACTGTGTGGTGTCGTATTGATATATATATATATAGATAGACCTATATATATATATATATATATATATATATATATATATATATATATATATATATATATATATAAATAGATTATATTTCTATATAGTTAGTAAGTACTTACTGCTTTGAGGTGTCTTTACTCTACCTGCTGACTCACCTTCTTTTAATATGGCCACTCATAAACTAACGACAGCAGAGCTAAGGGCCAACGGGGAAGAAATTGGTTTATCTGGTTCGGACCTGACCGATTACATCGAAGAGAGGGTGAGGGAATTTCGCCAAGCAGAAAGAGAAGATCGAAAGGCCCAGTTGGACGCGGAAGAGGCCAACAAGATAAGAGAACATGAAAACCGCATGCGAGAACTAGAACTCAAAACACAAACTAAGGGAGAAATAGACGCAGCAGAAGGAGGATTATCTTCACATGGTTCAACCAACATGAGTGGACATAGCTACCATGCAATGAAGTTTCCCTTAGCTGTTTATGATGAGTCTAAAGAAAAATTTGACCAATACGCGAATCGCTTTGAAGCAATGGCATTCGCTATGGGACTGGATAGAAGCAGATGGGCTCTTAAATTATCCCAGGGACTAAGAAGTTCGGGTTACGAGGTATACACACGCCTACCACCAGGACATGAAAATAATTACGAAGAATTAAAAGCCGCTTTGATGAAGCATTATGAGATCATAGCACAAACGTATCGGAAGATGATTAGATCGTCAAGAAGAGAGCCGGCAGAGCTATTCGCCGCCTACAGTTTAAGGTTGAAATCATATCTCCAAAAATGGATAGATTTGGCAGAGTTCAAGCGGGACTATGAGAGTCTGGAAGAGCTCATGGTGGTCGATCAGATGCGCCAGCAAATGTCAGAATCACTGAAGACATTTTTAGGAGAACAAGGGGCGGAACGGCTAGACGTTGTGAATAAGCTGGCGGAAAGATTCGTAGAAGTCCACGGGGAAGCTAAAGAAATCAATATACCCACCACAAAAGGTCAGGAGAAACAAGACCGAAAGAAATCTAAAAACTGGGAAGGAGAAAAAGTGGAACCTTATATAAAGACGTCAATGGAGAGTTCAGAGAAGGTGAAGGAGGGAAACCAGAGCACCTCGAATTCTCCAGCAAAACGACCGTGGTCTGAGAAATGGTGTTCAATCTGCAAGTCGCCCTCTCATAACACAAAAGACTGCAGATCGGAACCGAAAAGTTATCACTTCGCGGCATGCCAAGTGATTCCTAAGAAGGTGATCCCAGACAAGGCTGAGGTCGACGAAGAAGCTCGGAACAAAGAAATCACACGGAAAGTTTGGAAGGGAAAATGGTGCACACACTGCATGTCGAAAACGCATAATACGGTGGACTGCCGATGTAAGAAAAAGGTCGAAGAGGTGGAAGATACTCAGGACCAAGAGAGGCCACCTGTGGGTGAACTGATTGAAGTCAATGGCCAGCAGGTTACTTGTCTCTACGATTCAGGTTTGGACGGGGAAGCTGTTATTGACGCCAGCCTGGTAAGCCCAGACCAACTTACAGGGGAGACCATTGAGATACAGCCTGCAATGAGGAATGCTGTTACCATGACGCTACCAATCGCCAAGGTGGAGATTAAGTCCAGGTACGTCACGGGCATTATTCCCGCGGCTGTATTAGCGGATTCCTTATTCCCAATGATCATTGGTTCGAAGTATGTATTCTTGGGGGTGCCCAAACAGCCCGCCCACAGAGGAGCATTAGCCAGTGGATCGCAAGGGAAGAAAGAAGAGGGAGAGACACTATGCGACAACTCAGTGATAGGGGAATTGCATACTGCCCAGAGGAAGGATACTACGTTGCGTCTTTGCTACAGGAAGCTGCAAAGAAGTGCTGACTCACCGGAACGGGGACAGTACTTTCTGAGGAATAGGCTGCTTTACAGGAGAGCCGGAAGAGGAGACAACCTGCACGAGCAGTGGGTGGTTCCAGAGACCCACCGTCCTCACATTCTTCAGAGTGGACTCATCATAGCCGAGAATCGACATATGGGTGTCAGAGAGACATTGCAGCAAATTTCCGGCCATTATTGCTGGCCAGGAATGACCGGTGATGTACGCCGGTGGGTGAAATCTTGTTCAGAGTGCCAGAAAGCACCACCCAACAAGTGGACTAAGAGTAAAATAGCTCTTAAGGTGGAAGACCAAGTGGAAGTATGGGGTCCAGAAGAGACTAATATACTCTAAGTAGGATGGAAAGGACCTTATCCTGTGGAAAAGGTTGTGTCCAAGAATACCTACGGAATCAGGATCAGGGGAGAACTGAAAAATCTCCCTAGGCATCTCATTAAGAAATATGAGGAAAGATCCGAGAGCAAAGCTTCGCACCTTATGGTGATGGCAGCCATTAAGAAAAAGGTTACAGGTCCAGACGAAGACCAGAGATCACCAGTACTACATAGGAGGGCATATGGGAAAGTACGTGATAGGTCAGATTTACCCAACGAAGGTAGGAGGGAAATCACATGTCAGGGAAAGGACCAGAGTGAAACCTTCACTAGTAACCCAGTTCAGAAGGGGTGGGTAACGTCGGGAGAGGCGAGAAATACCCAGGACTCCAACCGAAGATTGGCTGACCATATCCAATATCGCCCAAGATGGTCCTGGAAGCAAAAGTCCAGGAGTTTTGGGAAAGACGATTCTGTCCAAGGCGGACTAGGTGGAAAATCCCCAGATGCAAAGCCGGGGGAAACCAAGAGGACATGGAAACAGTGTTACAGTCAGGATGGGACAATCCGTCTGTATTGTGAGCCGTCGCTTACGCAAGTCGAAAGTAGGTCGACCGGACGTACAGGAGCGATGTGCCAACACTAGTGTCTATTATGAGTAGTATAGTAGGCTGTCAGGGAGATCGCTTACTGGATGTGGAGGTGAGCCATGTGAGGATCCAATCATATTATCAACACTTGATGTTCATGGCTACTTCACAGAAGCTCAACGCAAGGTTGATGCGGTGGTCGTTGTTGCGGCAGCCGTACAACTTCACAGTGGAGTACATCCCTGGTAAGGAGAATGTAGGAGCGGATTTCCTATCTAGACATCCAACTCCAGAGGAAGAGGAATAGGTTGGTGGATCATAGGAATCAAAACTACAGTGAGGAAGAGTCGACGCGGTCAACTCTCTTAAGAGGGGGCCTATGTCGCGGAATACTGTGAGTTTAGTGATTCCCTGATAAACTGGAATATAAAATTAATTGCAATGTAGGAGGAAGGTTAACAATCGAGTACTTCAGTCTGAGATAAGGGTAATTGAAGATCATTGACCGAATGGTATAAAAATAGGATAAAGTGTGAGGGGTCATTGCCCATCGACTTCAACGGACAAAACAACACGGAGACAGCGGGTTGGGGAACCAACGGGGGAACACACGAAGACGGTGATCAAAGAGTTAAAACTCTTTGATGTACGACGAGTGGTGAACGCGGGGACCAGCGAAGGAACGGAACGGAGCGGGCAACTGACGAATACGTGACTTCACAGACTTTTGATGTGAAGGGAACGGCAAAATACGATTGTTGATGTAGTGACATCAAAAGTCAACGGAGAATTGGAACTCGGTATAAATTGGTGGAAACTTGTTTTTGGGGTTAGTGTGTGCTACCCAACTGGACGGAAAACTGGATTTATGTGTCCTGTAATAGAAAAGAAATCATCCCTTATTGTTTAAAGGCGATGGGATAGAAGTGCTGATGTGCTGATGTATTTCACTTCTTGGGGGGTACGGGGTGTCAGGCATTGGTAGCACCTTTGGTAAGAATGACTCTCATGTTCTTTCAGGACCCATCCCCCACTGGTCCAAGCCTGACACCCAGCTCGTGCCTGTGGCTACTAGTAGCTGTCAGCATGCGACAGCGGCCACCCCCCGGGCAACAGCTGTGAGAGGCTGGCTAAACCAGGCATGGGTATCCGATTTGGTGTCAAACCAAGAGGTAAACTAGGGTATGCCTACCCAGCATGTGAAGACAGGATTCGGCAGACTGCGCGGAAGAAATCATTCCTGATTCAACGGGCAAGACGGCGTTTACCTGCAAAGCGTTGTGGAACGTAATGAGCACGGCAAGGCACGTAGAGCGCCCTGGTCATCCACTGCACCTGTATTCGTCTCCAGTCGTCTCGACTTGTCTTGCCACTGGACACAGATGGACTCAGGCGAGAGAGTGAGGTCGACGAATTGCGCAACTCTTCCTCACTTTAATCCAAGTCATCGATTAAGTCATTCTTCATCCGACACGCTAGGAAATTAAACCACTTCCACACAGTCTGCATAAGGAAGCTATTGAAGATTAAATGGCAAGACAAGATCCCAGACACTGAAGTCCTAGAAAGAGCATCCATGCCCAGTATCCACACTCTACTGATGAAGAATCAGATTCGCTGGGCTGGTCACTTGACTCGCATGCCAGATCACAGGCTCCCTAAACAATTTTTTTACAGTGAACTGCGGTGTGGTAAACGCTCCCAAGGTGGCCAGAGGAAACGTTTTAAAGACACTCTGAAAATTTCACTGAATGCTTTTGGAATTCATCATGACACCTGGGAGGCTGCAGCCAGAGACCGAAATTCGTGGCGTGCATCATTGCGCAAGGGTGCAGTCATATGTGAGGCAACCAGGACTGCAAGAGCTGTGAAGAAAAGGCAGGACAGAAAAACCACTGCAGGAAATCCTCCTCCAGAGACGTCAAGCATTCTTTGCCCACATTGTCAAAGAACATTTCGAGCCAAAATAGGCCTTATCAGCCATCTTAGAACCCACGGCTCCACACCGTCAACCCCACCGGATGAAATGAATGGTCATCATCATTCTTGATGGACAAACAACATTTCAATTCTTGGACTAACATCTTATATATAAATTAGGATCTCCGTCTGTCTGTATGTATGTATGTACGTATGTATGTATGTATGTATGTATGTATGTCTGTCTGTCTGTCTGTCTGTCTGTCTGTCTGTCTGTCTGTCTGTCTGTCTGTATGTATGTATGTATGTATGTATGTATGTATGTATGTCCTTTATTTGTTCGCGAACGGCCCATCCGATTGAGATGAAATTTTCTACAACGCCTTCCTTTCATTCCAGCGCTGCCAACTGTCGTATTTTTCTTTCTTCTTCCTCCTCCTCCCATTCCCAAAATACGTACGTAAATATTCGATGATGATGATGAAAGAATCCCCGAACCAAAACGCTAGGGAAAGGGAAGAAAATGACGTAACTACACAGAATCGTCACACGGCAATCATCATCATCATCATCAAGTGCCGTGCCGGCTGGCGTAGGCGTTAAACTCTGCTGCTGATATATATGCCTCCATGCCACGGCAATATCAATAACAATTCATCTTTTATGTGTAAGGAAGTTATCTACAGTCGTGTAGAAGGGAAGAAGCAATCAATGGAAGGACCGAAATCACAGAACCTAGACGAGTATGAATTCGGAATGGCGAACTCCCTCCTCCTCTCTTCTCCTCCTGCCTCTACCTCCCTCCCCTCCTCCTCCTCTAACCTCCTCCCTCCACCCTCCTCCTCTTCCTCCTCCCTCTACCTCCTCCCCCTCCTCCCTCTCCCTCCTCCCTCCTCCTTCTCCCTACTTCCTTCTCCCTCTTCCTCTCCCCTCCTCCTCCATCCTCCTCCCTCCTACTCTCCTCGCCTCAAGAGAGAAAGAAAAGAAAAGAGAAAGAAGTAAAGAAGAGAAGAAAGAAAAAAAGGAGGACCAGTGCGGGTGGGGACAGGAGAAGGACGGCAAGAAGAAACAAGAAGAAACCAAAACGAAAAGAACTCAAGAAGAAGGAAAAGGAGAATAAAGAAAAGGAGAAAAGAGAAGAGGAGGAAAGGAGGAAGAAGGGAAAAGGAGATAGAAAGAGGAAGACAGGAAAGGAAAAGAGAAACGAAGGGAGAGATAGACAAAGGGGCGGAGTGGAGAAAGCGGGTGGGAACAGACAGGAAATAATAAAGAGGGACAGACAGGATAAAGAAGAAGAAAAAAGAAAAGAAGAAAAAGAGGAGAAGAAGGAGAAGAGAAAAGGAAAAGGAAAGGAAAAGGATAAAAGAAAGGAGAGAAGAAAGAAGATAGGAAGAAAGTGGAAGAAAAAGAGGACGAAGAAAGAAAGAAGAAAGGGAGAAGGATAGGAAGAAAAGAAAAGAGGAAGGAAGGTAAGTAAAAGGAAAGAGAGAGAGGGTGGTGTTGGGGTGGGGGGGGGGGGGGGGTAAAGGAGAAGGGCAAAGAATAAGAGAGGATAGAGGAAGAAAGAAGATTAGAAGGAGAGAAAAAGAAATGGGGTTAGTAAGTCGAAAAAAGAGAATGGGTGGTGAGGGCGGAACAACAGGGGCGAAAGAAAGAAGAAGACAAGCTAGAAGAAGGAATGAGAAGAAGCTGCCCTCCTCCTTCCTCCCCCTCACATCTATTCCTTATCTAATCCCTCTTTACTCCCTATACTCCCTCCTCCTCACATTACCATCCTCCTCATCCTCATCCTCTCTCCATCCTTCCTCCCTCCTACTCCTCCCCGCCTCCTCGTCCATCCCCCTAATTCCTAATACCCTCATCTCCCTCCTCCCCCCTGTATTTCTTCCTTCCCTCCTTCCTCTAAAACTCCCTCACCCTCCTTCTTCGTTCCTCGTCCTCCCTTTCCCCACTCCTACCCCCTCTCCCTCCTTCCATACCCTCATCCCTCATACATACTATCCTCCCCCACCAACCCCCTTCCCCCTGTTACCTCTCCTTAAACAAATACCACGCCCTCCTCCTAACGCCTTCCTGCGCATATAAACCTTTGCTCCCCCCTCCTACCTTCACATTCCTCCTCCTCCCATCTCTTGCATCCTCCCTTCACTGCCCTTCCTGTCCGCTGCTATCAGGACCTGTCCTGCCCTCCTACCCTCCGCAGAATAGTAACAGCATCCCTTCCTTTATCCAACGTCAAAAGGACATTATAATAAAGATGAAGCATGCAGACCGATAAAGAAATACAATAATAAGAAAATAAGTAAGAATGAAATAATAATAAAGTATGACCGAAGAAAATAAAATAGAAGTCCTAAAATAATACTAAATAAAATATAAATCCTCCATCCTTCAGACAAGTCAAATGAAGTATAATCATGATGAAATACATACTAAACTACATAACAAATACAAGAGAATCAATCACTAATCATCGTAGATAATCATAAAGACTCCTGAATCAAACTGAATAATAAAGAATATACCTAAACAAAGTATTAAGCAAATAATAATAAACAATCCTCAAACAATAATACCTTTACTAACTACCTACCTTCACTACATCACCATACTAATAATCCTAACTCCTCATCATCTATATACTCCCTCCATCAATCATACTCAAATCTACCTAATACCACTCCTCTCCTCACTTCACATGCCTCATCCTCCATATTCCTAATCATCACATCCTCCTCCTCTATAAGCCTCCGCTCTAGTCTCCATTCTACCTCCTCCATTCATCCTCCCTTAACCATTCCTCCTTATACACTCAGAAATCTCATCAATAATCTTTCCAGTACATCATGCTTCACATTTCTCCTCCGACATTACCTCCCTCCGTAATACTCTATCCTTAACTACCTCACTTCCTCATCAATGCCTAATATGCTCATTACTCCTCCTGCGTTCTCCTCCTTCTCCCGCTACCTCCCTATTCCTCCTCCATCTCCTCGCCTCCTCCTCCACCCTACTCCACCCTACTCCTCCCTCCTCCTCCTAATCCCTCCTCCTCCCTCCTATTTCCTCCCTACTCCTACTGTCTTCCTCCCTCCTCCTCCCTCCTCTTCCCTCCTCCACCTCCCTCTTCCTCCTCCCTCCTACATTTACCCAAGACAGACAGACAGTCAGACAGATAGTCGGGAACGGGAATCTTATATGAACTACTTATATAATTTTATGAGATGCTCTCCACCATGGGCTGGGCCGGGTCAGACAGACAGACAGACTAGATAGATAGACAGACAGACAGGACAGACAGACAGACAGACAGGACAGAGACAGACAGACAGACAGACAGACAGACAGACAGACCAGACAGACAGACAGACAGACAGACAGTCGGGAACGGGAACTTATATGACTACTTATATGAATTAAATGAGATGCTCCCACCCAGGAGTTGGGCGATGCCGGGCCGGGTCAGACAGACAGACAGATAGATAGTCGGAACGGGGGCACTTATATGACTACTTATATGAATTAAATGAGATGCTCCCCATCAGGGTTCTGGGCGAAGACGGGCCGCGGTCAGACAGACAGACAGGACAGACAGATAGGACAGGACAGGACAGACATACAGACAGACAGATAGTCGGTAACGGGAACGAGAACTTATATGACTACTATATGAATTAAATGAGATGCTCCCCACCAGAGTCTGGGCGAAGCCGGGCCGGGTCAGCTAGTAATTTCATAACAACTGGCCAAGTCATACAATTTGAAGGTTTCCTAATGTTTTTATGGACTCGCGAATCCCATAGGTGCCAGAGCCGTCCCATCAGGTCCTCAAGTACAGTTGACCGCCTCTGCTTTATTTTTTTTAATGTTTTTTTATTTTTTTATTTCGTACAAAGCAGTGTTTATTTACAAGACAATGTGCATTGTGTCTTTTTCTTTACATTTGCGAAGTCAACAAATACATTCAAATACACATAAAATATTTCATTTATGGCAAGGTACAATTAACCACACACAACTTGATGATGATAATGGTGAAGTAATTATCTACTCTCATGCATACTAAAATCTGTCAGTACAATTTCTTACATACTCCGAGTATTCTCATGCACATTTAGTTTTATTTAAACAAGTTGAAACGTATCACTGAATGGATCGAGCATGAAACATCTCAAACAGAGTAGTTTTTTTTATTTTACAAAATAAAGTTTCAAAGCACAGGTATTTGTCGCATAACACAAACATCAACGGGTTGCCTAACAACCAAAGATGGCAAAGTCATAATAGAAAAAGACCAGATTTTACATGCGTGGTCAGATTATGTGAAAGACCTTTATGATGATACAAAAGAAGAACAACATGATCGTCGGAATAATAATGAAGGACCATCACTTTTAACGATGAAAGTTCAGAATGCTCTTAACAATATGAAAACTGGCAAGACCCCGGGTACAGATAGCATCACAACAGAAATTATCAATGCCTTAGAAGAATATGGAATAAACCAAGTCACCAGACTACTGAACGCAATATACGATACTGGAGATATACCTCCTGAATTATTTAATTCTATATCTATTGCAACCCCAAATAAATCAGGAGCCTTGGAATGTGATCAACATCGAACAATTAGTATAATGAGCCACATCACGAAGATTTTGCTACGAATTATCATGCAAAGAGTTAGGAAGAAAATACAACCCGAAATAGGAGAAGAACAATGTGGTTTTCTAGAAGGCAAGTGAACAGTAAATGTTGTGTACATTCTGAGAACAGTAACTGAACGTTCTATAAAAGTAAACAAAGATCTATATCTTTGCTTTATTGACTACACAAAGGCTTTCGATAATGTGATACATGCCGACATGATAAGTATGCTTGAAGATCTACAAATTGATAGAAAAGACCTTAGACTTGTAAAAAACATATATTGGAAACAACAAGCTGCCATAAGAGTTGATAATGAAGTAGGCCAATATCAGCCCATTCAGAGAGGTGTGAGACAGGAATGTGTAATGTCTCCAGATCATTCTTCCCTGTACAGTGAAAATATTTTCACAACTACAGAAGATATGAAAGGAATCAACATTGGGAGACGATACATCAATAATAATAGATATGCAGATGATACAGTCTTGATTGCAGACAATGAACAGGACCTGCAACATTACTAGATATGGTTGTTGCACACAGTAAACAATTAGGGTTATAATTGAATTGTAAGAAGACACAGATTATGTTGTCACTGGGAAGAAGGAAATACCAAAGTGTGATATACGAGTAAATGGGCATATTCTTAAGTAAGTTAATAGGTACAGTTATCTCGGAACAGACATAACCTCTGATGGGAGATGCCTTGAAGAGATTAGAACAAGAATTGCCATTGCAAAGATAGCCTTTTGCAAGATGAAAAAACATACTGACCAGTAAAAAGATATCAATTGAAACGAGAAAAAGAGTGTTGGGGTGCTAAATAGAACCTGTACTTGTGTATGGATGTGAAGCGTGGAGTGGACAATGAGCAGTCAGGCTGAAAAACATTTGATAGCTGTAGAAATGTTGTTTCTGAGGAAATGCAAAGAATACCATGGACAGTCAGAAAAAACCAATGAACACGTCCTTCAAGAATGAATTGGATAACTTGGTGGCAACTGGCAAGATCGAAGGTAAGAGACCAAGGGGAAGGCCAAGAAGTAAATACCTAGATGGTTGGCCACGTGGCATGGTCGAGACAGGAAGACGGAGCTGATCCACGACTCTGATGATCGAGTGAGATGGCAAAACATGACCGCCCACGCTTACCGGCATGGCACGAACGAACGATCAAACGAGCGAACTTTATTATAAAAGGGTAACAATTTGGGCACGCAGGCCCGTCTTACATTCGACCCTTCCAATCACTCATTTTTCATTCATCAAATGTGCATGTTACATTTGCATAGGAAAAGAAAGCATTGTCAAAAGGATTTTGTAAACATAAACAATGCATATTACGCATGAAACAAAGGAAAACAACATTGTCAAATGAAAGTTGTAACATAATGCATATTATAATGTTATGAGACACATCCTTCATCCACTCACACATCCCCCAGTCAAACACATCCCCCACCAACCACACCTTCCCTACCCACCCACACATACCCCTACCCACTCACCACAGACCCAGGCACACATACATGCCCCCACCCACTCACCGATCCCCCACCCACACATACCCCCACCCATCCCATAACCGACACACACTCACCCACCCAATATTCTCCACTTCCCACACACACACCCTCAACCACCACTCAACAGCCAAACACACATCCCCAACTACACACACATACCCATTGTTTTCTGAACAAGAAGTCAACATTTAACTTTACCGTCTGTCTCCAGCTTAATGCAGGCGTAGAGAACACATCCCCTATCTCACCCCAGCGCATATTTCGGACACGTCGATTTCTAACATAATACAATGTCAAGCTGATACACGTAAAATGTCATGGAAAATCACAAACAGCCAATAAAACCGACAGTTCATAAATACATTTTCCTAGCTCGCTTTGAACTCAAACATAGTCCAAATACGTGCCACTACTTCTAGTTCACTGGACAGACTTTTGCGTGTGGATTAGCTTACCCTATTACCAGTGTGCCTCGCTGTCAGGCGAACCCACTCCGACTTCAGAGGTACTTGTAATTTACGTCCCAAAGTTAAAGATGAGAAGTCAACATTTCAGTCCAACTGACCGTTGTAGAGGTTGAACAATCAGTACACCGGATGTTAAATAACAAGTCCTCTTACCCATTCGAACATATATAAGAGTTGACCTTGTAAAAGGCCGGACAAAAATTTCGAAAAACTGGCTTGTTTGTTGTGTCCAAGTTAATGGCAAAAAACAGTAAATGTGCTATCGTAGAAAATGCAAAAATATGTTAGAAAATTATCCCGCATTTTAAATAACGTCATAATTTTTTTTATTTTATTTTAAGATAGCATATATCTCTATCCATAATTTATGAACATCTATTCGCTGTTAATTTCTATAAAAATAATATAAAATATTAAAGAAATACTATGATTATTTAAATAACATAATATATTTATACTATATTTAGTAATGTCCCATGATAAGATACAACTGTTACGTTGTTATGCCCCTTTACAATATTTAAAATTACGCTAGGGTGCAGCCAATTGTGAAGCAACTAAGACTGCAAGAGGTGTGAAGAAACTACTGGACAGAAAAACCACTGCAGGAGATCCTCCTCCTGGAACGTCAAGTATTCTTTGCCCACATTGTCAAAGAACATTTCGAGCCAAAATAGGCCTTACTAGCCATCATAGAACTCACGGCTCCATACTTTCAACCCCACTGGATGACATGAATGGTCATCAACAACATGGACAAACAACACCAACATTCTCAAGCGCACTTAGTTTTATTTAAACACTTTTAAACGTATCACTGAATGGATCGTGCATGAAACATCTCAACAAGCGTCCCTTTTTACAAAGTAAATTGTTTTTTAAAAAACAGGTATTTGTGGTGTTTGTGGCACGCACGCTCGCGATATATATATATATATATATATATATATATATATATATATATATATAGAGAGAGAGAGAGAGAGAGAGAGAGAGAGAGACTGAGAGAGAGAGAGACTGAGAGAGAGAATGAGTGAGAGAGAGGTAGAGAGCAAGAGAGAACATAGCACGAACTCCGTAGCTCCAGCTACGATCAATACTCGTGAACCGAACGGAGTAGGCTGGAATCGAACCCACAACCTTGGGAGCGCAAGCACTTCGCCACGGAGACACCCATAGATTACTTGAAATAGCAACTCCTTGTAGAAAATTTACAACTGCTTCTAGAAAATCAACAAATTTTCGTCAGCATCTGAACGAAAAGGCAATCATTTGAGAGCAGATCGCTTTGCGTTGATTTTCAAATGAATAAATGTTGCATATCCCTTGCAGGACGTTGCGATCAACCACAGGTTCATTTTCTAGCCAATTTTACGTTCAGTAGATTCTTCTTCTTCTTCTTCTTCAGCGTTCCGAGCCATTGAGGTTCTTTGCTGCAGATACAATCCGTCTCCATTAGTCTCTCTGTTTGACCTTCTCTTGCCAGTCGTTGATTCCAAGTGCTTGTAGGTCTGTATATATATTATCTCTCCACCGTCTTCTTGGTCTACCTCGGGGTCTACGGTCATTTATTTCCTGAGTGTAAGCGAGTTTTGTTTCCCTATTGTCTTCCATTCTTTCTATATGCCCCAGCCTTCATGATACCAGTGATTAGCGGGGACTTAAACAGATCATAAATGTCTTTGTTACCTCTTCTTTTCCACTCTCCACTTTGTGTATCCCTAATGGGTCCAAAGATGCGTATTAAAACTTTGTTCTCAAAAGTTTGTAACAAGGCTTCGTCTCCTTTCGTTGTACTCCAGGTTTCAGAGCCATACAGCACAACTGGTCTGATCAGTGTTTTGTATATTGTGATTTTGCTGTTACGAGATATCACATGTTGTAGTAGATGTTGTAGTGCATAGTATATCTTATTTCTAGAATTGATTATAGTTTGTATTTATTCCCTTATGATGTTGGAACAGTTGAAGATTGTACCCAGGTATTTGTATGTTTCCGTTCTTTTAATGGTCATATTAACTATTTGTATGTGGCCAGAGTTTTTAGCCATTCCTTCTCTTGAAATTACCATATATTATGTCTTATCTTGGTTCATAACCAGTTCCATCTGTTGGGCTTTTTCCTTTAAGTGAGTCAATATTTCCAATGTCTTTTGTTCATTTTCCCCTATAATATCTACATCATTTGCATAACCAAGCAGCTTGGATGTTCCTCCAATACCACATTCCTCCTTTATCTTCCTTACAACTTTCTCAGCCAGATTGAAGAGTAGCGGCGACAGTGCATCACCCTGTTTCGAGCCAGATGTTACTTGGAAAGGGTTTGATTTCCTGCCTTTATATACGTTTAGTATATTGCCCCCCCCCCCCCCCAAAAAAAAATAAATATATAAAGACGGCCTTTCACGTTCAGTAGATTGCCATAAAAAGACGTTAATTGCAACTAGAAAAAGGGTGTTGAAGTGCTACATAGAACCTGTACTTTTGTATGGATATGAAGCGTGGAAATTGAGCAGACAAGCTGAAAAGCATCTAATGGCTGTGGACATGTGGTTTCTGAGGAAAATGCATGAAATACCGTGGTATTTCAGACAGAAAAATCATTGACCAAATCCTACAAGAAACAAATTAAAACTTTAAAGTGATTAGAAAAATTATACGTAGATAGTTACAAATTTTGGACACGTTATGAGAAGAAATACATTGGAGAAATTGTGACGACAGGCAACACTGAGAGGAAAAGAAAGAGTGGAAGGCGGAGACGTAAATAATTGTATGGCTTTGCCAGGTTGTATGGAAGAACACAGAGCTGATCCACGACTCTTGTGATCGTGTGAGATGGCGAAACATGACCTACCACGCTTATCGGCATGGCACATGATGATTAGATTGTCATTGTTTTCTGAACAAGAAGTCAACGTTTAACGTTACCGTCTCTCTCCAGCTTAATGCCGGCGCGGAGAACACATCCCCTACCTCACTCCATCTCAATTTCGGACACGTTGATTTCTAATATCAGTTCAGTTATCAGTTATCAGTTGGGGTATCTTCGTTGCATTCCGGACATGTCCATAGGTGCTCAGATCCTCCCCCCAGCATATGCATCAGCGTCCGGTGGCTAATAGTGCCAGTTCTGTGTTGGTTGACGAGGCACTTTGTTTTCCCGATGTACCTCTCGCGTTTGGCTGTGCCGATTCTTACTCCCAGGTCTTTCATCCTGGACAGCGATGTGGAATCACTGACGTCAAAATCCTCTGTTCTCGCCAAATCTTTAAGGATGTTAATAACATCGGCACGATCCATGGGCTGGCCATCTACAGGGGGTGCAGAGCCAGCCAGTTTGTCAGCTCGTTCATTTCCCTCGACTCCCGCATGTCCCGGGACGAAGATGAAGGTGACTTTACGGACAACAGACTTCCGCAGCGATTCAGTCCACTGTCTACGTACAGATCCAGCTTCGACCTTCTGAATCATGCTCATTGAATCACTTAGTACACACACGTTGGTATAATGCTGTGATTCCAGCCATATGAAAGCCTGTGTAACTGCCATCACCTCCATCGTCATGCTGCTCGTGGTCATAGAGTGGGCACCACTGGATTCTTGAACGGTTCGGCCCGCTGAACGGGCTGTAAATGCCCACGCACTTCTCTGCTGCTTTACAACAGATCCATCTGTATAGATGAGCACTTCGGGGCTATCTGAGTGTTCATAGATGAGCGCGTTAACCTCTGCATTGACAGCGGCAGGGTTCTGCTCTCTGCACCGTCTGTCGAGTGTGATAATGCAGGAGAAAGTGCACTTAAAGGCTGGAGGCACCGGCACCCATTCCTTGCCGGGGTTGATACTGGTAAGACTGCAGACCTGTCTGACGACATCTTTCGCCCGACCCATCCATGATTTGCCCCTCTTTAGCCTGTCACCCTTTTATCTGAATAAAGCGTCATGCAGAGGGTGCTGCTCATCTGCACTTATTTTTAAGTATGCACGAGCTCTCCAGATCTTGATCCTGTGTTCCATTGTCGGGAAGTCAAGGAGGTATCTCATTGCTACACACCTGGTGTCTCTCGTGCAGCCCAAAATGATGCGCATGGCTTCGTTTTGTACCTTTTCGAGTCTTCCAATCTGTGTAGGGCT
Organism: Cepaea nemoralis; assembly: GCA_014155875.1. Classification (NCBI taxonomy): domain Eukaryota; kingdom Metazoa; phylum Mollusca; class Gastropoda; order Stylommatophora; family Helicidae; genus Cepaea; species Cepaea nemoralis. The sequence continues at coordinate 196,698 of JACEFZ010026582.1, forward strand.
GACAGTGAGGATGGCCAGGGCATACTCGATGCGTGAAAGCACAAGTCCTTGGAACAGAAGTATTAGCAGTCTTTGCTCGATATTGGCAGTCGCCATGACTCTCATTGCTGACAAACCTTTTCGAGCCTTCGTTGTGACTTAATCGACATGATCTCTGAAGGACAGGCTACGATCAAGCCTCACGCCAAGATATGTCATTGACTGGGTTCTACTCAAACTGCTCCCATCCATTCTTACTGCCGGCAGGTCTGTTTTCACAATATGGTTGTTTAGTGAGAACCATGTAACCGTTGCCTTTGCAGGGTTGACAAGGGCAACGGCATCAGCACACCATGAGGAAATTCGATCTAGTTCGCCCTGCATATCATTGGCAACCGCCTGTCTATCTCATATCTAGGCAATGAATGAATCACCCAAATAAACGAGAAGTAGATTGTGAGCTTTACTAAAACACGACTACAAGAGACAAATTGGACGTTGCGGCCAAAGCCTTCGTCAGCACAGGACAAACAAATACAAACCAACACAAAACTACATGAAACACACTATGACAATATTAAACTATTAAACTAATTAAAATTAAATGTACTCATCTGAATCTAATATCACACAATGGCAAGCTGATAAACGTAAAATTATCTGGAAAATCACTTTCCGACAAATCGACAAATCATAAATAAATAGCAAGTATGTTCGGCATTTTAATTTTTTTTTACGCTGGCTTTGAACTCAAGCGTTGTCCAATTACGTGTTACTACTTCTAGTGCACTGGGCTGACTTTTGCGTGTGGATTAGCTTTCCCTATTACCAGTGTGCCTCGCCATCAGGCGAGGTCTCATGAGCACTCCGACTTCACGGGTACTTGTAATTTACGTCCCAAAGTCAAGGACAAGAAGTCCAAATTCTAGGCCACCTGACCGGTGTAGAGGTTGAACAATCAGCACACCGGATGTTAAAGAACAAGCACTCTTACCCGTTCGACCACGCAAACCGTATACAAGACTTTTGACCTTTTACAGGCCGAACAAAAAGTGTTTAAATGCGTCACAAGTGACCATGTCCTACCATTCAAAGGATAACACACAGAATGTGCTATCGTAGAGAAATTGAATAATTAATTAGAAAATTATCGCACGTTTACAATATCGTCATAATTTTACAAACAGTTTTAAAGATAACTTACAATTATTATCCAGTGATTTATGGAACGTTAATTGTCGCTAATTTCTATAAAAACAATGTTTAAAAGATTCAACAAATACTACGATTATTTAAATAACATAATACATTTATACTATAAGGGGCGTTCATTTGAAATCCGTTCGTGCCGCACCGCGCGTAATTGCGTACGTTGAACATGATCATGTCATAGTCATGTGATAAGTACTGACAATCAAAGAGCACGTGCTTATCGTCCCATGATCCATAGGTTCTGTTTCTGAACGTTGAGAAAATGGCCAGGTTGATCCAAAATCCGTCCAAAGAAGCTCAAAGAGCGGTGATTCAGTTTCTTTCATTTGAAGGATGTCGACCAGTGGACATTCATCAAAGAATGCAGGCAACGTACGGTAACAAATGTGTGTCGAAGACAACAGTGACAGGCTGGGCACAAATGTTTCGGAAAGGACGTCAGTTCACGACAGATCTTCGACGGCCGAGTCAAGCGCATATTGTTGCAATAGAAAAAACCATCACCAAAATTGATGCAGCAGTACAGATGAACCGTTGTTGAAGCATACATTCGTTAGCGAAAGAATTTGATGTTTTAATTGGGACGATTCAAAAGGTCGTTCGTAAGAAACTGCAATATCGGAAGGTATGTTCACTGTGGGTACCAATGATGTTGACCGACCACCAAAAAGAGGAACGCACGGGATGGTGTTTGAACCACTTGCTGCTTTACAGAGTGGAGGGTGATGCATTTCTTTTCCGCATAGTGGCAGGCGATGAATCATGGTGTCATCACTTTGAGCCGAGCAGCATGCAACGGAAGCATGCTGGATCACCAACAGCCAAACAATTCAAGTTACAGGTTTCCGCTGGTACGGTTATGCTAAGCGCATTTTGTGACCATGAAGGAGTATTATTGGCCGACTTTAAAGAAACTGGTGTCAACATCATCTCTACCCACTACTTGCAAACACTAGACAAGCTGCACAAAGCCATCAAGAATAAACAACCCGGCATGCTTTCTCGCGTGTGATTTTGTTGCACGATAATGCTTGTCCGCATGTCGCAAAGATTGTGCAGGAAGTATTAGCAAGGAAGAAGTGAGAAATTCTGCAACATCCAGCCTATAGTCCTGATTTGTCACCATGTTATTTTCATTTGTTCGGACCTCTAAATAAAGCTCTCAAGGGGCAACGATTTCATACAGATGCAGACGTAATGAACGCGGTAAACACTTAGTTCAGTGAGCAACCACAATCCTTTTTTGGGGACGACATTCGCCGCCTACCTAAGTAATGGGATGCTTGCCTGAATACCTACGGCGACTTCTTCTGACCAACCCATAGGGCATAGTTCATTCAAAATGAATGCTTTGTTTAATTCTACCACGCATGTTAATGTTTCTCTCATGCTTTTGTAATACAGCCATTGGAACGGGTTTCAAATGAACGTCCCAAATATTTTTAGTAATGTCCATTGAAATAACTGTTATTTTGTTATGTGTGTTTCCAATATTTTAATTGGATGTGTTCCTTTTAATATTTATTAGGCGCATTGTGTGGTTCTCCTCCTCCCCCCCCCCCCCTTCCACCTCCACCCCAGTATTTTATTACACATACCCTTGTCAACCTCAGAATTGAAGTTGTAATAGTGTCCATTCCTGGCTCAAATTAGATATCCTGTGACAGGATCAGCCACTAAAAGGATGTTAATTTGAATGTTTCCTAATGTTTTCTGTAAAGGTCTCTCTGTTCCCACACGTGACAAAGCCGCCCTCATCAGATCCTCACGGTCGATTGACCGCCTCTTTTTTTTTTTTTTTTTTTTTTAAAACTTTTATTTCGTAGAAAACAGTGTGTATTCACAAGACAAGGTGCATTGTGTGTTTCCCTTTATATTTTCGAAAACGACAAATATATTCAAATACGCATATGAAATATTACATTTATGGCAAGGTGCAATTAATTACACAAAACTTGATGATGATAAGGGGAAGTAATTATCAACTCTCATACATACTAAAATATGTCAATAGAAATTCTTACATACTTCAAGTATTCTCAAGCGCATTTAGTTTTATTTAACCAGAAGAAATAAATGGGGAGAACCGTTGAGGCCACTAAGACGATTAAACAAATAGACACACATAGTATTATTTGGCGCTCACAGATGAAGAAGAAGGAAATAGAGATTAGAAGACGCATTAGACAACATAAAATTTGAAATCTATAATAGTTACCGGGATCGAACCTGTCGCCTCCAAATGACGACGGTGCCTCGCTGCAGGAACAAGTGTACTTCGACGCACGACCAACTAGACACGGGAGTGTCTAGTTGGTCGTGCGTCGAATTACACTTGTATTCTACCATGCAAACCATATACAAGATTTGACCTTTTAAAGGTCGGACAAAAATTGTTGAAAAGTTTTGCCAGTATGCATGAAGTACCATTCAAAGGATAAGACATTAAATGTGCTATCAAACTATCATAGAGAAATTGAACACTTAGAAAATTATCGCACATTTAAAATAATGTTATAATTTTACAAACAATCTTAAAGATAACTTACAAATATTATCCAGTAATATACAGAACTTTAATTTTCGCTAATTTCTATACAAATTTTATAAAAGATTAAACAAATACTACAATCTATATATATAAAACAAAGTGTATGTATGTAAATATGTATGTAAATATGTATGTCCTTTATTTGTTCGCGAACGGCCCATCCGATTGAGATGAAATTTTCTACACGCCTTCCTTTCATTCCAGAGCTGTCAACTGTCATAGTTTTATTTTTCTTCTTCCTCCTCCTCCCTCCTCCCCCTCCCAAAATACGTACGTAAATATATGATGATGATGATGATGAAAGAATCCCCGAACCAAAACGCTAGGGAAAGGGAAGAAAATGACGTGACTACACAGAATCGTCACACGGCAATCATCATCATCAAGTGCCGTGCCGGCTGGCGTAGGCGTTCATGGCTCTCCGTAGATCTCAGTCTTTGGTTTTTTGGATCAACTCTGCTGCTGATATTCCTCCATGCCACGGCAATATCAATAACAATTCATCTTTTTATGTGTAAGGAAGTTATCTACAGTCGTGTAGAAGGGAAGAACTAGACGAGTATGAATTCGGAATGGCGAACTCTCTCCTCCTCTCTTCTCCTCCCTCTACCTCCTCCCTCCACCCTTCTCCTCTTCCTCCTCCCTCTCATCCCTCTCCCTCCTCCCTCCTCCTTCTCCCTCTTCCTTCTCCCTCTTCCTCTCCCCTCCTCCTCCATCCTCATGCCTCCTACTCCCTCAACCTCCTCCCCCTCCTCCCTCATCTTCCCTCCTCCTCCCTCTCCCTCCTCATCCATCCTCCTCCTCCTGCCTCCCTCCTCCTCCTCCTGCCTCCTTCTCCCTCATCATCCTCCCTCCTCCTTCGCCCTTCTTCTCCCTCTTCCCTCTTCCTCCTCCTACCTCCTCCCTCTACCTCCTCCTCCTCCCTCCACCCTCCTCCTCACTTCTCCTCCTCTTCCTCCTCCCTTTCCTTCCTCCTCCTCCTCCCTCTACCTCCTCCTCCCCCTACCTCTTTCCTCCTCCCTCCTCCTCCTCTTCCACCTCCCTTTCCTTCCTCCCCTCCTCATTCTCCCTCCTTCCTCTCCCTCCTTCCTCCTCCTCCTTCCTTCTTCTCCCTCTGCCTCCTCCCTCCTCCTCTCCCCTCCTCCTCCCTCCTCATCCTTCTCCTCCTCCCTACTTCTCCCTTTTTCTCCTCCTCTCCCCTCCTCCTCCTCCTACCCTCTTCCTCTTCCCCTCCTCCCTCTCCCTCCTCCATCCTCCTCCTCCCTCTTCCTCCTCCTCCCTCTTCCTCCTCCTTCTTCTTCCTCCTCCTTCCTCCTCCTCCCTCTTCCTCCCTCTCCCTCCTCCATCCTCCTCCCTCTTCCTCCTCCTTCTTCCTCCTCCTTCCTTCTCCTCCCTCCTCCTCCCTCTTCCTCCTCCTCCTACCTCCTCCCTCCTCCTCCTCTCTCCTCCTCCCTCCTCCCTTTTCCTCCCTCCTCCTCCTCCCTCTACCTCCTCCCTCCTCCTCTCCACTCTTCCTCCTACCCTCTTCCTCTTCCCCTCCTCCTCCCTATCCCTCCTCCTCCCTTCACATTCCTCCTCCTCCCTCTTCCTCCTCCTCCCTCCTCCTCCTCATCCCTCCTTCTCCCTCCTCCTCCTTCTTTCTCCCTACTCCTCCTCTCTCTTCCCCCTCCTCCTTCCTCCTCCTCCCTCTCCTCCTCCTCACTCCTCCTCCTCCTCACTCCTCCTCCTCCTCCTCCTCCTCCCTCTACCTCCTCCCTCCTCCTCCCTTCACATTCCTCCTCCTCCTTCTTCTCCTCCTCCCTCCTCCTCATCCCTCCTCCTCCCTTCTCCTCCTCCCTCCTCCTCCTCCCTCTACCTCCTCCTCCCTTCACATTCCTCCTCCTCCCTCTTCCTCCTCCTCCCTCCTCCTCCTCATCCCTCCTTCTCCCTCCTCCTCCTTCTTCCTCCCTCCTCCTCCTCCTCCCTCCTCCCCCTCCTCCTTCCTCCTCCTCCCTCTCCTCCTCCTCACTCCTCCTCCTCCCTCCTCCTCCTCCCTCTACCTCCTCCCTCCTTCTCCCTTCACATTCCTTCTCCTCCCTCTTCCTCCTCCTCCCTCCTCCTCATCCCTCCTCCTCCCTCCTCCTCCTCTCTCCTCCTCCCTCCTCCTCCTCCCTCCTCCTCACCACTCCTCCTCCCTCCTCCTTCTTCCTCCCTCCTCCTCACTCCTCCCCCTCCTCCTTCCTCCTCCTCCCTTTCCCCTCCTCCCTCCTCCTCCTCCCTCCTCCTCCCTCTATCTCCTCCTCCTCCCTCCTCCTCCATCTACCTCCTCCCCCCTCCTCCCTTCACATTCCTCCTCCTCCCTCTTCCTCCTCCTCCCTCCTCCTCCTCTCTCCGCCTCCCTCCTCCTCCTCCTCCCTCTACCTCCTCCCTCCTCCTCCCTTCACATTCCTCCTTCTCCCTCCTCCTTCTCCCTCTTCCTCCTCCCTCTTCCTTCTCCCTCCGCCTCCTCCCTCCTCCTACTCTCTCCTCCTCCTCCCTCCTCCTCCCTCTCCTCCTCCTGCTCCCTTCTCCTCCTGCGTTCTCCTCCTTCTCCCTCCTCCTCCCTATTCCTCCTCCATCCTCCTCGCCTCCTCCTCCACCCTACTCCACCCTACTCCTCCCTCCTCCTCCTAATCCCTCCTCCTCCCTCCTATTCCTCCCTACTCCTCCTGTCTCCTCCCTCCTCCTCCCTCCTCTTCCCTCCTCCACCTCCCTCTTCCTCCTCCCTCCTACATTTACCCAAGACAGACAGACAGTCAGACAGATAGTCGGGAACGGGATCTTATATGACTACTTATATAATTTTTATGAGATGCTCTCCACCATGGGCTGGGCCGGGTCAGACAGACAGACAGATAGATAGATAGACAGACAGACAGACAGACAGACAGACAGACAGACAGACAGACAGACAGACAGACAGACAGACAGACAGACAGACAGACAGACAGACAGACAGACAGACAGTCGGGAACGGGAACTTATATGACTACTTATATGAATTAAATGAGATGCTCCCCACCAGGAGTTGGGCGATGCCGGGCCGGGTCAGACAGACAGACAGATAGATAGTCGGAACGGGAACTTATATGACTACTTATATGAATTAAATGAGATGCTCCCCATCAGGGTCTGGGCGAAGACGGGCCGGGTCAGACAGACAGACAGACAGACAGATAGACAGACAGACAGACATACAGACAGACAGATAGTCGGTAACGGGAACGAGAACTTATATGACTACTTATATGAATTAAATGAGATGCTCCCCACCAGAGTCTGGGCGAAGCCGGGCCGGGTCAGCTAGTTACTTATATAATATAATACATTTATACTATTTTTAGTAATGTCCCTTGAAATAACTGTTATATTGTTTTGTCGCTTTCCAATATTTTAATTAGATGTGTTCCTTTTAAATTTAATAAGTGCATTGCGTGGTTTTCCTGGTTATCCCCCACCCCAGTATATCATTACCCATCCCCTAGTCAACCTCAGAATGGAAGTTGTATTAGGTCCATCCCTGGCTCAGATTATATATCCTGTGACCGGATCAGCCACTGAAAGGATTTTCATAATTTCATACCAACTGGCCAAGTCATACAATTTGAAGGTTTCCTAATGTTTTTACGGGCTCGCGAATCCTATAGGTGCCAGAGCCGTCCCATCAGGTCCTCAAGTTCAGTTGACCGCCTCTGCTTTTTTATTTTTTTTATTTTATTTTTTTTTATTTTTTTATTTCGTACAAAGCAGTGTTTATTTACAAGACAATGTGCATTGTGTCTTTTTCTTTACATTTGCGAAGTCAACAAATACATTCAAATACACATAAAATATTACATTTATGGCATGGTACAATTAACTACACACAACTTGATGATGATAATGGTGAAGTAATTATCTACTCTCATGCAAACTAAAATCTGTCAGTAGAATTTCTTACATACTTCGAGTATTCTCATGCACATTTAGTTTTATTTAAACAAGTTGAAACGTATCACTGAATGGATCGCGCATGAAACATCTCAAACAGCGTCCTTTTTTTTTTATTTTACAAAATAAAGTTTCAAAACACAGGTATTTGTCGCGTAACACACACATCAACGGGTTGCCTAACAACCAAAGATGGCAAAGTCATAATAGAAAAAGACCAGATTTTACATGCGTGGTCAGATTATGTGAAAGACCTTTATGATGATAGAAGAGAAGAACAACATGATCATCGAAATAATAATGACGCACCATCACTTTTAAAGATGGAAGTTCAGAATGCTCTTAACAATATGAAAACTGGCAAGACTCCGGGTACAGATAACATCACAACAGAAATTATCAATGCCTTAGATGAATATGGAATAGACCAAGTCACCAGACTACTGAACGCAATATACGATACTGGAGATATACCTCCTGAATTATTTAATTCTATATTTATTGCAATCCCAAAGAAATCAGGAGCCTTGGAATGTGATCAGCATCGAAAAATTAGTATAATGAGCCACATCACGAAGATTTTGCTACGAATTATCATGCAAAGAGTTGTGTATATTCTTGGAACAGTACCTGAACGTTCTATAGAAGTAAACAAAGATCTATATCTTTGCTTTATTGACTAGACAAAAGGCTTTCGATAAAGTGATACATGTCGACATGATAAGAATCTTGAAGATCTACAAATTGATGGAAAAGATCTCAGACATGTGAAAAAACATATATTGGAAACAACAAGCTGCCATCAGAATTGATAATGATGTAGGCCAATATCAGCCCATTCAGAGAGGTGTGAGACAGGGATGTGTAATGTCTCCAGGTCTGTTTTCCCTGTACAGTGAAAGTATTTTCAGAAATATTGAAGATATGGAAGGAATCAACATTGGGGGACGATGCATCAATAACATTAGATATGCAAATGATAACGTCTTGATTGCAGACAATGAACAGGATCTGCAACATTAGATGCGATTGTTACACACAGTGAACAACTAGGGTTATAATTAAACTGCAAAAAGACACAAATTATGGTCTCACTGGGAAGAACGAAGTACCACAATGTAATATACAAGTAAATGGGAATATTCTTCAACAAGTTAATAGGTACAATTATCTCGGAACAGTAATAACATCTGATGGGAGATGCCTTGAAGAGATTAGAACAAAAATCGCCATGGCAAAAGTAGCCTTGAGCAAGATGAAAAACATACTGACCAATAAAAAGATGTCAATTGAAACGAGAAAAAGATGTGTTGAGGTGCTACATAGAAAATATACTTTTATATGGATGTGAAGTTTGGACAATGAGCAGTCAAGCTGAAAAACATCTTATGGTTGTAGAAATGTGGTTTCTAAGGGAAATGCAAAGAATACCATGGACAACCAGTAAGACCAATGAACAAGTCTTTCAAGGACCTGACTAAGGGGAAGACCGAGAACCAAATACCTGGATGGCTTGGCCTCGTGGCATGGTCGAGTCAAAAACACGGAGCTGGTCCACGACTCTGGTAATCGAGTGAGATGGCAAAACATGACCTCCCACGCTTACCGGCATGGCACATGATGGATGGGAAAAGAGGTGTGAGACAAGGATGTATAATGTCTCCAGATCATTCTTCCCTGTACAGTGAAAATATTTTCAGAACTACAGAAGATATGGAAGGAATCAACATTAGGAGACGATACATCAATAATATTAGATATGCTATGATACAGTCTTGATTGCAAACAATAAACAGGACCTGCAACATTTACTAGATATGGTTGTTGCACACAGTAAACAATTAGGGTTATAATTGAATTGTAAGAAGACACAGATTATGTCGTCACTGGGAAGAAGGAAATACCACAATGTGATATACGAGTAAATGGGCATATTCTTAAGTAAGTTAATAGGTACAGTTATCTCGGAACAGTCATAACATCTGATGGGAGATGCCTTGAAGAGATTAGAACAAGAATTGCCATTGCGAAGATAGCCTTTTGCAAGATGAAAAACATACTGACCAGTAAAAAGATATCAATTGAAACGAGAAAAAGAGTGTTGAGGTGCTAAATAGAACCTGTACTTTTGTATGGATGTGAAGCGTAGACAATGAGCAGTCAAGCTGAAAAACATTTGATAGCTGTAGAAATGTGGTTTCTGAGGAAATGCAAAGAATACCATGGACAGACAGAAAAAAACCAATGAACACGTCCTTCAAGAATGAATTGGAGAACTTGGTGACAACTGGCAAGATCGAAGGTAAGAGACCAAGGGGAAGACCAAGAATGTAAATACCTGGATGGTTGGCTACATGGCATGGTCGAGACAGGAACACTGAGCTGATCCACGACTCTGGTGATCGATTGAGATGGCAAAACGTGACCGCCCACGCTTATCGGCATGGCACATGGTGGATGGATTTGTCGCGTTTATGGAACGCACTCGCGCGATAGAGAGAACGAACGAACGAACGAACGAACGCCCGTCTTACATTCGACCCTTCCAATCACTCATATTTTATTCATTAAATGTGCATGTTACATTTACATAGGAAAAGAAAATATTGTCAAATGGATTTTGTAAACATAAACAATGCATATTACGCATGATAGATTCACAAAGGAAAACAACATTGTCAAATGAAAGTTGTAAACATAATGCATATTATAATGTTTGAGACACATCCCTTATCCACCCACACATCCCCCAGTCAAACACATCCCCCACCCACCACACCTTCCCTACCCACCCACCCACTCACACAGACCCAAGCACACATACATTCCCCCACCCACTCACCGATCCCCCACCCACACACACCCCCACCCATCCCATAACCGACACACACTCACCCACCCAATATTCTCCACTTCCCACACACACTCAACCACCCAGCCAAACACACATCCCCAACTACACACACATACCCCCGCCAACCCACACATCCCGCACCTACCCACACACACATCCCACACCAACCCACACATCCCCCACCCACACTATCTTCCCCAACCACCCACCCATACATGCCGCACCCACCCACCCATACATGCCGCACCCACCCACACACACATCTCCCAACCTACACCCACTCACGCACCCAAACATCCTCCACCTCTTAATCACACATCCTCCACCCATACACATATCCCCACCCACAAATACATCTCCCCACCCACCCACACACATTCCCCACTTATAAACACATCCCCCACCACACACCCACCCCGAACCTCAACACCCCACACACACCACACCACACACACATCCGCTACACACACCCACACATACACATTTTAACATCTAGACACATACACAATTCCTCACATAATCACTGAAACTAGTATGCCCACTTTACACACACATGCACTTACGATTATCGTGAGCATTCTTACAAAAATGTGTAAAATGGAGAAAACATCGTGCATATACGTTGTATAACGTAAAAATGTGTGATGCGATTCATTAAGTTAATTCTTAAAATTGACATAAACGTAATGGAATAAGCCTATGTAAGTAGTCCCATATACGCATCCCTCACACATACACACATCCCCCACCCACACACACATTACCCAACACACACACACACACACACATAGACCCACCCACGTATCCACACCAACCGACGCACCCACACATCTCCAACCACCCAGCCAAACACACCCCACACCAACACATCCCCCACCCACCCACACATCCCCTGTACACACAAACGCATCCCACACCCACACACACATCCCCCATCCGCAAACACCCCTAAAACCACACATACCCACACACACACACACACATCCCCCATCCACACACACATTGCGCCACCCAACCACCCCCCATCAATGCAAAGAATACCATGGACAGACAGAAACACCATTGACAAAGTCCTACAAGAAACAAATTAAAACCGTAAACTCATTAGAAAAAAAAAATTAAATGTAGGCAGTCACAATTTTTGGACACGTTATGAGAAGAAATAAATTGGAGAAATTGTGACAACAGGCACAACTGAGGGGTAACGACCGAGGGGAAGGAAGAGAAGTAAATACTTGCATGCCATGGCGTCGTGGTATGGACGAACACAGAGCTGATTCACGACTCTGGTGATCGTGTGAGATGGCGAAACATGACCGCCTACGCTTATCGGCATGGCACATGATGAAGAAATTGTCATTGTTTTCTGAACAAGAAGTCAACGTTTACCTTTACCGTCTGTCTCCAGCTTAATGCCGACGTAATGAACAAACTCCTTATCTCACCCCAGCGCATATTTCGGACACATTGCTTTCTAATATAACACAATGTCAAGCTGCTGAACGTAACATTGCCTGGAAAATCACAAACAATCAATGGGACGCAGAGGTGTTTCCAAGGCACCAGGGCCGGGTTATATACTGGCCAAGACCTATTGACGCGTCCTCGTCGAGCGTCCTGGGCAACAGGTCCCTTCGGGGTCCTGGCTAAAGTCAGTAGGATCGCCGATTCCTCCGAAGTCGGAGAGTGTCTGCCTGTACGGCGAGGAACCACCAGTCTGCACACCAATAAGCCAGACATGGGACAACGGATACTCACGCAAACCTCAGGTCCTGTATGACATCACACTGATGTTGGACAACAGGATGCCTTCATCCGACATACAGGACTTCGCGTTGGAGCTCAAGCCAACAAACACAAGCAAACAAACAATCAATAAAACCGACAGTTTATAAATAAATATAAAGAATATTCCGCCTTTTAATTTTTTTTAGCTCGCTTTGAACTCAAGCGTAGTCCCAATATGTGATACTACTTCGATTCACTGGACTGATGTTTGCGTGTGGATTACCTTTCCCTATTACCAGTGTGTCTCTCTGGTCGAGGGATTACAACACTTTCTCCGTAATCCCGTTTATCACGCAGAGTCTCGTAGCGGGCGAGAGCTGGAAGCGGTTCGACCCCCGCTGGTGACTTGCGGGATAACTGAGCCGGCCGCTCAGAAAGCAATGGCAAACTACTGAGCGTAATCTTGCCAAGAAATCAACAGACAGCTGAAAGATGCTGCTGTTGACAGCGATGTCCTGTAAAAGGATATACGAAAAAAAAAATATTACCAGTGTGCCTCGCCACCAGGCGAACTCACTTCGACTTCAGAGGTACTTGTAATTTTCGACCCAAAGTCCAGGACGAGAAGTCAACATTTCAGCCCAAATGACCGGTGTAGAGGTTGAACAATCAACACTCCGAATGTTAAAGAACAAGCGCTCTTACTCATTCAACCATATGCAAGACTTAGCCTTTTAAAGGACTGACAAAAACTTTAAATGCATTACAAGTCAGTGTGTGTCCTACTATTTCATATTATCTCACATTAAAATAATGTCATAATTTTACAAACAACCTTAAAGATAATTTACAATTATTATCCAGTAATTTATGGAACTTTAATTGTCGCTAATTTCTATAAAAACAATGTATAAAAGATAAAGATTAAACAAACACTACGATTATTTAAATAACATAATACATTTATAGTATTTTTAGTAATGTCCCTTGAAATAACTGTTATTTTGTTATGTCTGTTTCCAATATTTTAATTAGATGTGTTCCTTTTAATATTTATTGGGTGCATTGTGTTGTTCTCCTCGTCCCCCCCCCCCCCCCCCCCACCTCAGTATATCATTACTCATACCCTGGTCAACTTCAGAATAGAAGTTGTAATAGGGTCCATTCTTGGCTCAGATTAGATATCCTGTGACAGGATCAGCCTTTAAAATGATATTAATTTGAAGGTTTCCTAATGTTTTTTTAAAAATGGTTTTATTCATTTTTTCAATATTTTAATTAGATGTGTTCCTTATAACATTTAATATGTGCATTATGTGGTGCTCCTGCCCCCCCCCCCCCCCGACCCCTTTCCTCAATATATCATTACTCACACCCTGGTTAACCTCAGAACTTAAGTTGGATTAGGGTTCATCATTGGCTCAGATTAGATATCCTGAGACCGGATCAGCCACTAAAAGAATATTAATTTGAAGGTTTCCTAATATTTTTTAAGGACTCGCGGTTCCCACAGGTGCCAGAGCCGCCCCATCAGGTCCTCACGTTCAGTTGACCACCTCTCCTTTTTTTTTTAACTTTTATTTTGTACACAACAGTGTGTGTTTACAAGACAAGGTGCATTGTGTGTTTTCCTTTACATTTGCGAAAACAACAAATACATTCAAATACATATATGAAATATTACATTTATGGAAAGGTGCAATTAACTACACAAAACGATGATGATAATGGGGAAGTAATTATGTACTCTCATGCATATAAAATCTGTCAATAGAAATCCTACATATTGCAAGTATTCTCATGCGCACTTAGTTTTATTTAAACGAGTTTAAACGATTCACTTGAATGGATCGTGCATGAAACATCTCAACAAGCCTCTCTTTTTACAAAGTACATTCTCAAAACACAGGTATTTGTGGCGTTTACGGCACGCACGCGCGCGATAGAGAGAGAGAGAGAGAGATTGAGAGAGAGAGAGTGAGAGAGAGAGAGAGAGAGAGAGAGAGAGAGAGACTGAGAGAGAGATACTGAGAGAGATAGAGAGATACTGCGAGATACTGAGAGAGATAGAGAGATACTGAGAGAGAGAGAATGACGGCGAGAGAGAGAGAGAGCGAGAAAATGAGGGCAAGAGCGGGAGAGCACACAGCACAACTCCGTAGCTCCAGCGACGACTAGCACTCGTGAACGGAACGGCCTAGGTCGCATTCCAACCCACAACCTTGGCAGCGCAAGCACTTCGCCCCGGAGCCATCCATAGATTACTTGAAATAACAACTCCTTGTAGAAAGTCAACAAATTCCTGTCAGCATCTGTGAGTAAGAAGTAATCATTTCGGAGCAGATCGCTTTGCATTGATTTTCACAATGATATGAGCGTGGGTCGTTCCGTAAGCGAAGGCAACATTTGAACAAATCTTGCGAATTCCTCTGCAGGACGTTGCGATCAACCACAGGTTCCTTTTCTAGTCAAATTTACGTTCAGTAGATTGCCCTAAAACGACGTCAAATGCAACTAGAAAAAGGTTGTTGAAGTGCTACATGAAACCTGAACTTTTGTATGGATGTGAAGCGGGGACAATGAGCAGACAAGCTAAAAAGCATCCAATGGCTGTGGAAATGTGGTATCTGAGGAAAATGCAAAGAATACCATGGACAGGCAAAGAAAACAAAAACCACGACCAAGTTCTACAAGAAACAAATGAAAATGGTAATCTGATAAGAGAATTGTTTTTTTTTTTTGGCGCTCACTCGCTTTAAACTCAAGCGTAGTCCATACACACTATTTATAGTAGTGATGGGCCGAATTTTGCTTGTGGATTAGCTGTCCCTATTAACAGTGTCCCTTGCCATCAAGAGAACCCACTCCGACTTCAGAGGTACTTGTAATTTACGTCCCCAAGTCAAGAACGACAGGTCAATATTTTAGTCCAGCTGTCCGGTGTAGGGGTTGAACCGGTTACCCCGGCATCAGAACACCGGATTTTTAAGAACACGCGTTCCTACCAATTCGGCCAGGCGGACCTGTGATTAGAGACATTAGATGTAGACAGTAACAATTGTGGACACGTTAAAAGAAGAGATAAATTGGAGAACTTGGTGACAACAGGCAAAATTGAGGGGGACAGAACAAGGGGAAGGCAGAGAAGTAAACACCTGAATATCTTGGCCATGTGGTATGGTCGAGACAAGAACACAGAGACCACGACTCTGGTGATCGTGTGAAATGGTGAAACATAACCGCCCCCGCTTATCGGCATAGCACACGATGATGAGATTGTCATTGTTTTCTGAACAAGAAGTCAACTTTTAACGTTACCGACTGTCTCCAGCTATAATGCCAGCGTAGAGAACAACCCCCACCCCCCCACCCCACCCCACCCCCTACATTACCCCAGCGCATATTTCGGACACGTTGATTTCTAACATAATACAATGGCAAGCTGATACACGTAAAATGTCATGGAAAATCACAAACCGCCAATAAAATCGACAGTTCATAAATACATTTTCTCCGCTCGCTTTGAACTCAAACATAGTACAAATTGGGTGAACAACTAGGGTTAGAATTAAATTGTAAAAAGACACAGATTATGGTCGTCACTAGGAAGGACGAAATACCACAATGTAATATACAAGTAAATGGGAATATTCTTCAACAAGTGAGCAGGTACAATTATCTCGGAACAGTAATAACATCTATTGGGAGATGCCTTGAAGAGATTAGAACAAGAATCGCTGTGGCAAAAGTAGCCTTTAGCAAGATGAAAAACATATTGACCAATAAAAAGATGTCAATTGAAACGAGAAAAAGAGTGTTGAGATGCTACATTGAACCTGTACTTTTATATGGATGTGAAGCGTGGACAATGAGCAGTCAGGCTGAAAAACATCTGATGGCTGTAGAGATGTGGATTCTGAGGAAAATGCAAAGAATACCATGGACAGCCAGAAAGACCAATGAACAAGTCCTTCAAGAAACAAATGAAGATCGTAAATTGATTAGAGAAATTAGACGTAGGCAGTCAAAATTTTTTGGGCATGTTATGAGAAGAAATGGATTGGAGAATTTGGTGACAACTGGTAAGATCGAGGGGAACAGACCAAGGGGAAGACCTAGAAGCAAGTACCTGGATGGCTTGGCCTTGTGGCATGGTCGAGACAGAAACACGGAGCTGATCCACGACTCTGGTGATCGAGTGAGATGGCAGAACATGACCGCCCACGCTTACCGGCATGGCACATGATGGATGGATAGTACTCATACGTGCTACACTTTTAGTTCACTGGACAGACTTTTGTGTGTGGATTAGCTTTCCCTTTTATCAGTGTGCCTCGCCATCAGGCGAACCCACTCCGACTTCAGAGGTACTTGTAATTTACGTCCCAAAGTTAAAGATGAGAAGTCAACATTTCAGTCCAACTGAGTTGTAGAGGTTGAACAATCAGCACTCCGGATATTATATAACAAGTGCTCTTACCGATTAGACCATATACAAGATTTGACCTTCTAAAGGCCTGACAAAAAATAATTGAAAGCTAGACATATTTGGTTGTGGTACAGTTAGAGGAAAACATATTATGTATGTGCTATCGTCGGAAAATTTAAACATCAGTTAGGAAATTATGCACTTATAAAATGACGTCATAATTTAGAAACATCTTTTAAAACAACTTAAAATCTTTATCAAGGTGTTCATGGGGATCTATTCGATGCTGTTACCTATAAAAAAATGTTCTAAGAATTTAAAGAAATGCTATGATCATTTAAATTATATTATACATTTATACGACACTTCGTAATGTCCCTTGATATGATATAACTGTTATGCTGTTATGTCCCTTTAAATTATTTAAAATTACGGAAGGGTACAGCCACTTGTGAAGCAGCCAGGACTGCAAGAGCTGTGAAGAAACAACTGGACAGAAAAACCACTGCAGGAGATCCTCCTCCTGGAACGTCAAGCATTCTTTGCCCACATTGTCAAAGAACCTTTCGAGCCAAAATAGGCCTTACCAGCCATCTTAGAACTCACGGCTCCATACTTTCAACCCCACTGGATGAAATGAATGGTCAGCATCATTCTTGATGGACAAACAACACCAACATTCTCATGCACACTTAGTTTTATTTACATACGTGTAAACGTATCACTGAATGGATCGTGCGTGAAACATCTCAACAAGCGTCCATTTTTACAAAGTAAATTGTTAAAACACAGGTATTTGTGGCGTTTGCGGCACGCACGCTCACGATAGCGAGAGAGAGAGAGAGAGAGAGAGAGAGAGAGAGAGAGAGAGAGAGAGAGAGAGAGAGAGAGAGAGAGAGAGAGAGAGAGAGAGAGAAGGGGGAGAGCACACACTACGAACTCCGTAGCTGTAGCGACGACCAGCTCTCGTGAACCGTACGGCGTATTCCGGAATCGAACCCACAACCTTGGGAGCGCAAGCACTTCGCCACGGAGACACTCATAGATTACTTAAAATAACAACTCCTTGTAGAAAATTAATAAATTCCTGTCAGCATCTGTGATTAAGAGGTAATCATTTCGGAGCAGATCGCTTTGCGTTGATTTTCACAATGATATGTGCTTGGGTCGTTTAGTAAGCGTTGGCAACATTTGAACAAATCTTGAAAATTCCTTTGCGGAGGGTTGCGATCACCCACAGGTTCATTTTCTATGTGAAATTTACGTTCAGTAGATTGCCCTAAAATGACGTCAATTGCAACTAGAAAAATTGTGTTGAAGTGCTACATAGAACCTGTACTTTTGTTTTGGATGTGGAGCGTGGAAAATGAGCAGACAAGCTGAAAAGCATCTAATGGCTGTGGATATGTGGTTTCTAAGGAAAATTCAAAGAATACCATGGACAGACAGAAAAGCCATTGAACAAGTCCTACAAGAAACAAATTAAAACCGTAAAATGATAAGAAAAAGTAAACGTAGACAGTCAAGATTTTTGGACATGTTATGGGAAGAAATAAGCTAGAGAAATTGTGGCAACATGCAAAACTGAGGGGCAAAGAAAGAAGGGAAGACAGAGAAGTAAATACATGTATGGCTTGGCCACGTGATATAGAAGAGCACAGATCTGATCCACGACTCTGTTGATCGTCTGAGATGGCGAAATATGACAGACCACGCTTATGGGCATGGCAGATGATGATGAGATTGGCATTGTTTTCTGAACAAGAAGTCAATGTTTAACGTTACCGTCTGTCACCAGCTGAATGCAGGCGCAGAGAACACATCCCCTAACTCACCCCAGCACATATTTCGGACACATTGATTTCTAATATAATACAATGGCAAGCTGATAAACGTAAAATATCATGGAAAATCACAAACAGCCAAAATAAAAAAAGAAAAAAGAAAAGAAAAGAAAACGACAGTTCATCAATACATAGTAATTATATTCGGCCTTTTAAATGTTTTTCGCTCGCTTTGAACTCAATCGTAGTCCTAATACTTGCTACTATTTCTAGTGCTCTGGACTGACACTTTTCGTGTGGATTAGCTTTCCCTATTACAAGTGTGCCTTACCATCAGGCGAACCAACTCCGACTTCAGAGGTACTTGTGATTTACATCCCAATGTCAAGAACAATAAGTCAACATTTCAATCCAACTAACAGGTGTAGAGGTTGAGCAATCAGCACACCGGATATTAAAGAACAAGCGCTCTTACTCATTCGACCATGCAAACGCTAGACGACCGGGGGTTCTCTCCTCTTTTACCCAGTTCACGTATCGTGAAACCTGTTACTATTGAGAGACGGAAAATCCTTCAGTAGATTCGTGTCTTGATCTTTCGAGAAACTAAACTTTCCTGTCGGTCTTAAACAAGGGAGTACTTAATAAGCAGATCTCAGTAGAACTCGCCTCTTCAAGAAGAGGCGAACTCTAATTTCTAATTAAGCGCAAAGGGGTAAAAGTTTATGATTCTCGAGTTCGCGAGCGGGTTATGCTAATGTGACAGTGAGGATATGAATGAGATATATGAGCCAACGACAACAGAGACAGAACCTGAACCCTCATTAGATGAAATTGCATGGACAATAAAGAACCTGAAGAATGGTAAATCACCTGGATGTGATGAGATACCAGCTGAGCTAATTAAAGCAGGAGGGGAAGAAAGCATACAAATCTATCACGCATTATGTAAAAATATATGGAAATATGGTGTATGGCCAAAAGATTGGAGGAGAACTATCTTCATTCCAATACCAAAAAAGGGCAACCTGAAATTATGCACCAACTATAGAACTGTTGCCCTGATCAGTCATGCAAGTAAAATTCTACTAAAGAGCGTAATGGGAAGACTTCGTAAGAAAATGGAAGAAGAAATTAACGTGGTTCAAGCTGGATTTAGACAAGGAAGAGGAATCATGCCAAATGTCCGACATCTTGGGGTTTGTCCAGGGTGTAATATTTATAATGGCTCGTACAAACACTTTACGATTTACAGATCTGCTATGCACACAACCCACAAGTCCTTTGCGTCCTTAGACAACACAGTCATCTTTATTGTAGAACAGTAATCACACGTGGCTGTCATACACCGCCGGCTTCCTGCCGTTTCGCGTTCTGCGTATGACCAGCACACCCACTGCTTACAAAAACACAATGCATGGTTAATCTAATCGTCATAAAGGACGCTGGTTGATGCATCGTATAGATCTTACTGATGTATAATGCACTTGTTAAATTACTTAACAGTTCTATTCCTACTCACGCAATCACTTGTAACCAACACGTCTTTGTCACGGCGTGCCTCTGCCCGCCATTCTGGTTGAGGTGTTATTCAAACTGTGTCAGCTGTCTCGCCACCACTTGTCGGCGTTTACGGCCCCATCGTCAGGCGTCAGCTTCAGCGTGTTGTTTTATAATCGCCAACACAACAGGAATATTCTTTAACTTTGGTTTGCATCTCAGATGATTTCAATCGCTTTCAATCACTTTCAATCTACCTTCCTCTTCCATGTCTCATTCTCAATATGCGTTTAATAATAGAGAAGTGCAGAGAATTTAATGTAAACCTATTCTCATGTTTTGTGGATTATTCAAAGGCATTTGACTGATTACAACATCAGAAACTTTGGGAAATCATGAGGAATATGGGCTTTCCACCACATGTAACACAACTCATAAGAATGCTCTATCTAGACCAACAAGCAGCGGTTAGAATAGATGGCGAGACATCAGATTGGTTTGACATCAAGCAAGGAGTCCGTCAAGGATGTGTGCTGTCCCCCTATTTGTTTAACCTGTACGCCGAAAATATAATGAGAAATGTAAGAGATGATATAACCAGTGAGCAATATGATGCCCTAAATATCGGTGGTCTTGACATACCAGAGATTCGGTATGATGATGATATAGTATTGCTACCCACAACACAGACTGGTATTGAAAACCTAATCGCCTCAACCCAATTGAATAGTGAAAATCACAACTTATATCTTAACATAGCAAAAACTAAGATAATGCATACAGATAAAACCACTATGGAGAAAAAATTATATGTTAATGAGGAAAAATTGGAGGTGGTGGAAAATTTTGGATATCTTGGGTCAGGGATTACCAACAACGGTGACACAATGAAAGAAATTAAACGACGACTATCAATCGCTCTTCAAAGACTAAATCCACTGAATAAATTATGGAATGGGACAGACAGAACTACAAAAAATTGATTTTTAAGAGCATGCATCTTTCCCATTGCAACATACGCCTGTGAGACCTGGACACTTACTAAACAAACTCAACAGCGCATAAATGCCTTTGAATATAATTGTTATAGACGAGTTCTAAGAATATCTTGGGTAAAGAAAAGAACAAATGCATCAATACTTCAAGAGCTGAATATTGAAGAAGGTTGGCTATTAAAGACGATAAAACAAAGAAAACTGAAATATTTTGGTCACTTGAAACGTCACGAAAGTTTGGAGAGAACAATAATGCAGGGGTATATGCCTGGGAAGAGATTTGGCGGATGATCTCCAGATGCGTGTATCGGAAGCGGGACATCTTGCTTGTGATCGAGAGGTTTTCCGGAAGGTTGTTATGGGAGCGAGGTTCTGCAAAGGACATGCTACTGAATGAATGAATGAATGAATGAATGAATGAATGAATGAATGAATGAAGGTAACCACTTGCAATAAGTATCTAGACGACGTTCCCTGAGGAGTACAGACACTGGCAAGATTTCAATGTTGTCAAGTGCGTTAAGGTATACAATATAATGAAGGAAGTTCCTTGGGAAGCATGGGCGCATTTTATACCATAATTCTATAGGAACCTGCACTAGACTTATTAAACTTTAGTTGGTTCCAGGTGGAGCTTAGGATTTCATCCCTGAATTTATAACATGTGATGTAGTGTAAACGTTGGACGGAGGGAATAGCAGAGTCCATGGGAATATCGATATATGAAGCCCATAATCAGGCACTCTCACGAAGTTTATACTTCACCTCGACACCGCAAGGTACAAGAGGAACATGATGAGATGAGATGAGATGAGATGTAGTGTAACTGACATAATTATCCAGCTCACGAATGAACATCGGCGCCTCTTGACTTTATTTTTAACTATCGCCTGATGGGGAATATTATGATAATATTGCTCCCGGGGGCGCACATGCGCTGTCTATTCTTTATAATTAATGTGTGCCTTACTTTATGATTAACGAGAGGTAGCTCCAGTGGAGCAGAGGAACTTTTCATTCTACATTAGCTTCTTCAGGGAAGGGCTAATGAAAGGGATTCTGACTACTTCATAAAGATTAGAACACAGCTCCCTAGGAGCCTAAGAGCCGTTCAGTTTATATGAACCTCTTAAGGGAGGGGTTAATGAACGGGATCTGAAATAACCCACCACCTTCTACATGGGGAAATGAAACATGTGTGAACCAACACACTTTCTCTTCGACATGGTGATGATCACCCATAGAGAAAGGGAAGCTTGTGATTACTGAAGGGGGTTCTTCTATGGGGGAGCGTTACACCTCTTCAGCAGAACACAGAACAGATTAGTGTTCTAGGGCTAAAATGACGTCGAACGGACGTCTAAAGTCCCGACAGCCATGAGACCTGAAAAATATGTCTGGGTAGACAAAAGACAAGGGTGAATGAAGTGAGTGAGAAAGAATGGGTTCTTGAATGAATGGTTTCCTTATGTCAAGAGTCTGCCTCGACGACCGGGCCAATACAAGCTGAGACCTGGTTCTGTCAAGACGGTGCTGTTCACTTGGGCCTCCTGGTAGATGATGTTCTAGCTTGCTCAAGTCTTCCAGCCAACCTTCCAGGATCCGGTAATCAATGTATATTGATTATACTATGTTCTGATGGCAGGCCTGCCCTGTTCCTTGTTATGTGCAAACTGGACTAAAGCAGGTCACTGTCACCAGGTTATCTGTTTTCAGGGTCTCCCTTTTGGTGGTTGAAAGCTGACGAAAATATGAATTTGCAACGATGGTGGGCCACTCCACTGAAGCGAGACAAGTAATACTTTAACACAAACGTACGTCTACCGCTTGTGGAGACAACCTTCTCGGTCCGATCTTTTGAGAAATATCAGCCTCATAGACCTACCATCATAGCCACCGTAACAAATATATTATACGTCACCTTACTTCTGCTGTCAGGTATGACACCCAACCATTCGGACGCGGTCCTTTTCAGCAGTGACATTAACTTCCAAGTACAGTGCAGGCCATTGAGCGCTTATATTGGGGTGGACAATCATCTACATATTATTATCTGTAATAGATCAACCGTTGGACTATGATGTGTTCCAGCTATGCTGCAGAAATAAAACTCAAGTTCGACCACCGAATAGTGGTTCCAACCATAAACTATTGTCATTGAAGATTCATCGATGACTATTGTGAATTTTTCAACACATTATTTTGGATAGTCTCGTTTTGCTGAAGAATACTGCCTACAGTCCAGTCTACAGCCGGAGGAAGAGGCCAGTGGAAATGAGATGACTCAAGACGCACGGACTTTGACGGGCTAGCCATATAATGATACCTTTGATCCAATCTGACTGAACTGAAATCTGGACTGGATGCCTATGACTATATGTATCTACTCATGTTCTTCTTCTCTATGTGTCCTAGTCTTGTAACTGTTGCCTGAGATATTATATCTATGGAACTACTCGACCAGTGTGTTGTTCCTTGTCTTCTAACGAACTTTAAATATATGTAAAAGTGAATAGTAGAGATTGTGTGGATACATAGCTCAGGAAACTGTGGGGTCGGTAGATCATCCATCATTGTCTTTGCCGGATACTATACTGATAATCATCTGAAGCATCCAGGCAAACGACCCCATACATCCTACTACAACCATAAACACGATTTGACCTTTTAAAGGCCAGACAAAAAATGTTTCAAGATGACTTACAACAACACGATACCTTTCAAATGGTAAAACAGAGAATGTGCTATCGCAAAGAAATTTTTAAAAATGATGTAGAAAATTTTCGCATTCTTAACATAATTCATAATTTTATAAAGAAGCTTATATATAAATTACAATTATTAGCAGTAGTTGATAGAACGTTAATAGTCGTAAAATGCTATAAATACCCTGTAAAATATTATACAAATAAATGCTACGATTATTTAAACAACAAAATATATTTAAAATACTTTTAGTAATGTCCCTTGAAATACCTGTTATGTTGTTATGTCCTTTTACAGTATTTTAAATAAATGTGTTCCTTTTGACATTTAATAGGTGCATTGAGGAAAATGCAAAGAATACCATGGACAGACAGAAAAACCAATGAACAAGTCCTTCAAGAAACAAATGAAGATCGTAAACTGATTAGAGTCATTAGACGTAGACAGTCAAACTTGTTTGGGCATGTTATGAATAGAAATGACTTGGAGAACTTCATGACGACTGACAAGATCGAAGGGAAGAGGCCAAGAGGAAGACCGAGAAGTAAATACCTGGATGGCTTGGCCACGTGGCGTGGTCGAGACAGGAACACGGTTCTGATCCACGACTCTGGTGATCGAGTGAGATGCCAGAACATGACCGCCCACGCTTATCGGCTTGGCACATAATGGATGGATAGATGGAGGTGCATTGTGTGATTCTCCTGAACCCCTCGCTCCCCCCTCCCCTTCTTCCCCCCCCCCCCCCCCCCCCCACCAGTATATCATTACCCATACCCTGGTCAACCCCAGAAATGAAGTTATATTAAGGTCCATCCCTGGCTCAGATTAGTTATCCTTGACCAGATCAGCCACTAAAAGAATATTAATTTGAATGTTATCTAATTTGTTTAAAGGGCTCACGTTTCCACCAGGTGTCTGAGGCGCCCCAACAGGTCCCCATGTTCGGTTGACCGCCTCTGCTTTTTTTTGTTTTTTAACTTTTATTTCGTACAAAACAGTGTGTATTTACAAGACAAAGTGCTTTACATTAGCGAAAACAACAAATGCATTCAAATATTAATATTACATTTATGGCAAGGTGCAATTAAATACACAAAACTTGATGATGATAATGGGGAAGTACTGCTTGCTTGCTTGCTTGCTTGTGTTCGTTGGCTTGAGCTCCAACGCGAAGTCCTGTATGTCGCATGAAGGCATCCTGTTGTCCAACATCAGTGTGATGTCATACAGGACCTGAGTTTTGCGTGAGTATCCGTTGTCCCATGTCTGGCTTATTGGTGTGCAGACTGGTGGTTCCTCGCCGTACAGGCAGACACTCTCTGACTTCGGAGGTATTGGTGATCCTACTTCTTCTTCTTCTTCTTCTTCTTCTTCTTCTTCTTCTCCTTCTTCTTCTTCTTCTTCTTCTTCTTCTTCTTCTTCTTCTTCTTCTTCTTCTTCTTCTTCTTCTTCTTCTTCTTCTTCTTCTTCTTCTTCTTCTTCTTCTTCTTCTTCTTCTTCTTCTTCTTCTTTCGTTCGCTAGAAATATGTCTATAACTGCAATGTTGTCTCTTGTATGAATCTAACAGTCTTTTTTAGTTCACTCAGCGGTCCATAGACTTTATCTTCCACTATTGTCTCTCTAGGCCATCCTACTGACTTTAGCCCGAAGGGACCTGTTGCCCAGGACGCTCGACGAGGACGCGTCAAAAGGTCTTGGCCAATATATAACCCGGCCCTGGTGCCTTGGACACACCTCTGCGTCCCATGGGGAAGTAATAATCTACTCTCATGCATACTAACATATTCTTCTTCTTCTTCAGCGTTCCGAGCCATTGAGGTTCTTTGCTGCAGATACAATCCGTCTCCATTCGTCTCTCTGGTTGACCTTCTCATGCCAGTCGTTCATTCCAAGTGCTTGTAGGTCTGTATATATATATATATATATATATATATATATATATATATATATATATATATATATATATATATATATATATATATATATATATATATATATATATACTAGCTGACCCTGCCCGCCTTCGCCCAGACCATGGTGGGGAGCATCTCATTTAATTCATATAAGTAGTCATATAAGTTCTCGTTCCCGTTACCGACTGTCTGTCTGTCTGTCTGTCTGTCTGTCTGTCTGTCTGTCTGTCTGTCTATCTGTCTGTCTGTCTGACCCGGCCCGGCATTGCCCAGCACCTGGTGTGGAGCATCTCATTTAACTCATATAAGTAGTCATATAAGTTCCCGTTCCCGACTGTCTATCTGTCTGTCTATCGGTCTGTCTATCTGTCTGCCTGACCCTGCCCGGCTTCGCCCAGTCCCTGGTGGGGAGCATCTCATTTAATTCATATAAGTAGTCATATAAGTTCTCGTTCCCGTTGCCGACTATCTGTCTGTCTGTCTGTCTGTCTGTCTGACCCGGCCCGGCATCGCCCAGCTCCTGGTGTGAAGCATCTCATTTAATTTATATAAGTAGTCATATAAGTTCCTGTTCCCGACTGTCTATCTGTCTGTCTGTCTGTCTGTCTGTCTGTCTGTCTATCTGTCTGTCTGACCCTGTCCGGCTTCGCCCAGTCCCTGGTGGGGAGCATCTCATTTAATTCATATAAGTAGTCATATAAGTTCTCGTTCCCGTTACCGACTATATGTCTGTCTGTCTGTCTGTCTGTCTGTCTGTCTGTCTGTCTGTCTGTCTGTCTGTCTGTCTGACCCGGCCCGGCATCGCCCAGCTCCTGGTGTGAAGCATCTCATTTAATTTATATAAGTAGTCATATAAGTTCCTGTTCCCGACTGTCTATCTGTCTGTCTGTCTGTCTGTCTGTCTGTCTATCTGTCTGCCTGACCCTGTCCGGCTTCGCCCAGTCCCTGGTGGGGAGCATCTCATTTAATTTATATAAGTAGTCATATAAGTTCCTGTTCCCGACTGTCTATCTGTCTGTCTGTCTCTCTGTCTGTCTATCTGTCTGCCTGACCCTGTCCGGCTTCGCCCAGTCCCTGGTGGGGAGCATCTCATTTTATTCATATAAGTAGACATATAAGTTCTCATTAAATTTATACAACAAAAAAAGTAACTTAAAAGAATGTCCTTCCACACACCATCCATTATTTTTAATGAAAACTCTGTCTAATCACCTACAGTAACTTCTTAAGCATAAAAAGATGAGTTACAATGTTATGCATTGTGCATTATTTTTATGAAAACTTTAAAAATGCCTTAAAGATTGTATCATTATTTATTATAATTCATATGCCGGTATATAACTATGGACAAAGAGTTTATAAATCTTTGAAAACGATGCCACAATATGACTATAAGTTATACAGAAAAGTTATGCCCCTTGAAATAACTTTTACAGAGTTAGGTCCCCTGAGATATATGAAATTATAATGAAAAATGAAAAATGAAATAATATTGGGTAAGCAGCCGATTTCACACTAAAAAAATATGACAGTGGGCTGCGCTGGAATGAAAGGAAGAAGTGTAGAAAATTTCATCTCAATCGGATGGGCCGTTCGCGAGCGCATAAAGGACATATGGACAGACGGAGATTGCATTTTATATATATATATATATATATATATATATATATATATATATATATACTAGCTGACCCGGCCCGGCTTCGCCCAGTCCTTGGTGGGGAGCATCTCATTTAATTCATATAAGTAGTCATATAAGTTCCCGTTCCCGTTACCGACTGTCTGTCTGTCTGTCTGTCTGTCTGTCTGTCTGCTTGTCTGACCATCCCTCTGTCTCTCCCTCGTCTATCCCTCCCTCTCTCCCTGTCTATCTGTCTGCCTACCCGTCCCTCCGTCTCTCCCTCCGTCTCTCCATCCCTCCCTCCCTCCCTGTCTGTCTGTCTGTCTGTCTGTTTGTCTATCTATCTATCTCTGTCTGTCTGTCTAATAGACCCATCCCTCCGTCTATCCCTCCCTCCCTCCCTGTCTTTTTGTCTATCTATCTATCTATCTATCTATCTATCTATCTATCTATCTATCTATCTATCTATCTATCTATCTATCTATCTATCTGTCTGTCTGTCTGTCTGTCTGTCTGTCTGTCTGTCTGTCTGTCTGTCTGTCTATCTACCTATCTGTCTGTCTGACCCGGCCCAGCCCATGGTGGAGAGCATCTCATTTAAATTATATAAGTAGTCATATAAGATCCCGTTCCCGACTATCTGTCTGACTGTCTGTCTGTCTTGGGTAAATGTAGGAGGGAGGAGGAAGAGGGAGGTGGAGGAGGGAAGAGGAGGGAGGAGGAGGGAGGAGACAGGAGGAGTAGGGAGGAATAGGAGGGAGGAGGAGGGATTAGGAGGAGGAGGGAGGAGTAGGGTGGAGGAGGAGGCGAGGAGGAGGGAGGAGGAAGAGGGAGGAGGAGGGAGAAGGAGGGAGGAGGAGAACGCAGGAGGAGAAGGGAGCAGGAGGAGGAGGAGGGAGGAGGTGGGAGAGGGAGGAGGAGGGAGGAGGAGGAGAGAGTAGGAGGAGGGAGGAGGCGGAGGGAGAAGGAAGAGGGAGGAGGAAGAGGGAGAAGGAGGAGGGAGAAGGAGGAGAAGGAGGGGAGGAGGAGGAGGGAAGAGGAGGAGGGGAGGAGGAGTAGGGAGGAGGAGGAATGTGAAGGGAGGAGGAGGGAGGAGGTAGAGGGAGGAGGAGGAGGAGGGAGGCGGAGAGAGGAGGAGGGAGGAGGAGGAAGAGGGAGGAGGAGGAATGTGAAGGGAGGAGGAGGGAGGAGGTAGAGGGAGGAGGAGGAGGGAGGAGGAGGAGTGAGGAGGAGGAGAGAGGAGGAGGAGAGGGAGGAGGAGGAAGGAGGAGGGGAGGAGGGAGGAGGAGGAGGAGGGAGGAAGAAGGAGGATGAGGGAGAAGGAGGGATGAGGAGGAGGAGGGAGGAGGCGGAAGAGGGAGGAGGAGGAAGGAGGAGGGGAGGAGGAGGTAGAGGGAGGAGGGGAAGAGGAAGAGGGTAGGAGGAGGAGGGGAGAGGAAGAGGGAGAAGGAAGAGGGAGAAGGAGGAGGGAGAGGGAGGAGAAGGAAGAGGGAGGAGGAAAGGAAGAGGGAGAAGGAGGAGGGAGAAGGAGGAGAAGGAAGAGGGAGGAGGAAGAGGGAGAAGGAGGAG
This sequence comes from Cepaea nemoralis, assembly GCA_014155875.1. NCBI lineage: Eukaryota > Metazoa > Mollusca > Gastropoda > Stylommatophora > Helicidae > Cepaea > Cepaea nemoralis. The sequence continues at coordinate 225,491 of JACEFZ010026582.1, forward strand.
GGAGAAGGAGGAGAAGGAGGGGGAGGAGGAGGAGGAAGAGGAGGAGGGGAGGAGGAGGAGGAGGAGGAGGAATGTGAAGGGAGGAGGAGGGAGGAGGTAGAGGGAAGAGGAGGAGGAGGGAGGCGGAGAGAGGAGGAGGGAGGAGGAGGAAGAGGGAGGAGGAGGAATGTGAAGGGAGGAGGGGGGAGGAGGTAGAGGGAGGAGGAGGGAGGAGGAGGAGGTAGAGGGAGGAGGAGGGAGGAGGAGGAGGGAGGAGGAGGAGGGAGGAGGCGGAGAGGGAGGAGGAGGAAGGAGGAGGGAGGAGGAGGGAGGAAGAAGGAGGAGGAGGGAGGAGGAGTGATGAGGAGGAGGGAGGAGGAGGAGGGAGGAGGAGGGAGGAGGAGGAGGGAGGAGGAGGAAGAGGGAGGAGGAGGAATGTGAAGGGAGGAGGAGGGAGGAGGTAGAATGAGGAGGAGGAGGGAGGAGGAGGAGTGAGGAGGAGGAGAGGGAGGAGGAGGAAGGAGGAGGGGAGGAGGGAGGAGGAGGAGGAGGGAGGAAGAAGGAGGAGGAGGGAGAAGGAGGGATGAGGAGGAGGAGGGAGGAGGAGGAAGAGGGAGGAGGAGGAATGTGAAGGGAGGAGGAGGTAGAGGGAGGAGGAGGAAGGAGGAGGAGAAGGGAGGAAGAGGGATGAGGAGGAGGGAGGAGGTAGAGGGAGGAGGAGGAGGGAGGAGGAGGAGTGAGGAGGAGGAAGGGGGGGAGGAGGAGGAGGAGGAGGAGGGAGAAGAAGGAAGGAGGAGGAGGAAGGAGGGAGAGGAAGGAGGGAGAATGAGGAGGGGAGGAAGGAAAGAGAGGTGGAAGGGGAGGAGGAGGGAGGAGGAAAGAGGTAGGGGGAGGAGGAGGTAGAGGGAGGAGGAGGAGGAAGGAAAGGGAGGAGGAAGAGGAGGAGAAGGGAGGAGGAGGGTGGAGGGAGGAGGAGGAGGGAGGAGGTAGGAGGAGGAAGAGGGAAGAGGGAGAAGAAGGGAGAAGGAGGAGGGAGGATGATGAGGGAGAAGGAGGCAGGAGGAGGAGGAGGGAGGCAGGAGGAGGAGGGATGAGGAGGGAGAGGGAGGAGGAGGGAAGATGAGGGAGGAGGGGGAGGAGGCGGAGGGAGTAGGAGGGAGGAGGATGGAGGAGAAGGGGAGAGGAAGAGGGAGAAGGAAGAGGGAGAAGGAGGAGGTAGGAGGGAGAGGGATGAGAGGGAGGAGGAAGAGGAGAAGGGTGGAGGGAGGAGGTAGAGGGAGGAGAAGAGAGGGGGAGAGAGTTCGCCATTCCGAATTCATACTCGTCTAGTTCTTCCCTTCTACACGACTGTAGATAACTTCCTTACACATAAAAAGATGAATTGTTATTGATATTGCCGTGGCATGGAGGAATATCAGCAGCAGAGTTGATTAAAAAAAACAAAGACTGAGATCTACAGAGAGCCATGAACGCCTACGCCAGCCGGCACGGCACTTGATGATGATGATTGCCGTGTGACGATTCTGTGTAGTCACGTCATTTTCTTCCTTTTCCCTAGCGTTTTGGTTCGGGGATTCTTTCATCATCATCATCATATATTTACGTACGTATTTTGGGAGGGGGAGGAGGGAGGAGGAGGAAGAAGAAAAAAAAACTATGACAGTTGACAGCTCTGGAATGAAAGGAAGGCGTGTAGAAAATTTCATCTCAATCGGATGGGCCGTTCGCGAACAAATAAAGGACATACATATTTACATACATACATATATACATACACATATACATACACTTTGTTTTATAGATATAGATATATACTAGCTGACTCTGCCCGGCTTCGCCCAGACCCTGGTTGGGAGCATCTCATTTAATTCATATAAGTAGTCATATAAGTTCTCGTTCCCGTTACCGACTGTCTGTCTGTCTGTCTGTCTGTCTGTCTGTCTGTCTGTCTGTCTGTCTGTCTGTCTGTATGTCTGTCTGTCTGTCTGTCTGATCCGGCCCGGCATTGCCCAGCACCTGGTGTGGAGCATC
>JACEFZ010026582.1:230000-240000 GCA_014155875.1 Cepaea nemoralis
TATATATACACTAGCTGACCCGGCCCGGCTTCGCCCAGGCCCTGGCGGGGATCTATTTATCTATCTGTCTGCCTGCTTGTCTGCTTGTCTGTCTGTCTGTCTGTCTGCCTGCCTGCCTGTCTGTCTGTCTGTCTGACCCGGCCCGGATTCACCCAGTCCCTGGTGGGGAACATCTCATTTAATTCATATAAGTAGTCATCTAAGCTCCCGTTCCCGTTCCCGACTATCTGTCTGTCTATCTGTCTGTCTGACCCGGCTTCATCCATTCCCTGGTGGGGAGCATCTCATTTAATTCATATAAGTAGTAATATAAGCTCCCGTTCCCGACTATCTGTCTGTCTGTCTGATCTATCTATCTGATCTATCTATCTATCTATCTATCTATCTATCTATCTATCTATCTATCTATCTATCTATCTATCTATCTATCTATCTATCTATCTATCTATCTATCTATCTATCTATCTATCTATCTATCTATCTATCTATCTATCTATCTATCTATCTATCTATCTATCTGTCTGTCTGTCTGTCTGTCTGTCTGTCTATCTATCTATCTATCTATCTAGCTATGTTCGGTCCGTTCCCGTTAAAAATATAGATAGAATAGAAGAATAGATAGATTGATAGTAGAAAATATGATTGGGAGAGATCTATCTAAAGTAAACTTACCAAGATATCACGAACAGCCAATAAATTGTGTGCAGTGGGTTGACTGCAAACGATATGCAACTAACTTTCTATCACACACAAAAAAAGTACTTTTTTTGTTTGTTTAACGAACGAAAATCTTTCGCAGACCCGTCCTACATTCTGCCCTTCTTCTCTATTTCCTCTCATACATTCTTTCATTCAACATCGTTTTTGAAGCAATTCTTTGACAACGGTCAACGTAGGTGTAACGCGCCATACATATGAGAATCCGTCCGTCCGTCCGTCAAATTTGTAAAAAAAAAAAAACTTTCCACCTTGTTTCAACCAGCCCGTGTGGCATCGGTTATAATAGCGGTGGTTCATGGTGCCTGACTTATTACTTTCTTTATGTGCCAGTAAAAGCTGGCTTATATTGTGCGCAGACATTGTCTGAGACGTAGGGTTGGGGTCTGGTTGTCCGGCAAGTCCTTTTTTTTTTTTTAAGTCCTGTCCCTGGTTCGTTTGTCCAAGCCGTCGTCAACCCATTCCTGTTGATTATCTCATATGCAAACCCAACATACCGGTGCTGATCTTTGTCCTAGTCTCTCTCGTTCCCGCCCGTGATAGTGCTATTGCCACCAAGAGGGATCGCTCATCTCGTCTCCCTCCTTCCGGGTCCTCCAGGGAGGAGCCAAACCACACACATCTCGTCCAGACCACGCCGCAGTCCACTGTCCCTTTCAGGGCACCCCGGACATCCACCACAATGTAAAAGAGTGGATGTCCGAAAACAAAAAAGAATTTAGGTACATAAAACATGGACAATAAAGGTACAAACTGGCATTCATCGGGTGCAGACATTCATGGTGGTCTGCTGATTTCCTGCCTAGATTTTCGCCGCTTTCCTGATTCTCATCGTTTTTGTTTTTGTTTATGGGCATCTATTGTCTGTGGTTTTCTATTTTATCCGCGACTTTATTCCTTTATTTATCTGCCTGGGTTGATTATTTATTTGTTTATATATTTAACTCGTTTGTGGTAATTATTTATCAGATCTATTAGGTGGCATATTTATTTATTTATTTTATTTGTTTTGTTTTATTTGGGTAGAGGTTATGTGTCTAGCTGTTTAGTTTGTTTGTCTAAAGAGTTTAATTTAGTAGTAAATATATTTGTATGTTCTTCCTTATATGGAATGTTTGGTATCTTTTTCTATTCCCATCCTGGTGTATGACCCGTTGCATCTCTTCTCCGTTGCCTAAGGGTCTTTCCTTGGTTATTCGTCATCACTGTTAGTTGTTTCAACGGATTGAAGGTTACTGTCCTCTTCATTCGGTGGTTGTCGTTTATAAATCTTTCCCTGTTTTTGTTATAAATTGATTGACCAGTTTTTGCAAGTCCTTGTCTCCGTCTGTCCGCAGGCACTCTTTCATTGTCATCATGGTATCCCTGGCTTGAAAGTAGTCTATCAGTTTCTGACGTTCCTGGTCATATGTCTTGCACGATATGAGATAGTGTTCTATCGTGTTATCTTCCGTACATTCTACGCATCTTGGGTTGTTTGTTCTGTCTTTCCAGTTTCCGAGTCTCAACCTCCATAGTTTTCTATATGCTGGGATTTTCGTATTGTTTTTAACTTGACTTTTCATGCTGGGCTCTTTAAGGATCTGATATGCATGTCTTCCTCTGTTGCTATCTTTCCTTTGCCGTTTCCACATCTCGATTATATGGTGTTTGATGATACTCTTTGCTTCTGAAACTCCTAGTCCAGTGTTTACTAGGTTACGGCAGGTAGTCCCTCGTTTGGCAGCTTGGTCTGCCATCTCATTGCCGAATATGCCTCTATGGGCAGGTATCCAGGCTAATGAGACCTGACATCCCTTGTGTTTTAGGTTGGTTATCAATGCAAGCGTTTCTTCCTTCAGGTCCGGTCTTTTTCCCTTGGAGTAGTCTCCGAGTGCCTGAACAGCTGACAGTGAGTCAGTTAATATGGTTAGTTTTATGGGGGGTTTCTCCATCGCTATTTCCAGTCCCTTCATAATACCAATTAGTTCTGCCGTGTATACCGCTGTGTTGTCAGTTAATTTGAAATATTTCTTAACGTTGTAGTAGGGTATCGCCACTCCTGCCCCGATATGAGAATCCGTCCGTCCGTCCAATTTGGAAAAAAACAAAACTTTCCACCTTGTTTCAACCAGCCCGTGCGGCATCGGTTATAATAGCGGTGGTTCATGGTGCGTGGATTGTTAGTTTCTCTGTGTGCCAGTAAAAGCTGGCTTATCTTATTCTGTGACGTCATCAAGGGGGATTCGTTGGCCGGCAAGTTTTCCTTTTGTGTGTTTTTAGGCAGTTTCTTCTGGCAGTGTTGGCTTCTGGCTCGTCTGCTGTGCTAGGGTGCTGTCATCATCCTGGCTTCTTGTGAGATTATTGGTTAGTCATCCTCTTCCTCTGAGCTGGAGCTGTTGGTGGACCATGCATCTTTTTGTTTTTGTCGTTCTTCTCTCATTTTCTGTCTGAGGCTATTCATTCCCCTTTTATATTCTGTGAACCATGTGGGGCTGTCTAGAGGCTCCTTCATTGCTGCTCTGACTTTTGGTTCGTTCCGTCTTTCGACAATATTCCACACCTTGTCATGTTCAGCTCTTGATGCTCCTTTCTTGTATATGCCCCAGTCTTCTTCCGGTTTGTCGGAGGTTTTCTTCGTACTTTCTTGTTGAGTCTGGTTGATTTCTGGTTTCCCCTGACTCTGTTTGGGCATCATGGCTGGGCTGGCGTCCCTAGTTTGCTGTTTTTGCTTGGGCATGGTGTTGGCTTCATCTTGCATCTTCTTGTCTTCTTTCTTGTGGATTGTCGTCATCAGTTTGTCGATGTTTTTCAGTTGAGTTACATCTGGTGTAATGGGTTCATCTAGCTTGTTTTGCATTAGTTTCATTTCAGCTCTGTGCAATTCTCTTTCGGTCTTGATAATTTGTAAGATTTCTTCGTTCTCCTTCTTCAACTCGGCCATGCGCTCCATCTCTTGTTTGATGCTTTGCTGTATCTCCTTCATTTCCGCAAGCAGTTTTTCATTGTCACTGGTTTGTGACGGTGTTAGGAGCAGCTTGACCTGACTTTTTAATTCGTCAATCTGGCTTTGCAACATTGATTTTTCCGCTCGCGAGATGCATGGTGCTGTCTCGCACCTCCGTATTGCTTCTTTGAATGGTGTTTTCGTCGTTATGGCGATCTTTAATATATCTATATGTCTTTGGAGGTACGGACAGCCCAGGTACCTTGCTCCATGATTGCCCATGCAGTTGGCGCATTTCCTCTTGTTATTGGATGCTCTGAAGTCGGTGTCCTGTTTTGCCAGCGGACACTCCCTGAATGCGTGGTGATCGGCACAGTAACGGCAGATTTCAGTCTTGCTGCGGCAGATTGTTCGACTGTGGCCGGCCCTCTGGCATCTTGAGCATTGGTTGATTCTTGGTATAAGCCAATCAGGCTGTTGAGTTATGTTGTTCATTGACACCTGGTGTGGAATCTCGTTGCCCTCAGTCGTCACCACCGCCAGTGAGGTTGGTATCTTTGAGTATGTCAAGATCCGCTGTGCCTTCATAATTCTCATGTGTAGGTTTTCCTCCTGTAGCTGTTTCATGATTTCGTCATCTGACAGCTCCACTTGAACACGTTTTACAACCCATCTGGCTGTCTTGAGGTCGGTGATACCGACTCTGGTGTCTTTCTCCTCCTTCTTCGCGGCTGTCTTGGCTCTTGTCTGTGGTGGGCTGACATCCGTCTTTCTCGTGGTAGCATCACTTGATTTGACTGTATCTAAATGGTCTTTACTGCAGCTAGCAGGCAGGTTCTCCACATTTGTCTTCTGTCCGGTCTTGGCGGCTCCCTTGCTGCCCATCTTGCTTGGCTGTGGCTTTTTATTGTTGTTTTTGCGTACCATTCTCCCCCGTATCAGGTAGCTTGAAATTATAAGGCGTCTTGGCTTGATAGTGCTGATATGAGAATGTTAAAAACAAATTAATGTAATGTTGAAGCAAAAAAAAAAAGATGAGTTAGTAAATTTTCACTATTTAAATAGATGCATTATTTTTATGAAAACTTTGAAAACACATTAAAGATTATATCACTATTTATTATAACTCGTATGCCTGTAATTAACTATGGACAAAGAGTTTATACATCTTTGAAAACGATGCAACAATCTATAAAAAAAATATGAAAGTTATTAATAGTTATGCCCCTTGAAAGAACTTTTCTTATGTTATGTCCCCTTACTATATCGAAATGATAATGTAAATTTAATTATTAAATTTTTAAAGTAAATACTGTTTTAGTTAGTAAAAAGCTATGATAGTCGGTTGCACAGGAATGAAAATAAGACGTATAGAAAATTTCATCTCAATCGGATGGACCGTTATCGAACGCAGTCAATACATCTTCACATACCCACCCACAAACACACATAAATTCTGTTTTATATATATACTAGCTGACACGGCCCGGCTTCGCCCAGTTCCTGGCGGGGATCTATCTATCTATCTATCTATCTATCTATCTATCTATCTATCTATCTATCTATCTATCTATCTATCTATCTATCTATCTATCTATCTATCTATCTATCTATCTATCTATCTATCTGTCTATCTATCTATCTATCTATCTATCTATCTATCTATCTATCTATCCATCTATCTATCTATCTATCCATCTATCTATCTATCTATCTGGCTGGCTGGCTGGCTGGCTGTCTGTCTGTCTGTCTTTTTGTCTGTCTGTCTGTCTGTCTCTCTGTCTGTCTGTCTGTCCGCGCTATTAAATGTTGATAAAAGTTACTGGAAAAAACGTCAGGACCATGTGTTGAAAGAGGAAGAGGACTATTGGAGAAAGGATGGAAAATCGATCGCTGTCAATTATATTTCTGATAAAGCTGAGAACTTCGGTGTATCTCTTGTGCTGTGTGAAGGCACCACAAAGGCTGGCTACCACGTGAGGTTTTGTTTGGTATTTACTAACACTCGACAACGTTATCTGATCGTGTTGCAGCAAGGAAAAAACACTGATTTTTTTTATTTTTTTTCCACATCTGACGAGTTTTATTGTTGTATGTCACTCAATAAATCGTGTAACATGTTATTTGTGACTTCTGTGTATAAGTTCACTAAAATAATACATCGTTTCGATTGTTTTCTGGTGGAATGTTTAAACCAACAACTGTTCTCGTTGACCGCACAGTTATGACAGAAGAATATGATTTCTTTGCCACTTGTCTTCCATGGTCATGTTTGGATCTTTGAGTTAAGGCAACAAATGGCTGGTCACAGTGTTTGTCTGTTGTCATCTTGAATCCATCTCTTGGTGTTCGTCTCTGGAGAATGTTGCCACAACACGAAGCTTGTGGGGATAAACTTCAGGAGATCTTGGGGGAAATGGCTGGGCAGTCTGACATCCTGGCATGGAGCATCATGTGCATGGGGATTGATCAGCATAGCTTCATACGGGACGTTGTGGAGAAATGTGTGAGCATTCTCTACAATAATAATAATAATAATAATAATAATAATAATAATAATAATAATAATAATTCAGGTGATAATAATAATGGTGATGATGATGATAATATTATTATCATGATAATAATGATGATGTTGATGATAATAATAATGATTTTGATGACGATGATGATGATGATGATAATAATATTAATAATGACAATAATAATAATAATAATAATAATAATAATAATAATAATAATATTAATAATAATAATAACAATAATAATGATGACATTGTGATAATAATAATTGTGATCATGCTGAAGATAATAAAAATAATGATGATGATAATGCTGAAAATGATGATGATGATGATGATGATGATGATGATGATGATGATGATGGTAATGATGTTAATAATGATGACGATGATTATAATGATAATAATGACGCTGATGAAGGTAATAATAATAATAATAATAATAATAATCATATAATAATAATAATAATAATAATAATAATAATAATAATAATAATAATAATAATAATAATAATAATAATAATAATAATAATAATAATATAATGACGTTGATGATGATAATAATAATCCCTTCAGCAAACAGATTAAATACCACGTGATTAGCATTTCAGGACGTGTAATAGACACACCTGTTTCTTGTGTTATCATTATAAGCTTGTAACAATTGTGTCCATTTACCTGCCCTTGCTTTTCTTAATTTCCACATAATAGGAACTAACATCCGGGTACACGATGGTACACTTTTATCTAACCAGGAGTGTCTGTTTACAGAATAGCTTTTGTTATTGTTTACTTTATTGGAAATTATTTTGTTTAAGAATCCGGAAATTAGGGAAGTATGTAAGAGTTCGATTGCGTAACCAATCCATTGTATAGTTGCTAATGTCTTTAAAGAAAGTTAGGATCAACAAAAGAAGCAGCCAGGAAGTAGACTGAGAGTGGGAGACAGAACTGAGAGTCAGCGGTTGTATAGTACTAATGTAGTCAAGAGAACAAAAAAGATTAAACGGATTTAAAAGGCTAGAGAATCGAATTCATTGCACCAGGTTTGTTTTAACATATGGATTGGTCCCTTTCCGCATGGCGGCGACCCCCGGACTAGTGCAACAATTGCACTAGTAAACTGTAGCCCTGAATAGAACCAACAACTTTCAGATCGCGAAGCAGGCGATCTAACCACTTCGCCATGAAAACCCTTCCAAAGAATAATAAGTGATAAAATGGAGAAGAGAAGTAAAGTGGAGACAATGGAGATGTTGTTTTAGAGAAGGAAGTGGAGACTTCTTCTTTCGTTCGCTTAAAAGATATCTATAACTGCAATGCTGTCTCTTGTATGAATTTAAGTCTTTTTTAGTTTACACAGCGGTCCATAGAGTTCATCTTCCACAGTCGTCTCTCTAGGCCAGAAGGTTTGCCTAGATATATTGTATTTTGGGCAGTCTTGGAGTGTGTGCTCTGTGTCTTCGACGCCAATCCACATGTGCACATGGCTGTTTCACCAATCTTGAATTTTGTATACACGTGGTTGCGTAATCTATTGTGTCCTGTTCTAAGGCGCAGAATAATGACCTGTTCTGGTCTGTCCATTGCGTGGTAGTCATCTTGAGCAGGTTTTGGTGGCTTTCTGACTGATTTGATCATTATTTTCTTTTTGTGGTATGTAACGGGCACATCAGGCTGTTCTTCTTTTGCTCCTTAGCCAATCGATCAGCTCTGTCGTTTCCGGGTACTTGTCAAAGACTTAGGGATATAAGGAAGACCACAGGGGACGAGAAGTCAAAGAGAAGCCTAAGAAGGGATAAAGATCATACCCCTGCCCAGGAGTGGGGATACCAAGGGGAAAGATTAGCCCTACCCAGGGAGTAGGAGGGTGAGTGGTGAGATCGAGAGCCATGAATAGTTCTCTACTCGGACACGCAAGTGTCAACCAAAGAGTTGAGTAACTATGATCACACCTTCACGAGAAGTGTAGGCAAACAAGTTTAGTAGTGGACAGACCACTTGAGGCGTGCTGAGAAACTCCAGCACGAAATGCCTACTAACCCACTGATGAAGGCGAAAGATTTATACGTTGTGAAGAGGAACCAGAGTAAACCTGACACCTGTTTAGCAGATGTTGCCTAGCAGATAAAGAAATAAATAATTTACTAAACAATATTTATTATACAACAAGTTGGTGCCTAAATTTTCAAATAATGTTCAAAAATGTATATAGCTTTTATGAAGGTAACATTCAATATGTACTTTCCAGAATATGAATAAAATTGTTACAGGAATCGACATACTCTTCTCTTGCAAAATAGCTGTCAGTACAAATATATTGATATTTATTTTGTTCCCCTTGATTGCTAAAGCCGTAATATGTTCACCCTACGTGTAATTATTTCCCTTGTCTTCCTCTTCTTCAGCGTTCCGAGCCATTGAGGTTCTTTGCTGCAGATACAATCCATCTCCATTCGTCTCTCTGGTTGACCTTCTCATGCCAGTCGCTGATTCCAAGTGCTTGTAGGTCTGTATATATATATTATCTCTCCACCGTCTTCTTGGTCTACCTCGGAGTCTAAGGTCATTTATTTCCTGAGTGTAAGCGAGTTTTGTTTCCCTATTAATTATCTTCCATTTTTTCTATATGCCCCAGCCATTGTAGTCTATTAGCCTTCATGATACCAGTGATTAGCGGAGACTTAAACAGATCATAAATGTCTTTGTTACTTCTTCTTTTCCACACTCCACTCCGCTTATCCCTAATGGGTCCAAAGATGCGTCTTAAAACTTTGTTCTCAAAGGTTTGTATACTAACATATGGCAATATAAATTCGTACATACTCCAAGTATTCTCAGGCGCATTAGGTTTATTAATTCACGTTTAAACGTATCACTGAATGGATCGTGCATGAAACATCTCAACAAGCGTCTCTTTTGACAAAGTCCTCGCACGCGCGCGATGGAGAGAGAGAGGGAGAGAGAGAGAGAGAGAGAATGAGGGAGAGAGAGAGAGAATGAGGGAGAGAGAGAGAGAGAATGAGGGAGAGAGAGAGAGAGAATGAGGGAGAGAGAGAGAGAATGAGGGAGAGAGAGAGAGAATGAGGGAGAGAGAGAGAGAGAGAGAGAGAATGAGGGAGAGAGAGATAGAGAGAGAGAGAGAGAGAGAGAGAGAATGAGAGAGAGAGAGAGGTAGAGAGGGTGAAGAGCACAAAGCACGAACTCCGTAGCGACAGCGACGAACAGCTCACTTGAACCGAACGGTGTAGATTGGGATCGAACCCACAACCCTGGGTGCTCTAGCACTTCTCCACGGAGACACCCATAGGTTACTTGAAATAGCAACCCCTTGTAGAAAATCACCAAATTCCTGTCAGCATCTGTGAATAAGAGGTAATCATTTAGGAGCAGATCGCTTTGCGTTGATTGTCACAGTGATATGAGCGTGGGGCGTTCAGTAAGCGATAGCAACATTTGAACAAATCTTGCATATCCCTTGCAGGACGTTGCGATTCCCAATTCCAATTCCATGTTCAAAACAAAAATTCCAAATTCGGCCTCGTTCAACCTGCGTCTTTCAGCTGTAGTTATTGTTGAGGTCCGTGGTTTTTGTGGGTTCATTCACCTTAATTCTTGTCTTCTGCACTCTTTCGAGTTGGTCCTGATCCAGACATTTTTCTTCTTCGAATTTGAGCTTCTGTTGCCATTCGATTTTTTTCCTCTGCATCCATCCACGGGATCATCACTCCGTCTTCTATGTATGCATAAAATTTGGTGGAACTGCGGTAAAGCTGTGAAAGTTTAAACAATATATAATGACACAAAGTAGTGCAGCTTTACATAACAGAGTTAA
>JACEFZ010026582.1:245000-250000 GCA_014155875.1 Cepaea nemoralis
AGATGGAAGAGAGAGAGAGAGAGAGAGAGAGAGAGAGAGAGAGAGAGAGAGAGAGAGAGAGAAATTGGAGAAGTGCCTACGACACGCCCCTGATGTATGCGGGGTCGGTCAGTCTACAAATACGAGGCTTCCCTCATACTGTCCCCTATGGAATAGAGGCAGTAAGGTTGATTGTTATACAACGTATTTGAGGATTAAATCACCCAGTGGTTGTGTTGAAATCAGACCACCGGCAATGTGGTTGGAATATGTAGGCACAGAGAAGTGAGATGGAAGAGAGAGAGAGAGAGAGAGAGAGAGAGAGAGAGAGAGAGAGAGAGAGAGGAAAAGAGATAGAGGTTGGAGAAGTGCCTACGGCACGCCACCGGATGTGTATGGGGTCGATCGGTCTACATATACGAGGCTTCACTCATACTGTACCCTATGAAATAGAGCCAGCAAGGTTGATTTTTATACAACTTATATGAGGATCAAACCCCCCCCCCCCCCCAAGTGGTTGTGTTATTGAGGCTGTGTAACATCAGACCACCAGCAATATAGTTGGAATAGGTAGACACCGAGAAGCAAGATGGAAGAGAGAGAGAGAGAGAGAGAGAGAGAGAGAGAGAGAGAGAGAGAGAGAGAGTTTGGAAAGGAGCCTACGACAAGCCACACATGGCATAGGTAGGCACAGAAAAGTGCTATTGTTGAGAGAGAATGAGCGAGAGAGAGAGAGATTGAGAGAGATCGAGAGAGAGAGATCGAGAGAGAGAGAGAGAGATCGGAAGAGAGCCTACGACACGCCACACATGACTATATGTAGGCACAGAGAAGCACGATTGTTGAGAGAGAATGAGAGAGAGAGAGAGAGAGATTGAGAGAGACAGAGATTGCAAAAGAGCTTACGACACGACCCACATGGCATAGGTAGGCGCAGAGAAGCACGATCGTTGAGATTGAATGAGAGAGAGATTGCGAGAGAGAAAGAGAGAGAGAGGGGGCAGAGAGAGATTGGAAAAGAGCCTATGGCACGCCACACATGGCATAGGTAGGCACAGAGAAGCACGATTGTTGAGAGAGAACGAGAGAGGGAGAGAGAGAGATTGAGACCGAGAAAGAGAGAAAGAGAGAGTGAAGATTGGAACAGGGCCTACGACCCGTCACGCATGGCATAGGTAGGTACAGAGAAGCACGATTGTTAAGGGAGAATGAGAGAGAGAGATTGAGAGAGAGAGAGAGATTGAGAGAGAGATTAGAAAAAAGTCTACGACACTCCACCCATGGCCTAGGTAGGCACAGAGAAGCACGATTGTTGAGGGAGAATGAGAGAGAGATTGAGAGAGAGACAGAGAGAGATAGGAAAAGAGCCTACGACACGCCACACTTGGCATAGGGGCGACACGCCGCACATGGCATAGGTAGGCGCAGGGAAGCACAACCGTTGAGATTGAATGAGAGAGAGAGATTGAGAGAGAGAACGAGAGAGAGAGAGAGGGGGGGAGAGAGATTAGAAGAGGGCCTACGACACGCCACACATGGCATAGGTAGGCACAGAGGAGCCCGATCGGTGAGAGAGAATGAGAGAGAGAGAGAAAGATTGAGACCGAGAAAGAGAGAAAGAGAGAGAGAGAAGATTGGAAAAGGGGCCTACGACCCGTCACACATGGCATAGGTAGGCACAGAGAAGCACGATTGTTGAGAGAAAGTGAGAGAGAGAGATTGAGAGAGAGAGATTGAGAGAGAGAGATTGGAAAACAGCCTATGCCACTCCACCCATGGCATAGGTAGGCACAGAGAAGCACGATTGTTGAGGGAGAATGAGAGAGAGAGAGAGAGATTGAGAGAGAGAGACAGAGAGAGAGATTGGAAAAGAGCCTACGACACGCCACACATGGCATAGGGGACAGGGTAGAGGGTAAGTTGGAGGCCGGACAAGGGTGATATCAGGAGGGTGTGGAAGCAACAGAGTGGGGAGGGGAAATGACTACGATTAGATGAAACTATGTTGGGTGTTGAGACCGTGTGGTGTTAGGCACCCCATAGTGAATATGAGCCGGTTTTCTGTATTCTTGCGATGTTGCGGACCAGAGGAGCAAGACTGGATGCCAGTGACCTGGACATCGGAAGCACCTTGATGGTTGGCGCTATTGAAGTGGGTGGAGACAGGCTTGCTCTCGTTGGTGTTGATGTCACTCAGATGTTGGCGGAATCTGTCAGCTAGCATGAGACCCGTCTCCCCAATGTACTTCATATCACACCTTTTGCATATTATGGCGTAAATGATGTTGCGACTGGTGCAGGAAAATTCTTCTGTGATGCGTAAATTGCCATTGGGGAATCGCACTACTGGAGTGTGGATCACATATGGGCAGGTCTTGCATCGAGATCTCAGGCAAGCCTTAGTTCCTAATTGTGAGGGTGGAGGTGGAAATCCCTGTACTCTATTGTGGACGAGTACATCTCTGAGGTTACGGTCACGTCTGTAGGCCACTAGCGGTTTCTCTGAAAATATCGCGCTGGTAGTAGGGTCAGCTTGAAGGATAGATAGATGTCGAAAGAGGATATTCTTGACTGAAAAATTATGCGGATGGTAGGTAAGAGAAAGTACCGGTCGAAGGTTTTTCGGTCTAGGTGCAGTGATGAGAGCCTCTGCGCGGCTGACGGGTAGAACCCGGCGGAAGGCTGATGATAGGACATGATCCGGATAGCCACGAAGCCTGAAGAAGTCCAACATTTCCTGAGCATTGTGCTGAAAATCCTCATCATTTTGGCATAGTCGTCGAAGGCGTAGAAGTTGAGAATAAGGAATAGCGTCTTTGCAGGCCGGAGGGTGAGAGGAGGTGTAGAGTAGAAAGGCGTGAGAGTCTGTCGGTTTGTAGTAGACCGTCGTGGTGAGACCATGGGTCCCAATAGAAACGGTAATGTCTAAGAAGTTGACAGAAGTAGAGGAAATATGGGAAGTGAGTTTGATAGAAGGATGAAAGTTGGAGAAGAAGTCTATGAATCTTTCGAGATCCGCCCGTGGCATACAGGTGACACCAACACCATCATCGATGTATCGCCTGTATAGTTCAGGGATTCTACCGTTGTAGAGTTGCCATATCTGGTACTCGAGGTGGCCCATAAAAAGGCATGCGTAGCTAGGGCCCATTTTAGTACCCATTGCAACCCCGCTGATCTGGTTGAAGTACTGGCCGTTAAACTCAAATGAGTTGAGAGTAAGGACCAGCTCAGCCAGGCGCAGAATAGCGTCTGTGGCAATAGTAGGGTTGGGACGCCTGTCAAGGAAGAACTTTATAGCTGAGAGACCATCATTATGTGGGATAGACGTGTACAGTGAGGTCACATCAAGGGTGAAGATGTGATACTGGGTATCAGACGTGAATGTTATAGATTCAAACGTCGCTATCGCATGGTTGGTGTCTTTCAAATATGATGGGAGGTCACCAACCAGCGGTTGGAAAATTCTGTCTAAGAACCCGGATATGTGCTCAGTGGGACATGCACAGGCTGATACGGTCGGTCTGCCCGGATTGTTCAGTTTGTGTGTTTTGGGCAGCATACAAAACATTGATCTGCCCAAGCAGCTGTCATACTTATTTAAAGACTTGGCTGCTGGGGGAAGTAGCCCTTGTTGGATCAGCGCAGAAGTGACCCGTTTGACCTGGCGGTTATTGTCGACTGTGTCATCTGTTGGGCGTGGTTGGTAGAAAGACCCATCACTGAGTTGTTTATGTCCTTCTGCAATGTACAAGTCCTTCCGCCAAACAACGACTGCTCCACCCTTGTCAGCGGGTTTAATGATGATGTCGTCCCGACGTTGAAGTTGGATCAGCGCCTCCCTTTCATCTGAAGTGAGGTTAGAACGTCTGAGTGGTCTTGGTCGCAGTTTCTGAATGTCAAAAAGCGTTTTGTCGATGAACAGGTCTAATGCCTTAGAAGATCCAGGGTTAGGTGTCCACGAAGACTTGGCTCTTGGAAAATCTGAAAAGTCATCAGCTGGGCTAGAGGGGGTGGGAGTGGCGGAGTTGTTGGTTTTAGTGCTGAAGAAGTATTTCAGTCGGAGAGTGCGGTGAAACCTGTGTACGTCCTGTAGTACTGTATAATAGTCGATCGATGGTCGCAACGGAATGAAACGGAGGCCTTTGTTCAAGACCGCCATCTCAAAGTCTGACAGAGGGAGATCAGGGGGAATGCAGACTACGCGATTGTCGGGCCTATTATCCACCGGCTGGGTTGAAGGGGGAGTGGGGGGCAAGCGGGTACGAAGACCCGCCAATTTTGCGTCCTTAGCTACAGATAGAGATTTATATAGTGCATGGTTAGAGGTATTGATAACAGTACGGATGACACAGTACAAAAAGTAATTATGGGTGGTCAACTCGCGTAGGCGTGTCGATAGCTTTGTAATTTGAGACGTGAGGTCCGATAGTTGGTACCCGTAATTAGCCACTATACACCGCATGCGACTAAAGGAGCATTGTCTGTCAATCTGTAACAAACGTGTCACGGACTGGCTGTTAAGATTGCCTGCTGCCGGGTGGAACCGTGACGAAAACCCTCGGGGCACTATACGCGATCTTAAGCACGCTGTTAAGAAGTGAACATGGCAGGTGGTTCGAGTCTTCTTAAGAATGTAGATGCCGAGATCCGTACACGTTTGTTTGAGATCAGTAGGTAATAGGCTGAAACAGAACATGATGTGAGATCTAGCTTGATGAAACGTTGGAGAAGTAGGAGCCATATCGGGACCGGTAGAGAATGAGGAAAAAAGAGACAATCTGTGTATGTTATGGTAAGGGGGAAGGCAGAGAGGTGGGGGGAATGAAATATGAAACAGGGGATGAGAGGCGGGTATAGTTAAGAAAAATTGAATAAAACAGAGGACCCAAATGTATATGTGTAGGTATGAAATGGGAATGGTGGTGGATGTGACGAGACAATAGGAGGATGATGATGTAGTCTCAATGGAAGATACGGTGGATCTAAATAAACACAGAAAAGATAGCTGGTACTGGCTA
>JACEFZ010026582.1:255000-359045 GCA_014155875.1 Cepaea nemoralis
AGAGAGAGAGAGAGAGAGAGAGAGAGAGAGAGAGAGAGAGGAGAGAGAGAGAGAGAGAGAAATTGGAGAAGTGCCTACGACACGCCCCTGATGTATGCGGGGTCGGTCAGTCTACAAATACGAGGCTTCCCTCATACTGTCCCCTATGGAATAGAGGCAGTAAGGTTGATTGTTATACAACGTATTAGCACCCATACTGACTATTTCGTAGGTTATTATATACCCCATGTGGTAGGTCGCAGGCACTTTTCCTCTCTCTGTCTCTCTCGGTCTCTCTCTGTCTGTCTCTCTCTCTCGCTCTCCTCTCTCTCTCTCTCTCTCTCTATCTCTCTCTCTCTCCCTCTCTCTCTTCTTGCATGTCCACACACACTAGCATTTTGTCTGTTGAAGTGTGTCTATGTAAGTACACGTGTTCCTGCACACCAGTCCACCCAGACCAACAACACAATGGGGTCGTGGTCAATTTTACACGCCTCCTACCCCGCCTCCTTCTTTCTATGTGCTCACTGTACCGTAACATCCAGCACCGTTATTTATACTAATACACCCAAGTTTTCCGTAGACACTCACAGGTCCGTACGTGAGGTGAGTATACAGTTTTTTTCTCTATAAACAGTTTTTCTATTAAACATTTTCTTCGACTAACATTCTTTTCAATTAACATTTTGTCAATTCTCATTTTCTCTTCATTGCTTCCATTTTTCCATGCATTTGTTCCTCTCGCCCTGTCATCACCTTCTAATGTAGTCACAGGAGTTCTCCTTGACTGTATGTTGTGTTTGTGAATGTGTTCGTCTTCTATGTAGTACGTGTAGTCGGGTCCATCCTCAAAGTCAGTAATTCTATCTGGGTATTCTACCGGTCTCCTGAGTTTCTTGTGTTTCTTCTTTTCTCTTTCAATCCGGCACCTTTTGAATTCCTAGTACCTGCGTTCCTCCAGTCTTGCCCCCTCTCGTAGCTCTCCCAAGGTAGGCGCCCGGGATTTCTCTGTGCCGACGTCAAGGTGCTCATCTCGGTTTTCTTCGGATGTCTGGCGAGATATTGGTTTCCCCCTTGTCTGCCTGGGGCGTTGCGGTTGGACTGCTGGCTGTAGCTTGCGGTTCAGGCTCGGTCTCTTGGTTTTCATCGTGCGATTTCTCTGTGGTTTCCTGTATGGCTTCTGATGGTTTGTACTGGAAATGCTCCATTTCATCTTTCAGCAGCTTTCTCTCCGCTTTGATGGTGCGTAGTATTTCTTTGTTTTCCTTTTTCATCTCGGCCATATGTTCCACTTCTTGCTTGATGTTTTGCTGGATCTCCTTCATTTCCGCCAGTAGTTTTTCGTTGTCGCTGGTCGGAGTCTGTGTCCGCAGTGCCTTGACTTGTTTCTTCAACTCGTCTACCTGTTTTTACAGTTGATCTCTTTCAGCATGTGATGTACCCGAGGCTGTTTCGCACCTCCGCATTGCTTCGTTGTATGGTGTCTTTGTGTTGTTGGCGAGCTTTAATACGTCTCTGTGTCGTTGTAGGTACAGAGAGCCCAAGTATCTTGCTCCATGCTTGCCCAGGCAGTTGGCGCACTTTCTTTTGTTGTTGGGTGCTCCGAAGTCCGTGTCCAGCTTGGCCAGTGGACACTCCTTGAAGGCGTGGTGATCGGCGCAGTACCGACAGATTTCCGTCTTACTGCGTCATGTTGCTCTGCCGTGGTCGGTCCTCTGGCATCTTGAACATTGATTGACTCTTAGGATGAATCTCTCTGGCTGTTGTATTTTTCTTGCTGATTGATACTGTGGTCGGCATTTCGCTGCCCTCCCACGACACCACTGCCAAGATTGTAGGCATCTTGGAGTAGGTGAGGAGCCGCTCCGCCTTCAAGAATCGGATGTGAAGATTCTCGTAGCGGCCTCAGGATTTCTTCGTCTGTCAGCTCCACTTGAATCCGCTTGAGAACCCATCGGACTGTTTTTGAGTCGGTGTTCCCGGCTCTGGTGTCTTTCTCCTCTTTCTTCTCTGCTGTCTTAGGATTGTCTGTGTTGGGCTGTCGATCTTCTCCCACGTGGTGGCTTCAGTAGTAGCTTTAGTTTCAGGTTCTTTGTTACAGCACGCAGACAGGCTCTCTATGTTCTTCTTCTTGTCGGCTCCCACGCTGCACATCTTGGATACCGCGTGTTTCTTGGTGTTCTTGCAACGTGTCATATTCCCCCGTATCAGGCTTCTTGACTTGTTAAGACGACTTGTCTTGATAGTGCTAGCAAATGCGAATGAAAGTGTGGCAAACCACACTTTTGGACACGTTGCGATCAACCACAGGTTCATTTTCTAGTCAATTTTACGTTCATTAGATTGCCATAAAAAGACGTAAATCGCAACTAGAGAAAGGATGTTGAAGTGCTACGTAGAACCTGTAATTTTGTATGGGTGTGAAGCGTGGACAATGAGCAGACAAGCTGAAAAGCATCTAATGGCTGTGGAAATGTGGTTTATGAGGAAAATGCAAATAATACTATGGACTGACAGAAATGCCATTAACCAAGTCCTCAAGAAACACGTTAAAACCGTAAACTGATTAGAAAAATTAAACGAAGAGAGTCAGAATTTTTGGACACGTTAAGAGAATAAATAAGTTGGAGAAATTGGTGACAACTGGCAAGATTGAAGGGAAAAGAACAAAGGGAGGGCAGACAAGTAATAAATACCTGGTTGGCATGGCTACAAGGTATGGTCGAAACAAGAACACACAGCTGATTCACGACTCTGGTGATCGTGTGAGCTGGCGAAACATGACCAACCACGCTTGTCGGCATGGCACAAGATAATGAGATTGTCATTGCTTTCTGAACAAGAAGTCAACGTTTAACGTTACCGTCTCTCTCCAGCTTAATGCCAGTGTAGGGAACAAACCCCCTACTCCGCCACCTGGGCACATTTCTGAGACGTCGATTTCTAATATAATATTAGCTTATAGAATGGCAAACTAATCATCATCATCATCAAGTGCCCTGCCAGCTGGCGTAGTCGTTCATGGCTCTCCACAGATCTCGGTCTTTGGTGTTCTGGATCAACTCTGCTGATGGTATTCCTCCATGCCGCCGTCTCAATCCATCCAGCATCATTTTTCTTGGTCTTTCCCTTGGTCCCTCTTTCCCTCGATCTTTCCAGTTGTCACGATGTTCTCCAATGCCTCTCTTCTCATCACATGACCGAAGAAAGTTGTTTGTATTTTTCTTATTGTTGTATATTGTCATGGTCTTACTCTTATCTAAATAATGGTTCGGGTTCATACAGGCAACAATACACTGTTCGCTAGGATATAGAACATTTATTGTGTAAAGTGTACAGTTGGCGCAGTGGGTAAACAGACCCGCGCTCTCTTATCTTACATATCACAGTTAGTTAACCATCAAACATATAGTTGTCCTACACCAATCTAGCACACTATCTAGCCTAAGTATATCTATGAATATCTATGAGTCCCTCTCAGGCAGGCCCTGTTGTCTCTCTCCAGTCCGTTTGTCCTCTGACTGTCTCCGCGTGTCCGAACTCGACACGGGCGGTAACTCTGTCCGAGTTCCTCGTGGACCCCGCATTAGGCGGGCCACATCAGTGTCCACGGAATCATGGACTTAGTGACCATCTCTTTCGAGAGGGTTCTAGATGACTCGGGTCCTGCACGACTCAATGGTTTCCCTTGGGCTGGAGTTGCAGCCCTTTATTATCTGTGGACGTGAGGCGGTGACATATATAATGTTCTAGTTTCATTAACCTCTTTCAGGCGGTCGTTGTTAGTAGCTCTGGCAGTCCAAGTAATGGCAAACTAATGAATGTAAAATGTCATGGAAAATCGCAAACAGCCAATAAAACCGACAGTTCATCAATCCATACTAAGAGTGTTTGGTCTTTTAATGTTGTTGTTTGTTGTTGTTGTTGTTGTTGTTGTTGTTCTTGTTGTTCGCTAGCTTTGAACTCAAGCGTAGTCCAAAGACTAGTGCACTAAACTGATTTTTTTGCGTGTGAATTCTTACATTCGTTCAGTAGCATGATCCATGCAGATCTTCACTCCCATAACAACCGTCCAGAAAACTTCTCGGCCATAAGTAATGTGTCCAGCGTCCGATACCCCCATCTGGAGATCATCCGCAACATACCGCATCCATCTTCTTTGGCCTTCCTCTTCTTTTCTTCCCGAACATATATTCCTCCATAATTGTTCTCTCAAAACGTTCATGACGGTTCAAGTGACCAAAATATTTAAATTTTCTTTGTTTTATCTTCTTTACGAGCTAACCTTCTTCAATATTCAGGTCTTATCGTATGAAGGCATTTGTGCTTTTCTGTATACAAGATATTCTTAGAACCCGTCTGACTGGGACCTTGCCGTCTTGATAGACTATAGTTTGTAAGATGGGGTTATAACCTCTCCATAACACGAAGCCTGGGCTGAATTTAGAGACCATGTGTTGACCATGCAGCATGATTCCTCTCTCGGCCTGCTTAGTTTACTCCAAAGAAAAGGTAACACCAATATGTCTGGAACAAGACGCTAAAGTAGCTGCCGGATCAGCAAAGCAATACTCTACCTGTCCGAATGTCGGAGCTTCCATCCTAGACCAGTTTGCCGACCAAGGTTTAGAGCCTGGTCTGCCCTGCCACAGCATTAGTCTTTAGGTTGCATTTCCTCGCACTAGGGTAAGGCTTGTACCCTCCCAATTGCACTTCTCAGTCCGAAGCCGCTGGCACAATGTGGGGTGTCGGGTTTGATGAACGTCCCAACATTCGGCGCTAGCAGAAACAGGTAGTACCGTCTACTGTCATGCGATAGCTCAGTCATATATGACTGATACCTGACTAGTTAGAACCCGTCTATAACATATATATTCAAAGGCATTTATGCGCTGTTCAGCTTATTAAGTGAATGTCCAGGTCCCACATGCGTATGTTGCAATGGGAAAAATACATGCTCTTAAAAATCTAATTTTGTATGTCCCTCACGAAAATGTACTCATTTGTTTTAGTTTCTGAATAGCATTAGATATTCGTCTTTTTAATTAATTCATTTTGTCACTGTCATGGGATAGCAACTTGAACATGCTTTCACTGATACATCAGAAAATCGTACAGCAAGTGAAAAGTGGGGTAAACTTACGGAAATTCTTTATAAAACAGCAGTAGGTGTTTATGGCACTGTGGATCATAAGAGACAGGACTGGTTTGCGGCAAACAGCCAGGCACTGCAGCACCTGATTGGTAAAAACAGGGCAGCTCCCTTAAGAAATCAGGAAAGAACAACGCGAAACACTCTCAGTGAGCTGAACCAAGCTAGGAAGGATGTGCAAACGGCTGCCAGGTATTGTGCAAATGATTATTGGATCAAGTTATGCGAGTACATTCAAAATGCAAGTGATAAGGGGAACATTAGAAGCATGTATGAAGGGATAAAGAAGGTCTTTGGTCCAGTGATCAAAAGTGCACCACTGAAAACCTTGACTGAAGAAACCATCACTGATAAGAAACAGCAGATGGACAGATGGGTAGAGCACTATTTGGAGCTTTACTCAAGTGAGACCAAACTAGCACATGATGCCCTCAACACCATAGAGGCCCTGCCAACTCTTGACCACCTGGACACACTTCCCACCATAACAGAAGTTAAGTGTGCTATTAATGAACTTGCATCTGGCAAGGCTCCAGATAAGGATGGGATTCCAATAGAGGTTATCAGGAGTGGGCAAGACACACACACACTACAGATCCATCAGTTAATAGAGCTATGCTGGCGTGAAGGACAAGTCCCACAGGATTTCAAAGATTCAAGCATCATAACACTGTACAAGAACAAGGGCGATCGGAGCGACTGCAACAACTATAGGGGTATCTCACTTCTATGTATTGTTGGAAAAGTATTTGCCAGAATTGTTCTGCGTAGACTTCACCTTCAAGTCGTAGGAGATCACGTCTACCCCGAATCACAGTGTGGCTTTCGACAGAACCGGTCTACCATTGATATGATATTCTCATTGCAAGAAAAATGCCATGAACAGAATCAACCACTGTATATTGCCTTCATCGACCTCACAAAGGCATTTAATTTGGTCAGTCGTGAGGGTCTTTTCAAGGCACTAAAGAAGATTGGCTGCCCACCAACTCTTCTGTCCATTGTGGAATCGTTCCACACATTCACTCACGCTCAGATGGCGGCCTCTACAATGCTGAGAGATTGAAGGTCAAGACCAATATTAGGAGGGCACTGATCAGAGAGTTGCTGTTTGCAGATGATGCTGCAGTTACGACCCACTATGAGGAAGAATTACAACGTCTACTATCTGCATTCTCCAATGCTTGTTCTGAATTTGGTTTAACAATTAGCAAACAGAAGACACATATTATGTCATAACGTGCACATGGGGTACAATCAATCTTTATTGACGACGCCGAACTAGAGATAGTAGACCATTTTACATATCTAGGATAAGAGGTAAATAGCAAATTATCCCTAGATCAGGAAATCAACACCCGGATTGGTAAGGCAGCAACAACAATGAACAGGTTAACAAAACGTGTCTGGGAGAACAGGAAGCTTACTGCCAAAAAAAAGTCCTTGTCTATCAAGCCTGTGTCCTTAGTACTCTTATTTATGGAAGTGAAGCATGGTCAACTTACTCACACCAAGAGAAACGTTTAACCAGCTTTCATATGCAGTGTCTGCGAAGAATACTTGGTATTAAGTGGCAAGACAAAATCACAAATACTGAAGTATTGGAAAGATCAGGTTGTGTGACGGTGTATTCCATGCTCAGTCTTCGTAGACTTAGATGGATAGGACACGTTAGGAGGATGGATGCTGGTAGAATACCAAAGGACATCTTTTTTGGTGAATTACAGATGGGTAAGATATCTCAGGGTCGGCCTCTACTACGATATAAAGATTTGTGTAAGCGGGACATGATTGATACAGGCATTGATAATGCACAATGGGAGCACGTCGCCGCTGAACGTGTTGCATGGAGGGCAAATATCAGAAATGGAATAAAGACAAAGGAAAAAATGATTGCTGATAGGTCACACACTGAGCGAGTGAGACGTAAAATGGTGCGTGATGGCGAAAATGACCGTGTGTTCACATGCATCCATTGTGGACGAACATGTACAGCGAGAATCGGTTGATCAGTTACATTCGCTACTGCCATGGGTTGTAGTTATTATGCCTTTTTGAAGCACAATGTACCAAACTATCGTCTGCCAATCACCAATTTCCTTCATTGTGTCACTGTCGTTTGTTAAGTTTGGACTTAATCTTCGTTGTTGTCTCTCTCTCTCTCTCTCTCTCTCTCTCTCTTTCTCTCTCTTTCTCTGTGTGTGTGTGTGGTGTGTGGGTGTGTGTGTGTGTGTGTGTAGAGAGAGAGAGAGAGAGAGAGAGAGAGAGAGAGAGAGAGAGAGAGAGAGAGAGAGAGTTAATAACAGTTGTAAACTGTTCTTTTATTTGTGTTTGCAGAATGTTGTATATCTGTTTGTTGCTGTTCTTGTTGTTTTGGCTGTTGTTCACCTTATTTTTCTTGCTGTTCGTTTTTGATTTTATTTTAATAATGGCTCACGGTTCCCCCACAGATCAAAGGCACCCCATCAGGTCCCCAGGCCCCT
This sequence comes from Cepaea nemoralis, assembly GCA_014155875.1. Classification (NCBI taxonomy): domain Eukaryota; kingdom Metazoa; phylum Mollusca; class Gastropoda; order Stylommatophora; family Helicidae; genus Cepaea; species Cepaea nemoralis. The sequence goes on from JACEFZ010026582.1 coordinate 262,615, forward strand.
GTGTGTAATTCAGATGTAAAACCAACGTCCTGTAAAGACATGCAACTAACGATTCGATTCGATTCTACCATTACCCCTACCCAGTCCAACCTCAAAGAGAAGTTATATTAGGGTCCATCCCTGGCTCAGATTAATAATTCTGTGACTGAGCCAGCCTCAAACAGCAGCTACTCACGGTTTTTCCCTCACAGGTTTATTAATTTGAAGGTGATTGTTGTCCATAAGGGAGTGTGCAACTAACTATTAGCAACCGCTTGTAATAGGTTACTGTAAGTAACAACTTCCCGAACAGAAACATTTAAACCGCAATAAGATGCATTTAAAAGCAATTGTGTCGTCGAATTTACTTGGAGAAAACATGTGTTGATCGCTCCAACAGCGCTTCAATGACTTTATTATATGAGGCTTACAACAAATGTTTGTAATTTAATATCACCTTGCGTACTCACGCATTCGTTTCCTTCTTATTATTTATTTACAACGTAATCATTTCCCTTTCAAGTATCGTAACCTGGGTTGATATGTGTTCATTCAAGCTATGCTGAAATAACGGTAATTGCGAACCACACTATTAGTCAGTCTGATTTTAAAGTCATGCTAATAATCAGAGACGGTAAGAAGGGGACAAAATTGTAGCATCGTGGGTCTGTCTTCTTTTCCGCTCCAAGAAATTCCTATTTTTAATTGGGCCCTTAATTGTAGGGTGTTTTTTTTTTAACAAGGGAAGTAATTTTCACATCCTGCTCGATAACCAAAGTATAAATTTGAGCAGAGTTGTCTGCTCTTGTTCTATTGTTGCAAAGCAAGGGCAGAGAACATGTATGTCATTTAAAACTTATACAATGTGAAGATGGAAATCAGGAATTGTGGCATGAACAATGTGCAACGACAGAGGTAGACAGACATCCGCATGGTTTAATTTGTGTTTTGGAGTTTGTATTAATCGATATCGTGGCACTGCGAGAAGATCTATTCGTGCTCCGTCTCTGTTAGCAAATATAAAAGTAGATATTGATCGTAAAACAGTGAATATAAACATGTCTGATTCGTGTCAAATCTCAGACGCACAGCTTTGAACACACCACACTTGATTCCAGAACTCAACCGTCCTGAAATGTGTTGTTTCATTTGTCATTGTATCCTCAACTAGCTGTGGTTCTGAACATTTAAACGGGGTTTGCTGTGTACGTCTTGAGGCTTTATCGGTTCATGTTCTTATAGACCAATCGGCACTTTAAAGGTAATGTGATCGGTATCATATTGGCAGAGTGGTGTGATTTCGAGGACAGACAGAAATTTGACTAAACCACACAGAGCGATAGTAGCAATGTTCTCCCCAATGTCGATGTCACATTTCTTCTTTGGGGTTTGCAGAGTATCATTGTTATGCTTTTTTTTTTCTTTTTATCTACGCCGAGTTGGTGTACCAGAGTTAATCTCGCCATTTTCTTTGGAAGACGCTGTTTATACATGACGGCTTACTGACCGGTCCATCCGAGCTGAGGTTTGCTCATCATTGTGTGGATTCTTCCATCAGCACATCATTGTATGGATTCTTCCATCAGCACATCATTGTGTGGATTCTACCATCAGCACGTCATTGTGTGGGTTCTTCCATCAGCACGTCATTGTGTGGGTTCTTCCATCAGCACGTCATTGTGTGGGTTCTTCCATCAGCACATCATTGTGTGGGTTCTTCCATCAGCACATCATTGTGTGGATTCTTCCATTAGCACATCATTGTGTGGGTTCTTTCATCAGCACATCATTGTGTGGGTTCTTCCATCAGCACATCATTGTGTGGGTTCTTCCATCAGCACATCATTGTGTGGGTTCTTCTATCAGCACATCATTGTGTGGGTTCTTCCATCAGCACATCATTGTGTGGATTCTTCCATCACAACTACCGCCAGCTCTGTGGCGAAGGGATTACGGACGCAGTTCTTAATCCCGCAGACCGCGTTCGAAACACAACTGCGGGCGATTTGCGTTGGTTTTAATAAAATGGCATGAGTGCTGATCGTTAAGAAAGCAATGTCAAATCATTGAATGTAAACTTGCCAATAAATCACAAATAGCCAATAAATGCTGGGATTGACTGCGGCATCCAGTAAAGCATATGCAACTAACTTTTAACTGACGCTACCTAAACCACCATCACTATTACTACTCACTACAGCATAAACGAACTAATATCACGGCAAGTACTCATCCCATCATCTAGCAGGTAGTTTGCAGAACTTCACCCTCAACCCGGCATTCCGAAGAGACCCTCAATCCATTACCAATTCTCCTATTTCTTGCATGTTCATGCCCAGGGTCCCGTGTCCATCTCGATGTTGATCTACTCCTGCCCCTTTTCCCAGGAGTCACAGCCTTCATCGCGTGTCTGTCAAAACCACCGTGGAGTTTAATATGGCATGGTATTTCAGTTTTTAGACATTATTGTGAATACTATTTGGAGGTTATAAAATACACAATATATGCTAGGCAGATGGCATCGTATTGGTGGCAGATAATGCAAAAGATCCACATCAATAGTTGGACATTGTAGTAACAGAGAGTGCAAGGAAAGGACTCTCCTTGAATATCAAGGGAACAATAACAATATGTTAACTACAAATAGAAGGGAACATTCTTAACCAGGTGAATAGTTTTAAATACCTAAGGGCATTTATAACAGATGGAAGATGCACAACATAGATTAAGAGCAGAATAGGGCAAGCAAACGCTGCATTTCAGAAAATGGAGATTATCTTATGCAAAAAGTCACTATCATTGAATGTAAGAAAGAAAGTGCTGAAGTGCTATACTGAACTGTTTTGCTGTATGGCAGTGAATCTTGGAATGTAAATGAACATATTCAGAAGAACTTGGAAGCAACAGAGATATGATTCCTGAGACAAATGTTGTGAATTATTTGGACTCTCAAAGTAACTTACAACGACTGCCTGAAAGAGCCTAATGAAACTAGAACAATATATAGAACAATAAGACAGAGACAAACAGCTTTCTTCGGTCATGAGATGAGAAGAGGGGCATTGGAGAACATCGTGACAACTGGAAAGATCGAGGGGAAGAGAGGCAGAGGCATACCAAGAGAATTTATGCTGGATGGATTGCGACAGTGGCATGGAGGAATATCATCAGCAGAGTTGATCCAGAACACCAAAGACCGTGATCTGTGGAAAGTCATGAACGCCTACGCCAGCCGATATGGCACTTGATGATGATGATGATGTGATGACTAATAGTCTAGTACCGGCTCTGTGGCCAAAGACTTACGAATGCAATCGCAATCTCGCATACCGCGTTCGAAACACAGCTGCGGGAGATTTGGAAGCAGGCCGCCTTGCGTTGGTTTTCATACAAAGCTATGAGTGATGTTCGTTCAGAAAGCAAAGGCAAACTAAAAAAAAAAAAACAAACTTAGTTGCATATCCTTTACAGGTCGTTTGCAGTCAACACCAGCATTTTTTGCTGTTGTTGATGTCTTGGCAAGTTTTAAGTACAGTAGTTTGCCATTGCTTTCTGAACTACCGACACCCATAGCATTTCGTAAACAACCAGCGCAACGCGGTATGCTACCAAATCGCGCACAGCTGTGTTTCGAACGCGGGTATGCGGGATCACGAACCGCGCCCATAACACCTTCGCCAGGGAGATCGATAATGGCATACTTTTTTGGGCATATCTTTGCTTACAGGACATCGCTGTCAACACCGGCATTTTACTGTTGTTGTTGATGTCTTGACAAGTTTACGTTCAATAGTTTGCCAATGGTTTCTGAACGATCGGCTTTCATACCAACTCGTTAAAAACCAGTGCAACGCGATCTGCTGCCAAATCGGTCACAGCTGTGTTTCGAATGTGGGTAAGCGGCTTACGAATCGTGTCTGAAACCTCTTAGCCACGGAGACCGGCAATGGCATTTAAAAAAATTGTATTCGCATATTCTTATACAGGAGATCGCTGTCAACATCAGCATCTTTCAGCGGATTGTTGATTTCTTAGCAAGATTACGCTCAGTAGTTTGCCATTGCTTACTGAGCGACCGGCTCACATACCCTATCACATTGCCTATAATTCACAAACAACACAAAATTTAGTCTAGTATTCTCTCTCTCTCTCTCTCTCTCTCTCTCTCTCTCTCTCTCTCTCTCTCTCTCTCTCTCTCTCTCTCTCACTCTCTCGCTCAGGCTCTCTCTCGCTCGGTCTCTCTCTCGCTCGCTCTCTCTCTCTCTCACGCTCTCTCTTTCTCTCTCTCTCGCTCTCTCTCTCTCGCTCTCTCTCTCTCACTCTCTCTCTCATGCTCCCTCTCTCTCTCTCGCTCTCTCTCAGTCTCTCTCTCAGTTTCTCTCTTTCTCGCTCTCTCTCTTACTCTCTCTTGCTCTCTCTCTCTCTCGTGCTCTATCTCTCGCTCTCTATCTCGCTCTCTCTCTCACTCTCTCCCTCTCTCGCTATCCCTTGCTTTCTCTCTCACTCTCTCTCTCACTCTATCGCTCTTTCTCTCTACCCCTCTCTCTCTGTGTCTATCTCTCTCTCTCGCTATTTCTCTCTCTATCTCTCTCTATATATCTCTCTGTCTCTCTCGCTATCTCTCTCTATCTCTCTGTTTCTCTCTCTCTCTCTCTCTCTCTATCTCTCTGTTTCTCTCTCTCTCTCTCTCTCTCTCTCTCTCTCTCTCTCTCTATCTCTCTGTTTCTCTCTCTCTCTCTTTCTTGTCCTTTATTCCCTGCTTGAAACAGACTCTCAACCAGTTCACTCCTATCATTTGCTGTCTCATTCACCTCCATCCATGCCCTCCCCACATTATTCATCTCTTCCTCTAATTGTCTGTCTTTCGGTCTCCCTGTATTTCGTTTTCTCTGTGGCCTCTAGACAATGACCTTCTAGTTATACGAGCGTAAGTCAATAAGTAAGTCACAAAATGGTTGCAGAAAAATAACTAACTACGATCACAACTTGAAACCAGTTTATTTGTGTACATAAATTGTCCCTTTATTTCTCAACATAATTTCCACCAACACTGATGCACTTATCCAATAGTTTTATCAGTTCTCCCAAACCGAATGCATAGATCTGCATGCTTTGTTCGCCTTTCCCTGCCAGCCCACAGAAATGTGTGACTTATTTATTGACTCGCCCTCGTAACTTTTTCTACCCAACTATGCACCGCTTTACTGGAAATCGCTAGGGGCTAAGTCCACTGAAAACCTACCTTGACGGGAGACATTTCGCGAATGACGCCGAAGTTGAATGTGAAGTGAAAACGTGATTTAAAAAATACAAACAGAGCACGCAGTTCTATGCCGCCGGTTTGGGAGAACTGAAAAAATTATGGGATAAGTTCATAAATGTTGGTGGAAATTATGTTGAGACATAAAGGGGCAATGTATTTATACAAATAAACTTGTTTCAAGTTGTTATCATATTTAGTTTTTTTTCTACAGCCATTTGTGACTTACTTATTAATTTACCCTCCTACTATCTTCAAGTTTTCTTAAGGTGTGTCTCGTCCGTCGCCAGTATCTTTTCAACGTGTGTCTCGTTCATCGCCAGTGTTTTCTCAAGGTGTGTCTCGTCCATCGCCAGTATCTTCTCAAGGTGCGTCTCGTCCATCGCCAGTATCTTCTCAAGGTCTGTCTCATCCATCGCCCGTATCTTCTCAACGTGTGTCTCGTCCATCGCCAGTATCTTCTCAACGTGTGTCTCGTCCATCGCCAATATCTTCTCAAGGTGCGTCTCATCCATCGCTAGTATTTTCTCAAGGTGTGTCTCATCCATTGCCAGTATCTTCTCAACGTGTGTCTCATCCATCGCCAGTATCTTCTCAACGTGTGTCTCATCCATCGCCAGTGTCTTCTCAACGTGTGTCTCATCCATCGCCAGTGTCTTCTCAACGTGTGTCTCATCCATCGCCAGTATCTTCTCAACGTGTGTCTCGTCCATCGCCAATATCTTCTCAAGGTGCGTCTCATCCATCGCCAGTATCTTCTCAAGGTCTGTCTCATCCATCGCCAGTGCCTTCTCAACGTGTGTCTCATCCATCGCCAGTGTCTTCTCAACGTGTGTCTCATCCATCGCCAGTATCTTCTCAACGTGTGTCTAATCCATCGCCAGTGTCTTCTCAACGTGTGTCTCATCCATCACCAGTATCTTCTCAACGTGTGTCTCGTCCATCGTCAATATCTTCTCAAGGTGCGTCTCATCCATCGCCAGTATCTTCTCAACGTGTGTCTCATCCATCGCCAGTATCTTCTCAACGTGTGTCTCGTCCATCGTCAATATCTTCTCAAGGTCTGTCTCATCCATCGCCAGTGTCTTCTCAACGTGTGTCTCATCCATCGCCAGTGTCTTCTCAACGTGTGTCTCATCCATCGCCAGTATCTTCTCAACGTGTGTCTCATCCATCGCCAGTATCTTCTCAACGTGTGTCTCATCCATCGCCAGTGTCCTCTCAACGTGTGTCTCATCCATCGCCAGTATCTTCTCAACGTGTGTCTCATCCATCGCCAGTATCTTCTCAACGTGTGTCTCATCCATCGCCAGTGTCTTCTCAACGTGTGTCTCATCCATCGCCAGTATCTTCTCAACGTGTGTCTCGCCCATATCTTCTCAACGTTTGTCTCATCCATCGCCAGTGTCTTTTCCTGACCTCTTGATTCACTGGTACCTGGTTATCTCTCTGTTTACTACTACTACTACTACTACTACTACTACTACTACTACTACTACTACTACTACTACTACTACTACTACTACCACCACCACCACCACCACCACCAAAATCGCAACAACCACCACTGTTACAATTTATGCCCCAGTGTGTGGGTGGAAAGGGGGGGGGGGAATGGGCGAAAGCAGTACAGCATTAACTACTATGCTATATTGTCTCCTTCATTTAACCACTAATATCACAACTACACATTGCTACTAATATTGCTACTGCACATTACCTCTAAAATTGCTACAATACATTACCACTAATATTGCTACAGCACACTACAACTAATATTGCTACATCACATTACTACTAATATTGCTACACCTTACAACTAGTGCTATAACACATCATAACTAATATCACTAATACACATTATAACTCCATCCATCCATCATGTGCCATGCCGATAAGCGTGGGCGGTCATGTTCTGCCATCTCACTCGATCACCAGAGTCGTGGATCAGCTCCGTGTTTCTGTCTCGACGATGCCACAAGGCCAAGCCATCCAGGTACTTGCTTCTAGGTCTTCCCCTTGGTCTGTTCCCCTCGATCTTGCCAGTTGTCACCAAATTCTCCAATCCATTTCTTCTCATAACATGCCCAAAAGATTTTGACTGTCTACGTCTAATTTCTCTAATCAATTTACGATCTTCATTTGTTTCTTGAAGGACTTGTTCATTGGTCTTTCTGGCTGTCCATGGTATTCTTTGCATTTTCCTCAGAAACCACATCTCTACAGCCATCAGATGTTTTTCAGCCTGACTGCTCATTGTCCACGCTTCACATCCATATAAAAGTACAGGTTCAATGTAGCATCTCAACACTCTTTTTCTCGTTTCAATTGACATCTTTTTATTGGTCAATATGTTTTTCATCTTGCTAAAGGCTACTTTTGCCATGGCGATTCTTGTTCTAATCTCTTCAAGGCATCTCCCATCAGATGTTATTACTGTTCCGAAATAATTGTACCTGCTCACTTGTTGAAGAATATTCCCATTTACTTGTATATTACATTGTGGTATTTCGTCCTTCCTAGTGACGACCATAATCTGTGTCTTTTTACAATTTAATTCTAACCCTAGTTGTCACTAATACACATTATAACTAATATCACTACCACACATTACCACAAATATTGCTACTTCACACCGAATGAGACGTAAGCACCAAACACTCGACTCCCTCCCAACCACACACCACTGTTCAAGCTACAGTGATAGTAGTACGCCGACACAAACCACCAAATTGAAGACAGCATTGTTTGATAAGTTATTACAGGGAAATTGTGGTGAGGCTGGAGAAACGGGTGTGGCGCGAAAAGCTGAATAGTGACACTGGGTTGTTTTGTCCCGTTTCTATTCCCTTTCACGTGTCTTCTTCACTATAAACATGGACGACACTGTTGTTGAGTCTTTTCTGACCGCAAACGTTTAGAATACATGCACAGAATGGGTATGCCGTATCTGAAAGCTACACAGAGCAATATGAATATTATCATTTAAAGACATCTTGGTTGTCTGTTTCTATCTATCTATCTATCTATCTATCTATCTATCTATCTATCTATCTATCTATCTATCTATATATCCGTCCGTCCATCCATGCATGCATCCATCTACCTACCTACCTACCTATCTGTCTTCTGTCTGTTTGTCTGTGTGCCTACCTACCTACCTATCTATCTCCGGGGGCTGCATGGTCTCGAGGTATGGTGTCCGCCTCGAGTGCTGGAGGTCCCGGGTTCACGCCCCGGTGAGGACCGGGATTTATTTCACGTGGACTTCCAGTAATAAAATTTCCCCTGGTCTCTGGGTAGTGAGATCGGACGCCCGTGTGTATTGTTGCGCACGTAAAAAATCCATTGGCAGTTGGAAATCGAAAAAGATGAGCCTAACAGCGCTGCCCGGGCAAAATTTCGAGTTAAAAATCTACCCAAAGTATTTCAGGATCCTCACCGGTGCTCAGGTTTGAGTTAGGAGGAATACGGAGCGCTTATGGGTTACACCAGTGTGCCGTGATGTTGATCCGTTGACTAAACTAAACTAAACTACCTATCTATCTATTAACTACCTATCCATCCGTCTATCTGTCTGCCTACCTACCTACTTGTCTGCCTGCCTGTCTGTCCGCCCGTCCTTCTGTCGGTGTGTCTTATTGTCTCTCTAACTGCCTGTCAGTCTGTAAGTGCTAGCCTGCAGGTATGTCTACCCGCCTGTGTGTCCGTCTTCTCTCTTCCAGACTGCATGTCTGCCTTTTTATCTGTCTGTCTGCCTGCCTGTCAGTCTATATTTGTCTGCCTGTCTGTCTCTATTTTATCTCCATGTCCGTATCTTCCTCCAACAAAAGATCTGCCTAAATCCATCAATGATGTTTCCAGCCGCGACCCTGTATTCCTTCTACGGTGTCTATCCACTCCTTCCCAACACCCTCTCCCAACCACGAAGATACTCCTTGAACATCAGATCTGCTTCAACCGCTCCGACGGCAATTATCTTCTAGCTCCTCCAGAGAATGACCGAGAATGTCTATGTCAACCACGAGGTCGTATATGCGCCTTTTGTCTTTCCTCCCCCCACCTCTTCAGACTGCGCTTCTCCGTTAAGATCTTATTACTACGAGAAACTACCCAGTCCAAACTGTTATTGTTTCACTCTGGGTTTTCCCCCAGTTAACTACTGCACGATGCGAAACATTGTCGGCAAAGCAGAGCATATACATTAGTTTTCCCTTCCTCAAAAACGCGTTAATTCATGTAATCACATTTGATCTTTTCTTTGGCCAAATCTAAATCACACGGTACAATCGGATTTCAATTGGAACACAATGAAGAGATTCAAAGTATTGACACAGACTGTCGTGTCTTCCTCTCAACATGTCAATGTTCGCCATTGTATTCCGTCTTTGTTCCGGAAACCACGTGGTGTAAGCCGCACGTGGTCAGGAGAGTTGTGGCCCTTGGGCCATGGGCGACGCAGAAACATCTCGCTGAATTGAATTCCTGTTTTAAAGTTAACCGACAGAAGCAAAAGACAGGATTGTTGAGTTTCGGAGATAAATGGCTTAAATAATAATATACGTCGCATTTTTTCGCTTCTCTTCGGTGGGGGATGCGTCAAATTTAGTTTTACACTTCATAAGTTAAACTCGGAGGTCTGTGTATCAGGCTCCGGCATTCATTAGCGTTAATTGTGGAACTAGTCGCTTGCCAGATGGAAAACATGCTTATCAATAACAGGGTGGCAATGCAGTGATAACTACAGTATTAAATAGCTATTGGGTTCAACCCCTACACCGGTCCGTTGTTCTCAAATGTTGTCTTCTCGTCTTTAACTTGGAGACGTAATCGACAAGTACCTCTGAAGTCGGGGTGGTTCCCGCCATAGCTTTCGTTCATATATTGTGGAAGTATACTTTATATATACATATGTGTGTGTGTATGTGTGTGTGAGAGAGAGAGAGAGAGAGAGAGAGAGAGAGAGAGAGAGAGAGAGAGAGAGAGAGAGAGAGAGAGAGAGAGAGAGAGAGAGAGAGAGAGAGAGAGAGAGAGAGATCAGGAGCAATTGAATGCGAAGATTTTCGTAAGATTTGATTGAGTGATTGATTTAGGAACCGACATCACAGTATTCGGGGCATTCCCATAAGTGCTCCGTCTCCATCCTCAGTAGCCAGCGAAGAGTTCCAACACCAATAGTACCAGTAGCATTAACCTCATAAGCCATGTCACTAAGCTTCTACTCAGAATTATAATGAGAAGAACAAGAACGAAAATAAGAATGGAAATTGGTGAAGAACAGTATGGATGTGTTGACCGTATTGGTACAAACAATGTAACATAAACATTACGGACACTAATAGAAAGATCAATAGAGACACATAAAGACATATATTTGTGCTTCATAGATTATACTAAGGCATTTGAAGAAGTCAAACATGATGAACTGATTAAAATGTTGGAATATATTAATATTTTTGTGTGTTGCATATCCCTTACGGGACGTTGCAGTCAACACCAGCATTTTCAGCTGCTGTTGATGTACTAGGCAAGTGTTACGTTCAGTAGTTTGCCATTGCTTTCTGAACGACCGGCCCCTATACCTTTTTCGAAAAAGCCAGCATCGCCGTGTTTCGAACCCGGGTATACGGGCTCACAAACCGCGTTCGCAAGCCCTTAGCCACAGAGACCGGTATATTAATATATATGCGGAAAATCTCAGAATAATAAAAATTATTTACTGGAACCAAGTAGCAGTAATTAAAATGGGAAATAAAGAAGGAAATTATGAACAAATAAGGCTGGAAGTACGACAGGGATGTGTTTTGTCAGTTGATCTCTTCACCCTCTATAGCAAAGTAATAATAAGAGAGATCAAAGAGACAGGGTGACACACATACGAGGGTAAGTTAATAAGTAAGTCACAAATGGCTGTAGAAAAATAACTAAATATGATAACAACTTGAAAACAGTTTATTTTTATACATACATTGTCACTTTATTTCTCAACATAATTTCCACCAACGCTGATGCATTTATCCCATCGTTTTATCAGTCCTCCCAAACCGACTACACAGAACTGCGTGCTCTGTTTTCTAAACCACGTTTTCACTTCACATTCAACTTCGGCGTAACTCGCGAAATGTCTTCCGCCAAGGTGGGTTTTCAGTGGACTTAGCCCCTAGCGATTTCCAGTAAAGCGTAGAAAAAGTTACGAGGGCTAGTCAATAAGTAAGTCACACAGTTCTGTGGAATGGCAGGTAAATGAAAACAGCACGTAGTTCTGTGCAACCGGTTTTGGAGGACTGATAAAACGATAGAATAAATGCATCAGCGTTGGTAGAAATTATGTTGAGAAATAAACTGACAATGTATGTATAAAAATAAACTGTTTTCAAGTTGTTATCATAGTTAGTTATTCTTCTACAGCCATGTATGACTTACTTATTAACGTACCCTCGTAAAAACAGAACCCATGAAAAGTTTATTACATCCTACAAAGATCAAGCAAATTTCTTGAAATTTTACGAACGTAAACTTCAGTCTGTGTACAATCATTTCCAAAAGTTTCAATTACCTTGGTCGCTTTGCATAAAAGTTATGCTCCACATGACCTCCGCAGCGTTGGGTGCACACTTGCATATGAAAATGAAGAATATCTTATGCAGTAAGTCGCTATCATTGAATGTAAGAAAGAGAGTGCTGAAGTGCTATACAAAACCTGTTTTGTTGTATGGCTGGCTGTGAATCTTGGAATGTAAATGAACAAATTCGGAAGAACTTGGAAGCAACAGAGATGTGGTCATGACGACTCACACCTGTACATAATAAGTCAGCAGCTCTCCACAGTGTAGTCTCGTTCGTGTCGAGGCTATCTCATAAACGATCTATCCTTTCTCTGACTTATCACTTCCATAGCATCAGTGTTAAGAATGTCACTTTCAATCATGTTTCTGTCGGTGTGTGCGTGTGTGTTTCTGAATGTCTGTCTAACCCAGTGTTTCCCAACGTGGGGCCCACGCCCCACAGGGGGACAATTCGACTGTTAAGGGGGGCAATTCGAAAATGGAAGAAATCGGCTGAATATAACAAAACGGGGAGACTTGAGACTGAAGTTAACTAAATTGGAACCTGCCATAAGATCTGTTTGCAGCAAGCATCAAGCGCAAGGATCTCACTAAGTCTAAATAATAAATAATTACTAATAATTAAAATAATATAGAAAAATCTTTCATTAAAATTATTTTGTACTTGAATTTCAGTTCTCCATTATATGTTTTGAAAATTTACTTACTGTGTTTGCTCAATAATTACCTAGTGATTTCTTCCTAAAACCTATCATTCAAGTTTCTTTAGTGAACATTTCAATTTTTGAATATTAAAAATAATGTATATGTTGAGGGGGGGGGGGGGGGGGGGGGCGTGGGTCGGGGGAGGGGGGCAATATGAATTTTAGAAAGGCTAAAGTGGGGCATGGCACAAAAAAGGTTGGGAAACACTGGTCTAACCCATCTATCCATCCATCCTTCTGTCTGTCTGCCTGTATGTATGTCTGTCTAATCTATCTATCTATCCATCCATATGTCTGCCTGCCTGCCTGTCTGTCTGTCTCTCGGTCATCAGTCAGTCGGGCGGGAGGTCGGTCGGTCGGTCTGTTGGTCTATATACCCACAGAGTGAGTTAGTAAATATGTATCATTATAATTTTCCATATATACACGTTTCCTCGTCACGGCGGAGACTTAAGAGAAATTCACCAGAGCTCACTAGTCGACCCACCTGGGCTCACTAGTTGACCAGTCTAAATGGACACTATGAAATATTCTGGAAAGAAAAAGCGGCTCCCATGATACATCACCCATCGATGTTATATAAGTTCTCCGAGGAATGGCCAGGTATTATATTGTCTATAGTGTCAGGTCTTAGCACTTGGAATCAGCGACTGGCAAGAGAAGGTCAACCAGAGAGACGAATTGAGAAGGCTCGTATCTGCAGCAAAGAACCTCAATGGCTCGGAATGCTGAAGAAGAAATTAGGTCTTAGTCAGATATGATTTATGTACCGTATGATAGTAAACGATACTACCTGCTTTCTGTTAGCGTAGAATATTGAGCATTGCTCACCAAACCTGACACCCCTAATTGTGCCAACGGCTTTGGGGGGAGGAGTGCAATTGGAAGAGTACAAGCCTTACCCTAGTGCGAGGAAATGCAACCTAAAGACTAAATGTCTTGGCAGGGCAGATCAGGCTCTAAACCGTGGTCGGCAACTTGTTTAGTATGAAAGCTCCGATAGTCGGACAGTTAGAGCATTACTTGGCTGATCCGACAGCTTCTGCAGCTTGTCTTGTTCCAGACATATTGTTGTTACTTTTCCTCTGGAGTAAACTAGGTAGGCCAAGAGAGCAACATGATCTCTAAATTCAGCCCAGGTTTTGTGTTAAAAGAGGCATAACTCCATTTTACATACTATGGTATGTCAAGACGGCAAGGTGCCAGCCAGTCATATTATCTAGCACCATATACCCAATATGCGTCATGGAATGGGACAGAGTTCTTTACTTTACATGTAATGTAAAATAACAACCTCTTGCACCAGAAAGAGCCACAAATCCAACCCGATGACACCACCAAGGGTCGTGTTTCTGTGTGTGGGTTTTTCCTGTTTGAGAACAGTCTCCAAAAGTGTGTTTTCATAAATGTGAAGTTAAATGGCGAATCGTCTACAAGCATCCTTTATCTTGTGATGGCGGGTTCTGTCCTAATGCACGTGAGTTCCCGCACGCGCGCAGTTAGTTTAGTTAGCTGGTTGCTATTTTTGAAGAGTGTATTCACGCCACACGCCGCAGCCGTCGCCTCAAAAGGCCGACGGGCCACCACAACCCCCAGGCTAAAGTGTGCGGATGAATGAAAAGCAGACAAATCCAACAATCGAAGCCAAAATGTTGGATGAAGACATTTGAAAACGTAAAACGACGTTTTGAACCAACCTTTTAAGATTTTTTTTTCTTTTTATTTTAAAGGCCTGAATGAATTTGCCATTTGTGGGGGAGAAAGAAAAAAAAACTGGGAACTATAAGAAGTGGAGGGGAAAAGACAAACAAATGAACCTGTATACAATTGGAGTACTTCTTGTCCTCCGACCACTCCGCTCTTCACTTTGGCGCCAAAGAGCAAGAAAAGGATGGGACGCGTTTTTAATCAGATTTGTCAAGTCCGACATCTTGAAATGGTTGAAATGTTCAATTGTGTACCCTGTTGGCGCACTAGAAGCTGAAGGCAGCAGTAAGTGTAATAAAGGTACTCGAAAAGGGGGAGGTCTCAAGTGGGTAGGACCACTTGGTCTGCATATCGGGCCTAACACATTTGTGAGTTTATTTTCTTCCTACACATTTTTAAAGAGAATAACGTGACAGTCTGATCGGTGGTCTAGTGGTTAGGTTACCGGTCTCTCAATCAGAATACCCGGGGTTCTATTCTCTAATAATCATCATCATCATCGTGTGCCTTATAAAGAAGCGTAGGCGTCCATGTCTCTTCACAGATCTCTATCTGTGTTGTCCTGGGCCAATTCTTCTGACGATATTTCTCGTCTCCATCAAACATTATTTCTCTCTGCCTCTTTTATCGCTGGTCTTTCCTGACAATGTTCTCCGGGGCATCTCTTCTCGTTACCTAGTCACTAGTAAGGCATACAATTTGTTTACCTAGCATCATCATGTGTCATGACGATAGGCGTAGTACAATATGAGCTTCATACAGCTCTTTAATGCTCTTTTGTTTGTGTGTTGCCTCTGCCAGAATGCCAACACAGCAATCCACCACGAAAATTACAATTCATCGTCGATGGAAGCGGCAGTCACTATCGAACCATTCAGTCCATAAGTGCTCGGATCCCCTCCTCAGCAAATCCCGCAGCGTGTAGCGGCTAACGACGCCAGTTCTGTGTTGGTTTATCAATCTTCTTTGGCTTCCTGCGTAGTGTTCTTGTTTGGCCACCCCTCTTTTAATTTGCTGCTCCCGCAGTCTGGCCATTGTTGTAGATTCACAGTCATCACTTGGTTCTCGCAAAAGTCTCACTTCTCGTAGAGCATTCAGAATGTCAGCCTGGTCCATGGCGCGTCCGCCCTCCACAGTAGCCTCACCTGCGAGCTTGTCAGCCCGCTCATTTCCTTGTACTCCCGCATGACCTGGCACGAAGATGAAACTAATCTTTGCCAGCCGAGACCGCTTCAGAGGCAGCAACCATTCTCTTCGGATCGACCCCTCCTCTATCCTCTTGATCATGTTCATTGAGTCGCTAAGGAAACAAGCCCTAGTGAATGTCTGTGTCTCGAGCCATGTTATTGCTTTACTTACTGCCATGACTTCCATGGTCAGGCTACTTGTGGTTTCAGTGAAAGCACCAGAGTCCTCCTTCACAATTCTCCCTCCGGCCCGAGCTGTAAAGGCCCATGAGCTTCTCACATGTCGGACGACCGACCCATCTGTGTAGATGACCGCGTCACCGTCTAGCGAATTCTCGAAAATCAACGCTTGTACTTCAGCCTCCACAGCAGCCGGATTTTCTTGTCTGCATTTTCTATCTAGTTGGATGCAAACTGAAAAGGATGTGCAGAAGTCTGTTGGCACTTGCACCCACTCCTCGCCAGGTTCTAAGTCCTCAAGTGAACACACCTGTTGAAGAATGTCTTCGGCTTGACCCATCCACGACCGTCCTCTTTTTAACCTGCTGCCCTTCACCTTCCTAATTTCACTATGCAGTGGATGTTGTGTGTTTGCGTTAATTCTGAGGTAGGCGCGTGCCCTGCAAACTTGTATTCTCTCTTCAATGGTTGGAAAATCAAGAAGGTAGCGCATCGCCCTGCATGCTGTATTTCTTGTACATCCAAGAATAATGCGCATAGCTTCATTCTGTATCCTTTCCATCCTTTCTATCTGCTTATGGCTGAGAGTCAGGATTGCCATTGCATACTCCAAAACAGACATGACCAGCCCCTCGTACAGAAGACATAGATGGCGCTGCTCACAGTTTGCTGCCGCCATCACCCGCATCGCTGCCAAACCCCGCTTGGCCTTTGTTATCACCTGGTCTATGTGCACATTATAAGCAAGGCTTCGATCAAACAGTATCCCCAGGTAATTCATTGCCTGCGTTCTTTCCACCGTCTCTGAACACAGCATTACAGTTGGTGTTGGATTGTTGACAATATGATTATTCAACGAGAACCAAGTCACTGTTGCCTTTGTTGGGTTGACCATTGCCCCAGCTTCATCACACCAAGTACTTATGCGATTGAGTTCGGTTTGTAGTTCCACAGCAACCTCCTCTCTATCCTTACCCTGACGATACACTAAAACATCATCGGCATACGACAATGTCCTGCCAGGTCCAGTGATCTGCTCACTGGTGATTCTCACTGTGTAGGCGTTGAAGAGTACCGGAGATAATGGTGATCCCTGTGGTAGGCCAGGATATATTGTTGTTGGTTCCGAAGTCCAACTGCCACATCTAAAAACTACTTTCCGTTGGTAGAGGGCTGCAGCGATCCAACTAAGGAGGAATGGACTTACGTTTAGTTCAAGAAGCTGAAACATTAAAAAATCCAGTGGTACTCTGTTGTATGCGTCCTCAAGATCAATCGCTGCAGCAACAGGTTTCAGTGCCTGAGTGGAAACCTTCATAGACATCATGGGCAAAGACTGCTGCATTGGTCCAGGTTTCTCTTTTTGGACGGTACCCACCCAGGGTAGGTGGGAAAACACCTTGCCTCTCTAGTTGGCTTGATATTTTCCTGGCAATTACCTTCTCCAGCAGCTTGCCTATTGTATTCTGCATGGTTATAATTCGATATCCCTGAATTTTTGTGTGGTCTTTGTCAGGCTTCGGCAAGGGAATCAGATAGCTGTGTAACCATTCCTCCTTGATGCTAGCACTCCCTATACTGTTGTTGTACATGTCTGCTAGTTCCTCTAGCTCATTGTCGGTACACCTATTTATGTCGTCGTATCTTATGCCATCAGGACCTGGAGCACTGTTTTTTGATCGTCGAAGCACAGCCTTGATTTCTTTCACTGTCACTGTGTCTTCCTCCGAAGTGTTCTGGGCCTTGCATCTGTCTGAGGTGACCTCCTTGGCCAGATTTCGGCCTCCCATGTCTGTCTGGTTGCTCTGCTCAAGGTAGCGTTCAAAGAGGGCTTTGCCCTTGTCCTCGTCAGTCCTCTGCCAGGTGAGGTCAGCACCTTGGAAGTCTGAAATGCTCTTATTCTTGACTACACCACTCATGCTTTTATGTAGTCGCCAGAACAATTTCAGTGACTTGTCTGTGCTTACTCTTTGACACACCTCTGCCCATTTTTCGCTTTTAACCACCTTGACCAGTTTTTTGAAATAGCTTACTTTTGTGTGCATCTCTCTTTCTAAGTGCAAGCAGGGACTAGGATGACCAGCTCTGTTCTTCTTGGCATTTTGCCATCTCCTTACAGCACTACGCTTATCCACCCAAGCCTTCTCCACCTCGAAACTCCACCACGGTGGCTGCTCCCAGCTTTTTTTCCTGCCCTGAAACGTTCTGCGCTTGTCACGTCTTATTTTACTCACCACATCTTGCCCTGTACTGTCATACTGGAACGTCTTTACCTTTAGCTTGTGCTGCCTGGTTCTGCCTTTCTCCACCAATATGCTGCACGGGTGGTGGTCGCTGCCATGGTGTCCTAGGACACCCCATCTACACACTGTAGTGAGTGAAGGTGAAACTAGCGCCAGATCAATAGCACTGTCCTCATCGCCTGGACGGCTTGCTGTCCTGGTGACACAGCCACTGTTAATACAAACCAGGTCGATGGTTTCCAGTGCAGTCTCGAGCTCCTCCCCTTGTGTATTGGAGGAAGTGTTTCCCCATGCTCTGCCTTTAGCGTTGAAGTCACCACAGAAAATAAAATTTCTCTCGTGGCCTAATATGCCACTTAAGCACTGCCACTTCTGGGCGTCCATACTCGCATTGCGGGCATAAACATTAACCAACACGAATGGTATACTGGAATGAACTCTCAACGCCTGTATTTGTATATCGTCACTGTCCCAACTGGACATGTCTAGCTCTGACGCCACCATGCTGTCGCGAACGAGAATCGCCGTTCCCAGATGTCGTCTGTTGTAGAAACATTTGAAGCCGGCAATTCGGAGTAGCTGATCGCCCAGTCTCGTCTCCTGGAGTGCTACAATGTCGTTCCTGTAAACTAGGGTTTCTAAAATAGAGCCCCGTTGTTTTACACTGGCACAGTTCCAATATAGAATACGGATGTTCCTGAGTCCTAGAAGGTGACACTTGAGTCTAAAACGCCTCAAACCACCGCGCTTACCTTGCTTCTTTGTCCCTGCGCGGCTACCACGCCGCTTCGTTATGTTGACTGCTGACTGCTCGGAAAAAACACGTTCTTCCGCCATGTTGAAAAAACGTAAACACAGACTGCTGTTGAACCACACACGCTGCTGAAAATTCACTCAAGGATGGCTTCGCTCGATGCACGAACTCCGTAGCACCCGCGCAGATCTTGAGTAGAAACTCCTGGTTTTACATCCTGGCACACCAATTACACGCAAGAGATGAATAAATCCATCCCCTACGCGAAAAAGTTAACGAACACAAAACAACACGACCGTCCGTCGCCATCTTGAAACCGGAAGTCTTGTGGAAGCTAGTTCAGCAACCAACTACCGCCATTTTCTGAACATGCAGTTCACAGTACAAGCAACCGCGAACAGATGTAATCCACACGAAATCCACAGCTCACAAAGTGAATTAAATGTTGACTTCTCTAGGAGCATTCACTGTATCAGACAGTTCATTTCCTCTGATACTCGCGTGGCTTTGCACACAAATGAAGCTGATTTCGTCAGCCTTGACCTCCTCCTCAGAGACTCCGTCCATTATTAAACTAGAACCAATAGCCATCTAAGAATCCCCGACATACATCCCTGTGCAGACACGGTTTTCATTATTATGACTCAGTCAATTATTTTCGGTAATCACCTCCAACAGTTACTAAATGGAGGTCAGTGTGGCTTAAAGATTCTCGCACTTAAATTGTCTCTTCTGACCGCGGTTAAGTGGATTCGTTCCACTGACCTATCACTTGCACTTAAATGTTGACTTCTCGTCCTTGATTTATGGAAGTAAATTACAAGTATCTTAGTAGTTGGAAAGGGGTCGCCTGATGGCGAGGGACACTGGTAATAAAGAAAGCAAAATGAGTCCAGTGCACACACTAGCAAATACTAATTAGTAATAGCACCTGCATGGACTACGCTCGATTTCAAAGCAAGCGAGCGAACGAAAACCGCGGGTGAGGGGGAGGGGAGTTACTAACTCACCCTATGGGTTCTTGGAGCAGCTGTAGTAGTCTTGTGCATATATAAAAAGGCATTAGGTTGCCAAGAGTAGTTAAATCAGCAGCTAAGAAACCAACAACTTCTGTGGGGCAGCAAGTTATGTGGTCTAGGAGTCAAGGGAGTGGGAGCTTAGAGTCTGAGAACCTCTCATCTCCATAGTTAAAAATCCGTGTTGGGCCAGGTGAACGTTTCCGTCAGCATTTACATACAGTCTTAAGTCCTGCCTGGCAGGGAATCACTTTCATGTTTTGATTAAACTCTATTTACTTTTCAACAAGTTGCACGTCCGTGCCTGTGATCTACGTGAGTGATGTTCTCGTGTTTTGCATTTGCAGTAAATATTTGAATTAACTTCCACTTTATTCGCCTTAAAACCCCGCCTTTGTGCTTGCAAAGATGTTGAAAAGAATATCACGTGGACAGCCGCTACACTTTAATGTACACGGCATGACAACAAGTTAACAATTAGAGACGGGCTTTTATTTTGGCCATCAAATGCCTATTTGGCACACGTGATTACACTTGACCTGAGTTTCTGGCTGGTTAAAGTCACGTGCTTGTCACGCGCCACGATATTTGGCGGGTTCTTACGCAAATGTGGGCGAGCAGGTCTCGGCGTGTTTTCTTAGGTGACTGTCTCTCCCCCGGGCTGTAACGCCGTCATCATTCAAGGTCACTGGCGATTTCTTTGCAAAGCTGCCTGCGCTAACTCGGTCACTACTTAACGTCTTCTGGAAGATGTTTAGTTCATCCTACCAAAACAGTAACAACAACAAAAATACTCTTCAAACAATCTTTCTACCAACTCTAAGCTATCATGCCAAACCTGGACAATGACATAAAAAGGGAGAGAAAAAAATTACAACGGAAATGAAATTTCTGAGACAATACTCAACGTATCAAGAAGAGAGTCAGTCAGAAATGATGAAATACGGACTAAAGTTGGGTTAATAGCAGAGCTAGATTTCACTGGAAAACAGCAAGTTAAATGGTTCGGTCACTTAATTAGATTAACGACTAACAGTATACCATAACAAACAATGATGTACAGACCAAATGGAACCAAAACAAAATACCGACCATGTAAACGATGGACAGTGGAAATAGCAGACTCCATCAGAATCTCAGTCATCATCATCAAGTGCCATGCAAGCTGGCGTAGTCGTTCATGGCTCTCCATAGATCTCGGTCTTTGGTTTTCTGGATCAACTCTGCTGCTGATATTCCTCCATGCCACCGTCTCAATCCATCCAGCATCATTTATCTTGGTCTGCGTCTGCCTCTCTTCCCAGTTGTCACGATGTTCTCTAATGCCTCTCTTCTCATCACATGACCAAAGAAAGCTGTTTGTCTCTTTCTTATTGTTGTATATAATGTTCTAGCTTTTGATAGCGTTAGACATGTCAACATGGTGGATATGCTTGCAGATCTACAAATTGATGGGAAAGACATTAGACTTATAAAAACCATATATTGGAAACAACAAGCTGCAATAAGGATTGATAATGAAGTGGGACAGTATCAGCCAATTAAGAGAGGTGTTAGGCAGGGATGTGTGATGTCTCCTGATCTTTTTTCCCTGTACAGTGAAAATATTTTCAGAAATGTAGAAGATATAAATAGAATCAGCATTAGAGGAAGAAACATCAATAACATTAGATATGCAGATGATACAGTATTAATTGCAGACAATGAGCAGGACCTGCAACAATTAGTAGATGCGGTTGTTGTACACAGTGAGCAACTGGGGTTAGAATTAAATTGTAAAAAGACTCAGGTTATGGTCGTCAGTAGGAAGGAAGAAGTGCCACAATGTAATATATAAGTTACAGTTATGATGGTAAAACATTCTGACCAATAAGAAGATGTCAATAAAAACGAGAAAAAGAGTGTTGAGGGGATACATAGAGCCTGTTCTTTTGTATGGATGTGAAACTTGGACAATGAGCAGTCAAGCTGAAAAGCATCTGATCGCTGCAGAAATGTGGTTTCTGAGGAAAATGTAAAGAATACCATGGACAGACAGAAAAACCAATGACCAAGTACTACAGGAGACAAATGAACATCGTAAATTGATTAGAGAAATTAGACGTAGACAGTCAAAATTTTTTGGACATGTTATGAGAAGAAATGGATTGGAGAACTTAGTGACAACTGGCAAGATCGAGGGGAACAGACCAAGAGGAAGACCGAGAGGAAAATACCTGGATGGCTTGGCCACATGGCATGGACGAGACAGGAACACTGAGCTGATCCACGACACTGGTGATCGAGTGAAATGGCGAGACATGACCGCCCACGCTTTCCGGCATGGCACATGATTGATTGAATGTTCTAGTTTCATTAGCCTGTTTCAGGCAGTCGTTGTTAGTTAATCTGGCAGTCCAAGGAATTTGGGAGGACTGATAAACCAATGGGATAAATGCATCGATGTTGGTGGAAATTATGTTGAGAAATAAAGGGACAATGTATTATATAAAAATAAACTGGTTTCAAGCTGTTATCATATTTAGTTGTTTTTCTACAGCCATTTATGCCTTACTTATTAACTTACCCTCGTACTACTGTCTCAAGCAGCTGTTACTGTAGCCCTTAATTTGCTGTGTTACTTTGACTCCGTATGATCAACCATCGGGCTAGTCAGTCCGAAGAATGTTGATAAATGCGTCTGCTTATCATGTCACTTAGTGTCCCCTGTTCTCATAAATGTTCTTTGCGCCCACAGTAATTCTGAACTCCGGTGATCTTAAACGACTATGTACTGTTGTTGCCGACTCCATGGCGAAGGAAGTTATGGGCACAGTTCGTAATCTCCCATACCGCGTTCGAAACACAGTTGCGGGCGATTTGGCAGCAAACCGCCTTACGTTGGCTTTTTTTTTAATGAAATGGTATGGGTGCTGGTCGTTTAAAAAGCAATGGCAAACTACTGAACGTAAAACTAGCACAGGAATCACGAACAGCCAAAATATGCTGGGGTTGACTGCAACGTCCTGTAAAGGTATGCAACTAACTTTAACTATTGTTGATCTGACACCCTACTATTATTTGTCCATGGATTCTATCCTAGACAGGTATTATCGTTTACAAACTAAAAAGTAGGTTGGATCAAGGAAATATGGATGGTGGAAAATGGACAGTAGAGACGTGTGACAGTTATGACGTAAAAGTTGTTAATATGGTAGCAGACATGTTGTATTATATATCAAATTAAAGGGGATTACATAGGAAAAAAGACTGTACATAAACCCATGGCAGATACAGGAAGTCGCTTAGGACGATTAATCATCCCACGGCACTTACTCAGATCACTTCTGACCCAAATATTTATGATCAGCCTTGTGTCATTCATCTATGACTTTATATTTTCATGTAGTGTTTTTCATGTAGTTGTTTAGTGTGTCTGTGTTGTTTGTGTACTGATGAAAGCTTTGGCCACAACGTCCATTTTGTAACTTGTGATAGTAAGTGGCACCTTGCCGTCTTTACAGACGAAAGTATGTGGATTGGAACTAGAGCTATAATTCCATCGCACATTGCCTGGATTCAGAGAACATGTGTTGCATGTAGAGCATGATCCCTCTCTCGGCCTTGCTTTGTTTACTCCAGAGGAAAGGATAACCAGTACGACTGGAGCAAGGTAGGCTGCAGATGCTAGCGGCTCAGCATCAAACCTCCAAGAGCAGGAGGTGAATAACAGCCAGGCCCTAACACAGGGCCGGATTTAGACTTGATAAGGCCCTAAGCTATTTGAAATATGGGGCCCTTTATAAGTCCAGATATTCTATGTCAGTGACAAATTGCTCACTCGGACAATATTTTTTGGGGCCCCCCACTTTCTTGGGGGCCCCAAGCTATAGCTTGTGTGGCTTATACGTAAATCCTGCACTGCCCTCAAATCTGGGGGATTTGACTTCAAGGCGTTCAGCCATATCCCTCAGCTGAGTGCCTCAAATCGAGTGTCCGGATCCGAATGAGCGTGTACAACTGTCAATCGTAAGTGTCTGGACCTATGAAAGCATGTACTACTGCCAGACCCCCCGCCTGACACTGTCTTCAGTGCGGATTCCGCGACCAACAAGATTCCACCCGCAGGAGATATTGTGATTCATTCAGTTTATCAAATATAGTACAGGGCTTCAAGCAACCAACGCCTAGCCTTTTATAGACTTGATTACCCACAACCTTCGCAGCGTGAATAAGACGGCTTGATCGCTACGCCATAGAGAGTCCCAGGTATTTTCCATATGAAGCTCATTTCTCTATTTCATATCTTATACTGATTGACATAAGAGTTTTTATGGCGAAGTGGTCAAGCCGTTTGACTCGGGCTCCGAAGGTTGTGGGTTCAATTCCGCGCTGCGTCCTTCGGTTCACGAGTGAAATATTTTGTAAACTCCTGTGGGTCATCGCTAGAGCTACGGAGTTCGTGCTTTGTGCGACGCTTTCCGCGCTGCGGAAAGAAACCGAGCCATATGGGATAAAAACCCGGTGCAATGAAGTTGACCCTGTCGACTTTTAAGCGACTTTTTTCTTCTACTGACATATGGAAGAGGCAACGGGTGGGTAAGATCATTTATTCTTAAACTTCCTATGCGCTGACGGCAGGATGGTGGAATCGTTTCCTTCGCCTGGTCTTCAACGTTGACATTTGGTTAAGAAATCAATGGCAAACTACCGAACGTAAAATAGCCTAGTCAGTCAAGCCACGGGTGGGGTTGATGGCAACATCCTACATTTAACTGACATTTCCCATAAATTGT
The DNA here is from genome assembly GCA_014155875.1 of Cepaea nemoralis. Taxonomy (NCBI): domain Eukaryota; kingdom Metazoa; phylum Mollusca; class Gastropoda; order Stylommatophora; family Helicidae; genus Cepaea; species Cepaea nemoralis. The sequence goes on from JACEFZ010026582.1 coordinate 286,986, forward strand.
ATTTATTTTCTTTAAGGTTTTGATGAGTCATGTAATATCACATGCGGTTGTCAATATCTACGCCTTTGTTTTCTTCTCCGCCCACGATTTTCTCAACATTCTCCTCAAAAAGGTTATAACAACTGCCTCGTGTCTAAATTATTTGATAACTCGTTGTCCAGCATTCACATCCATACCCAAGAATAGAATTGACCACACTTGTATATTTAAAAAGTTAGTTGCATATCCTTTACAGGACGTTGCAGTCAACACCAGCATTTGTTGTTGTGATCTCTTGGCAAGTTTACGTTCAGTAGTTTGTCATTGCTTTCTGAACGACCGGCACCCATGCCATGTCGTAAAAAAAAAAACAGACGGTCTGCTGCCAAATCGCCCGCAGCTGTGTTTGGAACGCGGGTATGAAAGATTACGAATTGCATCCATAACCTCTTCGCCACGGAGTGTGCTACACTTGTATAGCATGTCCCAAACATGATTTGCATTTCTGGCTACCAGTGATGAATGAACCCACTCTTTCTTAATTCCAAAGTAATGTTTTCTAGTTGTGAATGTAAATAATTAAGACACAAATAATAGGTAGCACAGGTTATTGCCTGGAATATTTCGCTTCATCTCGACATGTTAGGGACACAGCTAGAGTACCGACAGGAAAGTACTGCCATAACTATGATGCTGAAATTGAGGCAATCAAGATAGCAACAGAGAAATTACTAAATACCAGCAATGGTACACAACCTGTGGTGCTATTGACAGATGCAAAATCAGTACTCGAGGCGCTCCTGTCTGGGAAATTGCCAGTACTCAGGACACTACTTTCTGAACTTAGCAGTCAACATAAGGTCACCATACAGTGGATACCATCCCACTGTGGAGTACCCGGAAATGACAGAGCTGATCAATTGGCTAAGGAAGGAGCCAAAGAAGAACAGCCTGATGTGCCCGTTACATGCCACCAAAAGAAAAGAATGATCAAATCACTCAGAAAGCCACCAAAACCTGCTCAAGATGACTACCACGTTATGGATAGACCAGAACAAGTCATTATTCTGCGCCTCAGAACAGGGCACAATAGATTACGCAACCACATGTATACAAAATTCAAGATTGGTGAAACAGTCATGTGCACATGTGGATTGGCGTCGCAGACAGCAGAGCACATACTCCAAGACTGCCCAAAATATAACATATCTAGGCAAACCTTCTGGCCTAGAGCGACGACAGTGGAAGATAAACTCTATGGACCGCTGTGTGAATTGAAAAAGACAGTTCAATTCATACAAGAGAAAGCATTGCAGTTATAGACATATTTCAAGCGAACGAAAGAAGAAGAGGAATCTCGACATGTACACATTGCAGAAGTCACTCATAATAAAGCAAGGGAAACTACCGTGGTAATGTGTGTTCTTAAATCGTGTAACATTAATGAACAAAATAGGAATAACTTGGAAATAGAGATGTTACTCCTGAGACGAATGTTGCGAATTCTTTGAACAGCCAGGGTAACTAACCAGGATTGTCTGAAAGAGGATAATGAAACTAGAGCTTTATATACAAAGAAAGAGACAAACAGCTTTCCTGTGCCGTGTGATTAGAAGACAGGCATAGCAGAACATAGTGACAAATGGAAAGATCAAGGGGAAGAGAGGCAGAGGCAGACCAAGAGAAATTATGCGGGATGGGCTGAGACGGTGGCATGGAGAAGTATCGTCAGCATATTTGACCCAGAACACCAAAGACCGAGATCTGTGGGGAGCCATGAACGTGTAAACCAGCTGGTAGGGCACGTGATGATGATGAATGCGTGTTGTATGTTTCAGCTGAAATGATTCACTATTTTGCTTTGTTTTATGTTGAGTGACTTCTATCTGTATTGCTAGCTTAACTCCTGTTCCATGGTGTCGATATTTTAACTCATTGAGACCCACACATTGTTTGCCATAAATTAAAACTCCTTAGAATAGAAAGAGTTAAAAGTCCACTGGTCAGTTGGATTTAAATGTTGACTTCTCGTCCTTGGCTACCGGATGTACATTCACAAGTACCTCTAAAGTTAGAGAAGGGTTCGCCTGATGGAGAGGGGCATTAGAAATAGGGAAAGCTCACCTTCACATTAAAATCAGTTCTGTGCACCACTCACTAGTACTCTTTGCACATGTGTGGACAACACTATTGATCAATGGACGTATCTATTGTTTTTCTTTACATTATTATTATTCCTGTTTTAACTGCTATCAGTATCAGTTAGCTTAGAATTAGCAGTTTGTTAAAAACTAATATATTCTCATCAACTGATACAAAACATTCTGACAATTGAGAACTTTTACAGTGTAACCTGCTTTTAACAGATCGAGGAAGGAAAGACTTGCCCTTGTAAAAGGTGGAAAAATGGTAAACCTGCATGTCTAACAGGTGGAGAAATGGTAAACCTGCATGTCTAACAGGTGGAGAAATGGTAAATCTACATGTCTAACAGGTGGAGAAATGGTAAACCTGCATGTCTAACAGGTGGAGAAATGGTAAACCTGCATGTCTAACAGGTGGAGAAATGGTAAACCTACATGTCTAACAGGTGGAGAAATGGTAAACCTGCATGTCTAACAGGTGGAGAAATGGTAAACCTACATGTCTAACAGGTGGAGAAATGGTAAACCTACATGTCTAACAGGTGGAGAAATGGTAAACCTACATGTCTAACAGGTGGAGAAATGGTGAACCTACATGTCTAACAGGTGGAGAAATGGTAAACCTGCATGTCTAACAGGTGGAGAAATGGTAAACCTACATGTCTAACAGGTGGAGAAATGGTAAACCTACATGTCTAACAGGTGGAGAAATGGTAAACCTACATGTCTAACAGGTGGAGAAATGGTAAACCTACATGTCTAACAGGTGGAGAAATGGTAAACCTACATGTCTAACAGGTGGAGAAATGGTGAACCTACATGTCTAACAGGTGGAGAAATGGTAAACCTACATGTCTAACAGGTGGAGAAATGGTAAACCTGCATGTCTAACAGGTGGAGAAATGGTGAACCTACATGTCTAACAGGTGGAGAAATGGTGAACCTACATGTCTAACAGGTGGAGAAATGGTGAACCTGCATGTCTAACAGGTGGAGAAATGGTGAACCTACATGTCTAACAGGTGGAGAAATGGTGAACCTGCATGTCTAACAGGTGGAGAAATGGTGAACCTGCATGTCTAACAGGTGGAGAAATGGTGAACCTACATGTCTAACAGGTGGAGAAATGGTAAACCTGCATGTCTAACAGGTGGAGAAATGGTGAACCTACATGTCTAACAGGTGGAGAAATGGTGAACCTGCATGTCTAACAGGTGGAGAAATGGTAAACCTACATGTCTAACAGGTGGAGAAATGGTGAACCTACATGTCTAACAGGTGGAGAAATGGTGAACCTACATGTCTAACAGGTGGAGAAATGGTGAACCTACATGTCTAACAGGTGGAGAAATGGTGAACCTGCATGTCTAACAGGTGGAGAAATGGTAAACCTACATGTCTAACAGGTGGAGAAATGGTAAACCTGCATGTCTAACAGGTGGAGAAATGGTAACCTACATGTCTAACAGGTGGAGAAATGGTAACCTACATGTCTAACAGGTGGAGAAATGGTAACTCTACACGTCTAACAGGTGGAGAAATGGTAAACCTGCATGTCTAACAGGTGGAGAAATGGTAAACCTGCATGTCTAACAGGTGGAGAAATGGTAAACCTGCATGTCTAACAGGTGGAGAAATGGTAAACCTGCATGTCTAACAGGTGGAGAAATGGTGAACCTACATGTCTAACAGGTGGAGAAATGGTAAACCTGCATGTCTAACAGGTGGAGAAATGGTAAACCTACATGTCTAACAGGTGGAGAAATGGTGAACCTACATGTCTAACAGGTGGAGAAATGGTGAACCTACATGTCTAACAGGTGGAGAAATGGTGAACCTACATGTCTAACAGGTGGAGAAATGGTGAACCTGCATGTCTAACAGGTGGAGAAATGGTGAACCTACATGTCTAACAGGTGGAGAAATGGTGAACCTGCATGTCTAACAGGTGGAGAAATGGTAAACCTACATGTCTAACAGGTGGAGAAATGGTAAACCTACATGTCTAACAGGTGGAGAAATGGTGAACCTGCATGTCTAACAGGTGGAGAAATGGTAAACCTACATGTCTAACAGGTGGAGAAATGGTGAACCTGCATGTCTAACAGGTGGAGAAATGGTAAACCTACATGTCTAACAGGTGGAGAAATGGTAAACCTGCATGTCTAACAGGTGGAGAAATGGTGAACCTACATGTCTAACAGGTGGAGAAATGGTGAACCTACATGTCTAACAGGTGGAGAAATGGTAAACCTACATGTCTAACAGGTGGAGAAATGGTAAACCTGCATGTCTAACAGGTGGAGAAATGGTGAACCTACATGTCTAACAGGTGGAGAAATGGTGAACCTACATGTCTAACAGGTGGAGAAATGGTAAACCTGCATGTCTAACAGGTGGAGAAATGGTAAACCTGCATGTCTAACAGGTGGAGAAATGGTAAACCTACATGTCTAACAGGTGGAGAAATGGTGAACCTACATGTCTAACAGGTGGAGAAATGGTAAACCTGCATGTCTAACAGGTGGAGAAATGGTAAACCTGCATGTCTAACAGGTGGAGAAATGGTGAACCTACATGTCTAACAGGTGGAGAATGGTGAACCTACATGTCTAACAGGTGGAGAAATGGTAACCTGCATGTCTAACAGGTGGAGAAATGGTAAACCTGCATGTCTAACAGGTGGAGAAATGGTAAACCTACATGTCTAACAGGTGGAGAAATGGTAAACCTACATGTCTAACAGGTGGAGAAATGGTAAACCTACATGTCTAACAGGTGGAGAAATGGTGAACCTACATGTCTAACAGGTGGAGAAATGGTGAACCTACATGTCTAACAGGTGGAGAAATGGTGAACCTACATGTCTAACAGGTGGAGAAATGGTAAACCTACATGTCTAACAGGTGGAGAAATGGTAAATCTACACGTCTAACAGGTGGAGAAATGGTAAACCTGCATGTCTAACAGGTGGAGAAATGGTAAACCTGCATGTCTAACAGGTGGAGAAATGGTAAACCTGCATGTCTAACAGGTGGAGAAATGGTAAACCTACATGTCTAACAGGTGGAGAAATGGTAAACCTACATGTCTAACAGGTGGAGAAATGGTAAACCTACACGTCTAACAGGTGGAGAAATGGTAAACCTACATGTCTAACAGGTGGAGAAATGGTAAACCTACATGTCTAACAGGTGGAGAAATGGTAAACCTACATGTCTACAGGTGGAGAAATGGTAACCTACATGTCTAACAGGTGGAGAAATGGTAAACCTACATGTCTAACAGGTGGAGAAATGGTAAACCTACACGTCTAACAGGTGGAGAAATGGTAAACCTACATGTCTAACAGGTGGAGAAATGGTAAACCTGCATGTCTAACAGGTGGAGAAATGGTAAATCTACACGTCTAACAGGTGGAGAAATGGTAAACCTGCATGTCTAACAGGTGGAAAAATGGTAAACCTGCATGTCTAACAGGTGGAGAAATGGTAAACCTACATGTCTAACAGGTGGAGAAATGGTAAACCTACATGTCTAACAGGTGGAGAAATGGTGAACCTACATGTCTAACAGGTGGAGAAATGGTAAACCTACATGTCTAACAGGTGGAGAATGGTAACCTACATGTCTAACAGGTGGAGAAATGGTGAACCTACATGTCTAACAGGTGGAGAAATGGTAACCTACATGTCTAACAGGTGGAGAAATGGTAAACCTACATGTCTAACAGGTGGAGAAATGGTAAACCTGCATGTCTAACAGGTGGAGAAATGGTAAACCTGCATGTCTAACAGGTGGAGAAATGGTAAACCTGCATGTCTAACAGGTGGAGAAATGGTAAACCTACATGTCCTAACAGGTGGAGAAATGGTAAAACCTCCATGTCTAACAGGTGGAGAAATGGTAAACCTACATGTCTAACAGGTGGAGAAATGGTAAACCTACATGTCTAACAGGTGGAGAAATGGTGAACCTACATGTCTAACAGGTGGAGAAATGGTAAACCTACATGTCTAACAGGTGGAGAAATGGTAAATCTACACGTCTAACAGGTGGAGAAATGGTGAACCTGCATGTCTAACAGGTGGAGAAATGGTGAACCTACATGTCTAACAGGTGGAGAAATGGTAAACCTACATGTCTAACAGGTGGAGAAATGGTGAACCTGCATGTCTAACAGGTGGAGAAATGGTAAACCTACATGTCTAACAGGTGGAGAAATGGTAAACCTACATGTCTAACAGGTGGAGAAATGGTAAACCTACATGTCTAACAGGTGGAGAAATGGTAAACCTACATGTCTAACAGGTGGAGAAATGGTAAACCTACATGTCTAACAGGTGGAGAAATGGTAAACCTGCATGTCTAACAGGTGGAGAAATGGTAAACCTGCATGTCTAACAGGTGGAGAAATGGTGAACCTACATGTCTAACAGGTGGAGAAATGGTGAACCTACATGTCTAACAGGTGGAGAAATGGTGAACCTGTAATTCAGTCAGCAATGATAGATTCACACTGTGATAGATGGTCCTTGAATTCACTCATATATATATATATGGGTGTGTATGTGTGTGTGTGCGTGCGTGCATGCGTGTGAGAGAGAGAGAGAGAGAAAGAGAGAGAGAGAGAGAGAGAGAAAAGAGAGAGAGAGAGAGAGAGAGAGAGACAGAGAGAGAGACAGAGAGAGAGAGAGAGAGAGAGAGAGGCTATCATATGATCAATTATAACTTAACTGCATGTCATTAAAATATCAGACAACTTAGTTATGATAAACAGTAATTAGAAAACTTGACTAGTCTGTACTCAAAGCCATATTTTCTTGTTATAAATTTCAATAATTTAAGGTTACACAGTTTATCCGTATAGCTGTAAAACACAACACACTGTCATAAATTTCAATATCAGTGTTTCCACAGTAGTTGAAAACTGACTATCATGTCCTTCTGTTTACATATTTGGTGGTTATACATGCGCATCGCAGTAGTCCCCGCAAATTTCAACATATGCCTACTATGTGTGTAGTACAGCGTGCAGCACACATTGTCTTTGTCAGTTACCATAATCCTAGTTTTTCATGTAAGAGCTACAACACTAGTGTTAAACTGACTATCATGGGTTTTTTAACACATATGTGGGGATTATATATATATATATATATATATATATATATATATATATATATATTATATATATATATATATATATATATATATATATATATATATATCACTATATAACAGTAAGGGAGTTAGCTTAGTAGTGGAGAGTTAATTAATGCTGCGCATTCATTAACTAGTGGGAAATCATAGTTGGTGAACGTGTGTGCACGAATGGGTCGAAGTATCCAGGGGTTGCACACACGTCACTTGGGACTTGGGATTCAACTAGGTAAACAGAAAACATGTCTGTAAATAACATCGCCAGTTTGAAGATGTATTATTTCAACCAATAAACGCATGTTTATATAATAGACGAGACTTGTCCACTATATCGACACGAGCCATCCACTATACACAGCCTTATCGTATCACCTGTACTGTTATAACTACAGCCTCCTGTGGACATGACTGACAAAGGCAATACTTCATGTATGTTATACTATACGCATAACAGGCAATTACTGAAATTTGCAGAGGCTGAAAGATACATGTGTGTAACTCCTATCTATGTAAACAAAAAGATCTGATAGTCAGTTGAAAACTATCATTGTAAACACATCGAAACACAGGGAAGTATCGAAGTATTTCAACTATGAGAATTCTTTGTGTTGTGTTATTCTAAATTATTCTAAATCGGAAGCATGTAACTGACAAGATACTGTGAAATATGTGAGAGAGAGAGAGAGAGAGAGAGAGAGAGACAGAGAGAGAGAGAGAGAGAGAGAGAGAGAGAGAGACAGACAGACAGACAGACAGACCGAGAGAGAGAGAGAGAGAGAGAGAGAGAGAGAGAGAGAGAGAGAGAGAGAGAGAGAGAGAGAGAGAGAGAGAGAGAGAGAGAGAGAGAGAGAGAAGCTGCAAGATATACATCTGTAACTCCCAAGTATGTAAACAAAAAGATGAGAGTCCATTGAAAACCATTGTTGTAATCTCTTACATTGAAACATTGGGAAATACTGTAGTATTTCAACTATGAGGATTTCTTTCTGTTGCATTATTCTAAGTTGTTCTAAAGCTGTAGCATGCAACTGACATGATACAACAAAATATGAGGTGAGTAAAAGTAAAGATATACAACTGACATGATACAACAAAATATGATGTGAGTAAAAGTAAAGGTATACAACTGACAAGATACACCGAAATATAAGGTCAGTAAAAGTAAAGAACTATACAACTGACAAGATACAGCAAAATGTGAGGTCAGTAAAAGTAAAGGACTATAGAACTGACAAGATACAGCGAAATATGAAGTCAGTAACAGTAAAGGACTTTACAACTGACAAGATACAGCGAAATATGAAGTCAGTAACAGTAAAGGACTTTACAACTGACAAGATACAGCGAAATATGAAGTCAGTAACAGTAAAGGACTTTACAACTGACAAGATACAGCGAAATATGAAGTCAGTAACAGTAAAGGAGTAGTTTACATACTTTAAGGCAGTGGTTCTCAACCTTTTTTGGCCCATGCCCCCCTTTACCATATTTTCAGAACGTCATTCCCCACTTCCTATAAAAAATTTGGCCCGTGCCCCCCATCACCGTATTTTCAGAACGTCATTCCCCCCCCCCCCCCTTTTCATATTTCCTATCTAAAATTCCCCACCCCTATACAGTATACGTAAAAATGGAAGGTAAATTTAATAGCATATACTAAAACAAATCTAGACATCCACATAAAACATGATTTGTGGGTCTACTTACTTTATAAAATGAATTTTAGAAGGATGAGACATACATAACTGTAAAGTATGAAGGGAAAAACAATATCAAGTAATCAGTTCTTGTATTAACGCGATCTTGAAATGGTTTTCATTCCCCCCAGGAAAACCTAAAATCCCCCCCCCCCCCCCCCCCCCCCCCGGGGGGGGGGGGGGGGAGAGAGAAGAAAGATTCCCCACCGGTTGAGAACCACTGCTGTAAGGTGTATTGGGCATGTCAGGCCCGACCCATATTTTCGTAGACCAACTGGCACTCGCTGGCTGTCTTTACTTCCCAAGACATTTCCTAGTACTCAGTTCTAGGCACTGTCGACCTGGGAGTTCAGATCAATTAATAAATGTGAATATGCCCCGATGCGGATCAAATCTATGGTTGTTTGGGCTGGCAGGTAGCCACTACTCTACCGCAGCTCTCACAATGAAATACGGCAGGCAATAAAGTGTGTAACCTAACGTTTGTATTTTCATTGTTTTCTATACTCTATACAACTAAGGGAAGCTGTGTCGCAAAGACAACTTATCACAAACATCAGAAAGAGACAGTCATCGTTTTTGGCCACGTTATGAGAAGACAAAAACTGGAACATGTTGTGACAACCGGAAAGATTTGTGGAAAAAGAGATAGAGGAAGACAGCATGAAAAGATGCTTGACAGTCTTGTGTCATGGCACGGAAGGGAGTCAACACATGAACTGATTCATGACGCCACAGATAGTAATTTGTGGAGAGCCATGATCGCCCACCCTGCCAGCAAGGCACTGGTGGATGATGATGATACAACTGAAATGGCTGTTATTTACATATCCGACCTGCATCACATACTAAAAAATGAAATTCACAACAACTGGCATTTAGAAGACTTCACTATAGCCTTCTATTTGATTCCGACACAAAGGACACACTGAACTGCCACTGGTAATTATTTCAGCTACACACTTCTGACACAGGGTTGAATGTTGACAAGGATATAGCTGGACCATATAGGCTTCCTCAAAGCAGACAACACACTCTCCAATGTGTGAGTTTGGTGTGTTGGCCGGGACTTTTCTTCCGGTTCTTCTATTCATTAGTGAGTCTCCAAGTTTCCTGATGGCACTCCCGAGACCTGAAATGTTAGATCGCACTGAAATTAATATTTATAATTATATGAATAGGAAATCAAGAATTAACATCATTGTACTTGGGGCATTCTCATACGTGTTCCATCCCTTTCTTCAGCAGCCTACAGAGATTTCTCATGATCACATTACCCGTGGCAGCGTGATTAAACATCAGCCTGAAATTGCCTCTAGAGCAGTGGTTCTCAACCTTTTTTGGCCCATGCACCCCTTCACCATATGTTAAGACCAGCACAGCATCCCCCCCCCCCTTTTCGTATTTCCTCCCTATAAATTCCCCCTCCCCTACCCCAGCCCCTACATAGCATATGTAAAAATTGAAGCTAAATTTAATAACACATACTAGAACAAGTCTAGACGCCTACATAAAACGTGATTTGCAAGTCTATTTATGTTATAAAACAAATTATAGAAGGGCGAGAGGTACAGAACCGTAAAGTATGGAGGGAAAAACAATATCAATTAATTGGTTCTTGTATTAACGCGATCTTGAAATAATCTTGATTCTTGATAGCTCGATGTTCAAAAGAGCGGCTGCAGCTGGTCTATCAGCCTGTTCAATTCCTTGCACATCCGCATATCTTGGGCATAAAATCCATGATATGCACCTGACCACGTTTGTTTTTCTAGCAATGCAAGCCTCTCCACGTGGAATATATTAACTTCTATTTTTTGCAGTGTTTTTGTGAGTCTGTCACAATCACAACATATCATTCAGTACTACTCTCCAGCCATCATAACACCATTGTTACAACCTTCACCTTCATTCTAATACTGGATGTCAAGATATCATATGCCAGACTCTCCTTTTTACACAGCATCCTTTAACCTCTGCAATGAACCCCCTGTGGTAGCCTATTGAATCAACACAAACTACAAGCTGTATGAAACAAAAGAGGAGCTCCAAAAACAGCTGAGATAATGATAAGAACCCCCCTGAAGACGTGAACATCAAAGGCAACAAACGTAAAAAGAAGGTGGCTGCACCTCACAATGCCATGATTAGCATGTGTGAAGGTCCAACTCCTTACACACCTCTACAGCGGTAGGAGTCACAGGATTTTACCTATTCCTACTCGTTGTGAAACAGAAGGTGCTGGAGGTCATCAAAGCCGAATGGATAAGAGCACACACTCGTAAACTTCCGGTGTGCTGATGCTGAGGTAGTGGTCAGTTGGATGAAAATGCTGACTTCTCATCCTTGATTTTGGGACATAAATTACAAGCACCTCTGAATTCAGAGTATTTTTGCTGATGGCAAGGGACATATGCACAAGATCAATCCAATGCACTAGAAGTAGTAGCAAGTGTATGGACTACGCTTGAGTTCAAAGCCAGTGAACTTACACAAAAAATAGTAGGCACTGCTTGAAACATTTGACTTGACATTGGTCACAGATTCATTAATGCAGAGCTTACATAGGGAACTAGACAGATTCCAGTGAATCAAGATGTGAGGGTAAGTTACTGGTGCTGGCTTGGACATACGTTCAGTAAATCTGAGAACTGTATAACAAGAAAGTCCTTTTTTTCGAACAATGGGACAAGTGGGACAGAAGGAGACCTAAAACCACATGGAGAAGTGAACTAAAAAGTTATTTGCATATCCTTTACATGACGTCGCAGTCAACCCCAGAATTTTTGGCTGTTTGTGCTTTCTTGGCAAATTTACGTTCAGTACGTCACCCATACCTTTGTACGGGAAACGAATGCAAGGTGGTCTGCTTCCAAATCGCCCGCAGCTCTGTTTCAAATACGGTATGCGGGATTACGAATTGCGTCCGTAACCCCTTCACAACAGAACCCGGCTAGAACTAGAAACAGCGATGATTAATGTGGATAGGACATGGTGCGAGCTGCAAGACTCAGCACAAGACAGGACAACATGGATAGGACATGGTGCGAGCTGCAGGACTCAGCACAAGACAGGACAACATGGATAGGACATGGTGCGAGCTGCAGGACTCAGCACAAGACAGGACAACATGGATAGGACATGGTGTGAGCTGCAGGACTCAGCACAAGACAGGACAACATGGATAGGACATGGTGCGAGCTGCAGGACTCAGCACAAGACAGGACAACATGGATAGGACATGGTGCGTGCTGCAGGACTCAGCACAAGACAGGACAACATAACGTGTGTTGGGTGAGGATCTGTGCCACTATAGCAATAAAGAACAGAAGATGCAAACATAAAGCTCTAGCATAGAAAACATAATCACAGTCATCTTTTTATTGGTGTTACGTATTTAAATAAATACATCAGAAACAGACATATTTCAAGCGAACGAAAGAAGAAGAAGAAGAAGAAGAAGAAGAAGAAGAAGAAGAAGAAGAAGCAGAAGCAGAAGAAGAAGAAGAAGAAGAAGAAGAAGAAGAAGAAGAAGAAGAAGAAGAAGAAGAAGAAGAAGAAGAACTAACAAGTAATGAACCTTATCACATGCCTTAAAGTGGTATTGGGTATATGAGGACAGCCTTACAGTTTATACACCAATTGGTACTCCTTCAAGTCACAGGGCATTTCCTGGTATCCATTTCAGGCAGGTCAACTCTTAACAATCTGCTTCAGTGGGACATCGAACATATAACCACCAGGCCAACAAACAAGTTCAACAGCCACTGCACCACCAAAGCACCCAAATTTACAAATAAATATTACAATATAAATGAAAAGAGAAGTAGTAATTTGATACTGGCCCTGAAACATTTCACAACTTAGAAAGGCTCGTGGTTTGTCGTTTTTCCATTACCTCTACCCCTGTTCAATCTCAGAAGAAAAGTTATAATTAGGGCCCATCCTTGCCTCAGATTAATAATCCTGTGACCGAATACGCCATATTTCCGATATGATTTTGAAAGAGACTTGTTCATAGGTGGTACTGGCTGATATTAGAAAAGCTAGCCACAATATACTGTTTACACCAGTGTTTCCCAACGTGGGGCCCACGCCCCACAGGGGGGCAATTCAATTGTTAAGGGGGGCAATTTGAAAATGGATGAAATCGGCTGGATATAACAAAACGGGCAGACTTGAGACTGAAGTTAACTAAATTGGAACCTAACATAAAATCTCTTTGCAGCAAGCATCAAGCGCAAGGATCTCACTAAATTTAAATAATAAATAATTACTAATAATAAAAATAATATAGAAAAATCTTTCATTAAAATTATTTTGTACTTGAATTTCAGTTCTCCTTTATATGTTTTGAAAATTTACTTACTGTGTTTGTTCAATAATTTCCTATTGATTTCTTCCTAAAACCTATCATTCAAGTTTCTTTAGTGAACATTTCAATTTTTGAATATTAAAAATAATGTATATGTTAGGTGGGGGATAAGAATTTTAGAAAGGCTTAGGTGGGGCATAGCACAAAAAAGGCTGGGAGACACTGGTTTACACCATGCACGTTTTACGTGGATGTAGAAGAAAGGGGAAACCATCACACTAATTTCCCAAGAATAATTTGAAGGGTAGAAGTAAGGGCCCCTTTTCACAAGGCAGGGGGAAACTGGGAATACATTGCTAGCTGCCATATTTGTATAGACCAATCAGCAATCGAGGGCTGATAAGGTCAAGGTTATCTTACTGACTTTATTTCCCAAGACATTTCCTATTACGAAGGTCAGCATGACTGAATGGATAAGAGCCTTGCTCTTAAACTTCTGGTGTGCTGATCCTGAGGTAGCGCATTCAATCCCTACACACGTCTGCTGAACTAAAATGCTGACTTCTCGTCCTTTACTTCAGGGACGTAAATTACAAATACCTTAGAATTCAGAGTAGGTTCACCTGATGGAGATGGGACATTGGTAATAGGAAAAGCTAATCCACACACAAAAATTAGTCCGGTGCAATCCCCAGTTGTGGCAACTACTAGAAGTAGTAGCATGTCTATGGGCTACGTTTGAGTTCAAAGCCACCCATTTTAAGCTGGGCTGACTTGGACATCCAGGTAAATTTGTTAAATCTGGCACAATGTGAATGCCATGGGTCACCAGGTCAGTGTACTGACTACTATGCCACTGTGGCTCCCAGAAATATGGGGCATACCACCATATGCCCAACTTACCTCAAAAATCAGTTGCATATCCTTTACAGGATGTTGCAGTCAACCCCAGCATTTTTTTTGCTGTTTGTGATCTCTTGGAAAGTTTACGTTCAGTAGTTTGTCATTGCATTCTGAACGACCTCCACCCATACCATTTCGTAAACAACCAATGCATGGTGGTCTGCTACCAAATTGCCTACAGCTGTGTTTTGAATGTATATGGGGGTTTACGAAGTGAGTGCATCACCCCTTCACCACAAGTCTGCTCAATACACTTCAAGGCATATAAAAAGGGTCCTCTACTTACTTACTTATGTTATCCAAATATTAACTGATTCAGTGCCAAACAAAATGTACGTTTGGACCAAACTCGCTACAGGCAAACAAGCTTTTTCTCGATCATCTAAATTTCTATTCACGGAGCAGTGAAACTGCAGAAAGTAACACTAAACGAAACAAATAACATGATGGTTCTAGTGTGGCGATATACTGTCCTATTATCCCAATTGGAGGTCAAATGTAGTGATTTATTATCCATCAGCACTGAATCTGTTAACCTATACATGATACATGCAATTAGATTTATGAATGCCCCGGGAAGGTTAACCCGGTCAACAAATGCCCGCAGAAGTCGGATGTGTCGGCCTAACGGCGCAAGAACGCAGCTCTGCTGTAAACAGGCACAACGCAATCACATCCGAAAAAAAACAACTCCGGATGATCGCAGAAGAAGAAGAAGATTTATGAATGTAAAGGGTTATTTTTAATGACTGTGCGGTGTTTGAAAATATTGCCAGTCCAAGTTTTGTATTTACCTATTATGTTGCATGAACCTTACAGAGGGTGAATACAAAACCTGGACCAGCAATATTTTCAAACATTGCACAGTCATTAAAAATACACCCTATATATGCTAGCTGCAAGATTAACCTGCCTAAATGAGTGTTGAGATTTCTCAACAACAGCTGACATCTATCCCTGGCTCCTTCTCCTCCTCCTGTACAACACCATGTATAGTACACAGCTGTCAGTGTGAACAGAGTCGGCACCGCCAACATCAACACCAACTGATGCATACTCTCAAACTTTGGTGTTTAAATGCCTGCAACATAAATGCATGCTCATCATTTCAATATTATGTATATTTTTTAATGAAATATTCTTCTATCTTTGATTTACATCTTAACACAATGTGTGATAATTGTAAGAGTGTTTGAGCATGAGCATGTTCTGGGGATGGGATGCATTCTGCCTAAAAATGTGGTAACCCTTACGTAACCACTGTGGCCTGGGGACACTGCACCCGTTTCATAACTCCCCGTCATACAGACTTGAGAGTTCAAAATCAGCCGCAGACACATTGCACTGATTTCCACGGTATGAGCGTTGGTCATTAGAAAGTAATGGTAAACTAAAAATAATGTTGCATGTACTTTGCAAGACATTGCGATCAACACCTGGCAATTTTACATTCAGTAGTTTGCCATTGCTTTCTGAACAAGAAGTCAACTTTGAAGTCCAACTGACCGGTGTAGGGAATCAACCCTGTACCCCGCCGTCAGCGCACAGGAAGTTTAAGCTTAAGCATAATTAGCCCTGCTGACTTCTAATGGTAAACTACTGAATGTAAACATTGCCTTGTAAGTCATCACAAACAGTTCATAAATGATGGGACTGATTGCAACGTCCTGTAAAGGACATGAAACCAATTGCATAACTCAACTCCGATTTGATTACAGATAGATTTCCACAGCTCGAGACGCTGCCCTGACTTGACTTGAGAATTCACGAGGAAGTGAAGTCCTCTAAGACTGCAAAGAAAGATACTTGGAAGTTGCCTAAGAAAGGGAACATGTAGTAGTGGGAAAATTATAGAGGAATAATACTATTGTCAGTGCCTGGGAAAATATTAAGTAGGATCATTCTGGAAAGATTAAGAGATGATATTCTTCTTCTTTGCGTTCATCCGGAGTGATTTTTTCAGATGTGATTGCGGTGTGTCTGGTTAGGCACCCTCGGGTCGAAACCCTCAGGCCAACACATCCGACTTTTAGCGTGCATTTTTGACCAGGTTAGCAATCCTGGGAGACTCTCACTTTTGTGGTACCGTCCACATCTCAGCTGGTCTAGTTGGAACAGTCGAAGACTACACGGTCATCCCTCAAGTGAAGGCAGGGACAGTCCATAGCATTTTCCGCCATCCTGGGTGGCTTCCATAATTGCAGAGCCGGCACATAACGCTCTGGTGCTGGGTTTACCGAGGGAATCGTCACGTCCTGCTCATGGCTGTTTTAATTCCTCACTTCAATATATTGGGCATTTCGCTCGCCCTGGGCCGTTCCTGCACAAACCAGTCAGCTCTGCGGTTGGTTTCCACTAAGCGAGTTTTCGGACATGTGCTTGTCCCTGTACCCATCAGAGCTGTTCCAGGCACGGCGGACATTCGGAAAACTACCTAGTCAGAGCTGTTCCGAACAAGAGCGGCATTCGGAAACTAGGTAGTCAGAGCTGTTCCTAGCACGGAGACATTCGGACGAGACATTTCACTCGGACGTAAATGCGTAGTGTCAATTTTTAGTTTGCCACCCGTAGGACGACACTTCCGACTTCCGGCGGGCATTTTTTAGTGAGGTTAGCCTTCCTCTGGTTTCGAGACACGTTAGACTGTTGTAATGTCACCCACATCTCAGCTGGTCAAGATAGAACGATCAACGATATCGTGGTCTGCCCTCAAGGGAAGGCAGGGGCAGACCATGGGCATTATCTCGCTATCCAAGGAGGCTTCCATAATTGCAGAGCCGGCACATATTGCTCTGAGACTGGGCTCACCCAAGGAGTTTCCACGTCCTGCTCATGGCTGCTTTAGTTCCTCACTTCCATGTGTTGGGCATCCCACTTGCCACTGATCGCTCAATCACACACCAGGAGCGGTCAGACTGCGAGTGACATCCACTCGGTAAGCTTTTGCTTGTGACTTCAGACCACGCAATAGGTTAGACATTCTTCCACTTTTGTCTACACTCTCTATGAGTTAGATACAGACAGTTTCCGTAACCCTTCGACTGGGGCACTTTTCTGACTTTTTTGTACTCGCTCACGAGGTAGGCTACATGTGCTGCCGGCTCAGCACCTTACCTTCGTGCAGCAGTGAACGGGAAACGGCCAGGCCCCTTCATCCGGGAAACTCTCATATCCCCCAGCTGGGAGCCTTCGAACATGTATCAGACCTGAGCATGTAGCTTGCTCAGTATCATGTTTCTATTTTCCGGTAGACGGGTATCAGCCTGGCTCTAAGATCCGAGGGTTTGTGGCTTAGAGGCGTTCAGCCACAGCCCTCGACAGGGAGCCTTAAGAGTTTTGTCCGGACCAAGAAATTCTGCCTTTGTGCACCTCATTTAAATTTTGATTGCTATCCTCAGTCTATGCCTGCAGAGCAGCAGGTTGTGTCTCTCTTAGTCTGGTCCCTATCCCATAAGCTGTCCGATATGTAATTTTTCACCCATCGGCAAGCAAATGGGGTCTATGGGACACGCAAGCTCCCCCACCACGTCAAGGTGGAGACACATCGGGGGAGAGAGATGATATTGAGAAACAAGATATTTGACTTCCGGTCCCCAACATGGACGATAGGCGGTTGAGCTGGCTACGGTTTGCTTAAACATTTTCTTCGTGCCGGATTAGTAGTGTATGGCTCCGTCGCCCTCCCATTGAGTTTAATGCGTGGAGTGGCACTGTGAACTGTGAATTTTGTTTGGAGTGCTTTCACATCTGTCTGTGGTTGTTTGTAGAGTGAACTGCATTTTCAGAAAAATGGCGGCCAACTGGTCATTGAACTAACTATGTTGCCTTATACAGTAATGTGTGCTGCTAATTTTCTAGTGACTGCCGCTTCCATTGACGATGAACTGTATTTTTCATGACGGAATTTTGTGGTGGCATTCTGGCAACGGGATTATGCATTGTATATCTATGCAGGCCGTTAGTTTGTCGCGACTCCTGAGGAGCAGTTTGTGTGATATTCACTGGCACAGGAACGGAGCATAATGGGGTGACCCTTTGCCTTGAAGTTGGAACCTCGACTAACTAACTAGCTAACTGAGAAACAAGCGATGGATGAGCAGGCAGGCTTGGAACCAAACATATCCTACACTGACTAGATAATGGGGTGACCCTTTGCCTTGAAGTTGGAACCGCGACTAACTAACTAGCTAACTGAGAAACAAGCGATGGATGAGCAGGCAGGCTTGGAACCAAACATATCCTACACTGACTAGATAGCCACCTTAGCCATATTAACAGAGCAAACAGTGAAATTAATTCACCACTTTATATTGAATTTATGGATTATGAGAAGGTCTTTAACTGCATTGATAGGGAATCTCTTTGGAAATGTATATTGCATTGTGGGATCCCACATAAAATCACTAACTTAATAAAGACAACAATTAAAGACATGATAGGCAGAGTCCTTCATGAGGGAAAACTGACAGATGTGTTTGAAATAAGAACAGGAGTGCGACAGAGATGCCTTTTGTCACCATTATTGTTCTTAATGATTATAGACTGGGTCACGAAGACAACAATAACTACCACTAGAAATTGGATTCTATAGACTGTAACAAAGCAACTTGATGATTTGAACTTCGCTGACGACACAGCACTCCTGTCACACACATGAAATCAGGTGCAAGATAGTGATTGGAGGTCATAACAATTAGGTCTAAAAATTCCTGAAGAAAAGACAAAGATAATGAGATTAAGTCAAGCAAATGATAAGCTGATCTACATTGGTACAACCCACTTCATGAAGTGGAATCACACATATATTTAGGTAACAATGTAGACAAAAATGGGGGAACAAGAAGATAATAAAAATAAGAATACAGCACGCAAAAGGAGCCTTCATAGCACTAGGAAATATTTGAAATTCAACAGAAAGTAATCCAATAACAAACTTATAATATTTAATCAAAAGAAGCAGAGGCTGCAGCAGGATATAACAATATGAATTATAAACAATTAGGTATATTTAGTTCCTGCGAAAAGATGAGGTATACTAAACATAGATACAGTGCACACTCCCTACAATGGATTCATCATCATCATGTTCCGTACAGGTAAGAGTGGGCGGTCATGTTTTGCCATCTCACTATATCACCAGAGTCGTGGATCAGCTCAGTGTTCTTGTCTCGACCACGCTACGTGGCCAAGCCATCCAGGTACTTACTTCTCTGCCCTCCCCTTGTTCTCTTCCCCTCGATCTTGCCAGTTGTCACCAAGTTCTCAATACAGGTGAAACAGAGTGAAAATTATCCAAAACAAGGAACAATAAATAAATATATAATAATAAATAAAATTTTTAAAATATAAGTATTATAGGACACCAACAACAATCGATGTTTTGATTCTAAGAATCGTTTTCAAGAACAGGACAACACAAACAGATATAAAGAAAAAACATAAAATGATGACATAAGCACAACTCCTCTGTTGTCAAGAAGGCACAAAAGTTGGGTTCGGTACGGTCTTGAAAGGTGCTCCTTTACTACAAAGGTTCAGCACAATTCAGCTGCCAAAGTGCCAGATAGATATAATATTTACCAGTAATGACAAATCAGAAATACAGATTATGACTGAAACAATTACTAATAAATTACAAAATATCATTAACTGGTACCTCCCACCTTCAATTCCTGATCTATCTCTCTCTCTCTCTGCCAGATACTGTGAGCATCCAGGAAGATCATTTGTGTCCAGCATGGTCTCTGTCAGTTGGTGACCCTGATGCAAGTAGTCATATTATGAGTTACTAATTACATTTTTCTTTTTTATCTTCATTCCCAATGGATAGCTATAATCGCAAGCACCTCATATAAATAAGGACTAAACATAGCTAAGACTGCCTATGTGGGTCAAGAACTAAAATTCAATACCCCAACCTCTAGCTCTATCAATAACAAAGCACAACCTTTATGTCTACATACAATCTATTTAAAGAGCTGGCAATTTTTCACATTTATTTGTAGAAAATATATTTATATTTCACTTGTATTTATACAGGTTCAATGCTACTGGATTATAATTGGAATGTTTAGTGTTCATTATTATTTAATATATTGGATGTTTATTTTGTTATAACTAAATTTTTTGTAATTTCATATTGTGTAGATTATAGAATCATGTCTTTCAGATAATTGTGATATTCATACTGATGCTATACAACATCTTCATTACTGCCAGCATATGTATACATTTTCAGTAAATAATTCAATTACTATTATTCCATTTTGCAATATTGTGATCCCTTATATAGAAGTTGTAACACATTGCTGAATCTTTCCTTGCAGTTCTTTAGGGCTATCCATCTTTAACATGTTTTCTACGCTAAGCTCATACTATAAAGAAAGTGTTTCCCAATACAACTGTCGGCATAAATCTGGTACTTATTAACTTGCAAAGGGGCAAATTATTGCAGATTAACTGAGCTCAAAACTAAATTAACTATGTAAGTGAACTTTTCAAGCGCTCCGAAACAATTCTGTCAACATTTATTATATATAATATATTTTACGGAGCACAGTACAGCCGAATGGACAAGAGCGCTTGCTTTTAAACTTTCAGTGTGTAGTGGGTTCAACCCATACACCGGTCAGTTGGACTAAAATGCTGACTTGTCCTTGACTTGAGGACGTAAATTACAAGTAACTCAGAAGTCAGAGTGGGTTTGTCTGATGGCGAGGGACACTGGTAATAGGGTAGGGAAAGCTAACCCACACACAAAAATCAGTATAGTGCAAAGAAGTCGTGGCACATGTACCATACTTGAGTTCAAAGCAATCGAGGGCACCCCCCCCCCCTCTTCTCCCAAATATATATATATATATATATATATATATATATATATATATATATATATATATATATATATATATATATATAGAGAGAGAGAGAGAGAGAGAGAGAGAGAGAGAGAGAGAGAGAGAGAGAGAGAGAGAGAGAGAGAGAGAGAAAATTGCCCAGTCAATAAATAACAGACAGGCAACATTTTACTGACATCATTTATTTTTAATTTAAATTTCTCTCCAAAGTAATGTATATTTATATTCATTAGTTTATAAACTCTTTAAAAAGTCTTAAAAGTCGAGAGGATAGACTTCAATTCAGTGGGTTTTATCCCATATGGCTTGGTCTCTTTCCACAGGGCGGCATGCTGAAATCATCGCACAAACTCTGTAGCTCCAGTGACAACCCCCAGAAGTCTCTGAGAAAAATGCACTCATGATCTGAAAAACATAGCTCAGAATCAACCTCACAACCAGGGGCGTCACTAGGGGGGTGCGGGGGGTGCGGGCCGCACCGGGTGACACCATCAAGGGGTGACACCAAAATAAAACAATTGCAAATTTGACAAAGCAGACATAGCAAAATAACAAAAATTAAACTTTGTCCGAGTTTGTCGAAGTTCTTTATTTATGTTTTACCTGAAGTAGTGAAGTTATATTGTTCAATTTGTTTTCTTTCTTATGTCCTTATTAACTTTTTGACTTATTTTACAAACATTACTATATGCGATTCTATATGGCACGGGAACACTCGGAAGAAGACCATGGTGAAAGTCTAGAGGGGTGACAACCTTCGGAGTGTGAGGCAGATGGCTTGACCACTATGATACATGACTGATACAGTTTAACATATTCACATATAACTAGTAATACTACAGCTATAACATCTAGACTTTGATTTAATTCACCATCATCATCATGTGCCATGACAATAAGCGTGGGCGATCATGTTTCACGACCTCACACTGTCACCAGAATCATGGATCAGCTATGTGTTTTTTGCCTCGACCATGCCATGTGGCCAAGCCATTTAGATATTTACTTATCTGTCTTCCCTCTGTTATTTTCCCCTCAATCTTGCCAGTTGTCACCAAGCTCTCTAGTTTATTTCTTCTCATACCGTGCCCAAAAACTGTTCACTGTCTACATCTAATTTCTCTAATCAGTTTACGGTTTTTATTTACTTCTTGTAGGATTTGCGCATTAGTTTTTCTGTCTGTCCATGGTATTCTTTGCATTTTCATCAGAAACCACATTTCCACTGCCATTAGATGTTTTTCAGTTTGTCTGCTCATTGTCCACGTTTCACATCCATACAAAAGTACAGGTTTTTTTTTGTAGCATCTCAACACTCTTTTTCTTATTGCAAATGAAATCTTTTTATTAGTCAGTATGTTTTTAACCCTTTTAGGACGGAACAACATTGGTACTAAATATTTAAAAAAGATGGTACTCACCTAAAATTTCCTCATTGAATACCTACACCACTTTAGAATAATTTTAAACACTTATGGTTAAACAAACAACAACTATGAAGTCCCTATTAACATTTGTAATATGTGGGCTATCAACTGGTGACATGTTTTTTGGTTATGACATCACCATGAATGGATATAGATAACACGATCCTCTTTATTCCCAATACACAAAGCTACGGGGACACGAGGTTGAAATCCTCATGGGCACTTCCTGTATCACTAAAGTCATTATCTGACAGTCCTTAACTGTCAAAATCACTACTATCAGAGCTAGTCAATGCTAGTACATCTTCGGTTTCAAAGCTGGCCATTTTAGAAATCACAAATCCACGAAAAACTGGGTATCTACGTTAAAATTCACAAATTTAAATCCCTCTGTTAGAAACGCGTGCTGTAAGCTGGCATGTGCAAAGTAAAATGGCTGACGGTTACACAGCATTTGATTGGCCTGTACTATTAAAAGGAAACCACTCAAAGCAGTTCTTACAAATAGGGCCGATGATCGGCCTGGTCATCTTTCTGAATAGGGCCTTGTGGCGACCCCAAGGCCGGGAAATCGGCCCAGCCTGGGTATAAGGGTTAATCATGCAAAAGGCTACCTTCGCAACAGCAATTCTTATTCTAATTTCTCCCATCAGCAATTCTCCCATCAGATGTTATAAGTGTTCTGAAATAGTTATACCAATTCACTCATTTCGGACTATTCCTATTTACCCACATATTACATTGTGGTATTTCTTTCTTCTTAGAGACGACCATCATAATCTTTTTTCTTACAATTTATTTAACTCTAGTTGTTCACTGTGTACAATACAAAATGTTGCAGATCCTGTTCATTGTCTGCAATCAATACTTAATACTTACATTATCTTTATATCTAATATTATTGAGGTTATGTACCCCCAATGCCAATTTCTCTCATATCTTCTAGATTTATCATAATATTTTCACTGTATAGGAAAAAAAAACATCTGGAGACATTTGATTAAACATCCCTGTCGCACATGATAGAGGCAGATTGCAAAACAAGACATTATTCACAAACGGCTGGTCATGTGACCTAGGTTTGACTACATTATTAATGTTTGTGAAAGTATTATTGTATATCAGTAGTGTAGTGATTAGTAGCTCCGCCTGTCAGGCGGGAGACTGGCATTCATCTCCTCGCTGGCAATATTCTTTTTTTTTAATGTTTAATTTTTAACAAATATTGAACATTATGAACTAAAATATAGAACTGAGAAATTCAAAGCATTTGAATAAAGTGTGCTCTATGGCTCTATGAGCCCTTTCCTGTCCCCAATGGAGTGAAGCAAGGATGTGTCCTGGCACCAACACTGTTCAGCCTCATGTTCTCAGCCATGCTGACGATTGCCTTCGAGAACAGCGACATTGGAATAGACATCAACTACCGCATGGATAGAAAGTTATTCAATCTCAGAAGGCTGAAAGCTAAAACAAAAATTAACATCGACACAGTCAGAGAGCTCCTGTTTGCTGATGATTGCGCTCTATATGCCAACTCAGAGGCATATATGCAACACAATGTTTCAGCTTTCTCACATGCCTGTGCCAACTTTGGGCTCAATATCAACTTGGAGAAGACTTTAGTTATGTACCAGCCAGCTCCAGGGAATAACCGAATATCAAAGTGAATGGTCATAGACTAAGTGTTGTGGACAAATTCACCTATAGTGGCAGCACTGTGTTACAAGCTGCCACAATTGATGATATAGTGAATGCAAGAATCTCCAAGGCCAGTGCGGCCTTTGACAGATTGTACAAGAGTGTATGGGACAGAAATAGAATAAGCCTGCAAACAAAGCTGAAAGTCTACAAAGCAGTCGTATTATCCACACTGCTATATGCTTGTGAAACCTGGACTGTTTATCAGCGACATGCTAGGAAATTAAATCACTTCCACAGTCTGCCTTAGGAAGCTACTGAAGATTAAATGGCAAGACAAGATCCAAGACACTGAAGTCCTAGAAAGAGCATACATGCCCAGTATCCACACTCTACTAATGAAGAATCGGATTCGCTGGGTTGGTAACTTAACTCGCATGCCAAATCACAGGTTCCCTAAATGAATTTTTTATGGCGAGTTGCGTTGTGGTAAACGCTCCCAGGCAGCCAGCGGAAACGCTTTAAAGACACTCTGAAAATCTCACTGAATGATTTTGGAATTCATCATGACACCTGGGAGACTGCAGCCAGAGACTGAAATTTGTGGCGAGCATCATTATGCAAGGGTGAAATCATGTGTGAGGCAACCAGGACTGCAAGAGCTGTGAAGAAATTCCACATTGTCAAAGAACATTTCGAGCCAAAATAGGCCTTATCAGCCATCTTAGAACTCACGGCTCCATACTTTCAACCCCACTGGATGAAAATGGAAAAATGGATAATCA
The DNA here is from genome assembly GCA_014155875.1 of Cepaea nemoralis. NCBI lineage: Eukaryota > Metazoa > Mollusca > Gastropoda > Stylommatophora > Helicidae > Cepaea > Cepaea nemoralis. Next base: position 311,897 of record JACEFZ010026582.1, read on the forward strand.
TCATTCTTGATGCACAAACAACAACACTCCATGGATCTGCGGAAGCTGCCGGGGGGGGGGGGGGGGCATCCCCCCAGCCTGCAATGGAGTGATCGAGTGTCGGAATCGATGGATCCAATAATAGATGTCTTTGTTTAACGTGAATTTTATTTGCCAAATAAATTTATTATATGTATGTCTTCTCGCCTGTTAAACCTTGTTGTAACCGTGTCGCTGGCACCCAGACCACCAGACAAAATATCTTCTTAGTGACGTTTGAAGAAAAAGAACTTGCAAGCAAAAGACAGACAAGAAGAGAGAATAATGATTAATAGTCTTCTAAAGCCAATCGACGGCGTTAGTAAACGTCACATGACCAGCCGTCTGTGAATAATGTATGGGACATTATTACCAAACGTTTGGTAATAAAATACTAAATAGTCTCCCATTGCAAAATCGAAAGGCAATTTATTTCAATTAATGATTAATCAATTTGTTTGTCGGTTGAGCCGAAATAATACATTCGTAGTGAAAAAAATCTAGATCTGTTTACCTCTCAGCAATGACATTTATATATAGTTAGAATCAATCAACACTGAAATTAATTCAATTTAGAACTTCGACTTATAATTACTCGATGTTGTGTTGACGTCTGTTCAAATGTTGGCTTATGTTGTCTACGTTTCAAGGGTAGTGCTCTCCCTTGTGTGTGAGAGTGAGTGTCTGTATTTTCTATGCGGGTGTTTTTATTGATTATTTTTCTCCTCTTCTTCTTCCCCTACTGGGGTCTAGATCCTCAAACAACCAACACCAAGCCGTCTTATCTTTTGTTATGTTCTACCATTATTACTAATCACTGTAATTCTCTTCTAGCCTTACCCTTAGGAAATTCAACGGTCAAAACACAATAAAAAAAACAACACCCCGCCCCCCCCCCAAAAAAAAAAAACGGTCATTTACTGCCAATATAGTACCTTGCGGTGTATGGGAGGGGGGGGGGGGTGTCTTGGGCCTGAGGAATTAAGGTAGCCTGGCTATTGCAATCGCCGCGAACTGTGCAGGTTAGAGTTTTCTTTTTGCCACCGAAAGAAAAAAAAAATACTCCCTACCTTACCGAGGATTCGAATCCGGGTCTCCGAAGGAGAATCCGGCATTCTAGCCACTCTGCCAAACCAAATTACTAAATGTCATGGCAGGGAAGATCAGGCCCTAGCTCTAAGCCTTGGTCGGCAACTGGTCTATGTTGGAAGCTACGATGGATAGCGGATAGTTAGAAAACTGCTTTGCTAATCCCGCAGCTTGGCCTGTTCCAGAAGTATTGATGTTATCTTTCCTCAAGCGCAAACTAGGCAGGCCGAGAGAGGGATCATGTTGCATGGGCAACACATGGCTCTAAATGCAGGCTTTGTGCTACACAGAGGCATAGCACCTTATAACTTCATTTTACAAATAATCGTCTGTCAAGACGTGTGTAGTTACGTCTCCAGCTATTTCATTTGACATTTGCCTTGTGATTTCCAGACAAGACAGGGTTTCGATTTTTTGTCCTCAGATTTTCTCAGTGTGTGTGTGTGTCCTATCCAGCGCCAAAATTGTGTCCGTACCTCTGAATTCACTGGAATTTCTTTAACTTTCTACATTGGCGACTATGTCATCACCATTTTATTCCCACAATTCTGCGCAGTCAGAAAGTAACAGTGGGGAATAAACTCTACGGACCGCTGAGTGAACAAACAAACAACAACAAAAAGACAAAGAAGTTCGCACATGAGACAACAGTGCAGTTATGCACACATTTAAGCGAACGAAAAATTGAGAAATGAAGTTATATGTAAACGTTTCATCATAATCAAATGCCTGGTCTGATGGCGTAGGGGGTTATTCTTCTGCACAGATCTTGAGATCTCCAATAAAATGCAATAATTAAAACGCTATTATTTCTCTGTGTCTCAATGAAAGGCTATAAAATAAAATGTTCAATCACTGTCTTCTTCAATCTCATTTTCTCCATCAATATTTACAATTGTTACAATATGTTAACATTTTCTCCTCTCGTAATGTCTCCATTTTCCCCCATTATTATCCGTCTCTATTTTATTTCCTGCATTATAATAAATTTTCCTATTGACAACTTATCACAGACATCAGAAAGAGGCAGTCTCTATTTTTGGTCACTTGTAAGAAGACAAAAACGGGAACATGTTGTGACAACGAAAAGATTTGTGAAAAGAAGAAGGGGAATGGAGTTTGGGGAAGATAAGATAGTGAGAAAAAATCCTTGATAGTCTTGTGCAATGGCACAGAAGAGAGTCAGCACACGAACTGATAACTTTCTGTGTGTTTTTACTTCTTTCAAAATATTCCAAATGCTCAGTATGTTTGTCCAAACTTTAATCTTTTTAACGTAACGTCTGTAGCTTCAGTTAAGTTGTTACCGCAACTCTTCACTCTCTCGTGCTATATACTTTCATGTGATGTCTTAGTGAAGAGTGACAACTTGCCGTCTTGAAGGACTGGCAACGCTGATTGTATTCTGGTATGAACCTAAGGCTTATCCACGTCAATATGGAAGCACTATACTCGAGTTTCGCTCTCGTTTGAGCTCGTCAGTAGTGCATATCCCTGACCGGATCCGGAAACAAGACCCGAATCACTAGCGTGTGAAGCGGGTGTGTAACCACGCGGCACACGCTGGACACGCCAAATTATCATAACAGAATACCACAACGCTACCCACCGTACGCTAGTTTGTACAATGGAGTTATACCTCTCCATGACACAAAACCTGGGTTGAACTTAGAAACCATGTTTTGCCTGTGCATCATGGCCCCTCTCTCGGTCTGCCTAGTTTACTTCAGAGGAATGGTAACACCAATACATCTGGAACAAGACAGACTGCGGAAGCTGCCGGATCAGTAAAGCAATGCTATAACTTTCAGCGTATATGAGCTTCCATCCTAGACCATTTGCCGAAAAAGTCTTAGGGCCTGGTCTGTCTTGCCATGACAGTTAGTTTTTAGGTTATATTTCCTCGCACTAGGGCAAGGCTTGTACCCTCCCAATAGCGCTTCTCCGCTAGAAGCCGTTGGCGCAAAATATGGCGTGTTTGGTTTGTGGAGCGCAGCCTAATATTCAGCTATAACGGAACTAAATAATGATAATAATGATAATACTAATTATTATTATCATCATCATCATTTTATTCCCCTTCTTCCTATGTTGCAAACTGCAAAGAGAAGTTCGTAAAACCACTACAAGATGGTTAAGGCGGACCCACCCTCGGAGTGATATAACCTATGACTTTGGATAGATTCTAGCATTGACTGACAATTCTTCTTTGTCCCCTTTCACAGTGTTCCTTTCTGACTTCACCTCTTTCCACTTGATGTTCTCGTAGTCTGGTCAGGGTTGCAGATTCACAGTCATGTTTTGATTCGTTTAATTGCCCTTCTTCACTCTCTGACGACATTCAATATAGATATATGAATAATAATAATATCCAGCCAGGTCCGTTGCTAGTCCGCTTATTCGGTCTAATCATGTGGAAACCCTTGCATAACCGCTGTGGCCTTGCAATACTGAGCGCGTTTCATAATTCCCCGACCTACGGAGTTGAGAGTTTTGAAATTAATCACGTATGGTTTGGAAGTGGACTGCCTTGCGTTGATTTAGATGGTATGAGCGTCGGTCACAGGGAAAGCAATGGCAAATCCACACAAAATTCAACCCCGTATCCCGTCGTCAGCGCACAGAAAGTTTGAGCTCAAGTTCATCAAGCCCAACAGCCACTCTTACGTATAATGGCAAATTTATCAAACTACTGAACGTAAAACCACAGTAAAACACAAATAAGTCTAGTAAACCACAATGAGTTTAAGAAAAATGCTCGGGTTGATTGTAACCTCATGTAAAGGACATGAATCCAGTTGCATAATCCAACTGCACCTCCGATTTGATTGCAGATTTCCAAAACTAAAAAGCTGCACCAGATTTGATTTGGAACTCACACGGAAGTGAAGTTCTCTAAGGACGCTTCTCCGTGGTCGCTGTTGTTTTGTTGTTGATTCTTCTTATGTTTACAACAAAGTTGTCACAATGGCAGGTCTCGTTTTAAATGTTGGCGTTGGATTGTTCATTCTTGCATTCATCTGGATATTGGCTCTTATAGTATGTCTTGCGTTTTCCAAGTCGCCGACTAAAATTGCGTAAGAAACAACTGATTTAATTTCAAGTTTAGTTTAGTTATTATTACAGTACTTACAGTTTGAGTTACAGTTGAGTACAGTACGAGTACAACAGCTATGTATTAATGATAATGAGCAATATTTCTTTTACTTTTTTTTTTAATGTTGCATATTCCATGCAGGACGTTGCAGTCAACACCAGCATTTTTCAGCTGCTGTTGATGTACTAGGCAAGTGTTTACGTTCAGTAGCTTGCCATTGCTTTCTGAACGACTGGTTCCTATACCAACGCCAACCCAACACGTTATAATACAACAATGCGACACGGTCTGCTGCACAAATTGGTCGCGGCTGCGTTTCGAATGCCTGGTAAGCGACTCACAAACTGCGTTTGCAAATCTTTGGCCATGGAGACCGGCTTTTTTATTTTAACCACCTAAAAATTAAAATGAAAATAGTCAGACTTTAATGACCTTATATAATAGTATTAATATAATGGAAATTCTTCTTCTTATAGTCCATGCAGTTTGGCGTTGGTGATCATGTATGTCTACAGCCTTCTGTCTCGTGCCCCGCCATTCATTTCTGATACTGATGATGTAAATGATAAATGAGAACTCTTCTGAATAACTGGACCCAAATTATTTATTGTAAAAAGTATCCCTTACAGGGCCTCATTAGGTGATTATGCTCGCTTCATGGTGATATGCTGATTCAGGGGCTAGGTGTTGTCGATCACTTTTGGTTGAGTTTGTGGTGGACTGCTAGACCGATTGATGGATGCAATAAATGTTTCTGGGCCCGGAGAGCCCTTACTATCGTCTGAGTGTATATTCATATCTTGTGCTAATTAATCAATTATCATTGTATCAATAAGGCATTGGAGGAGCTGATTATATACTATTTAATATACACATACAATCACAATCAGTAGTATTAGTAACGACTTTTGAACTAGAAAGATATAATTTAACTACACAGTCCATGGTGGAAGGAAAAAAATATTAAAAAGTGAAAAAGAAGTTTTGTGTATTTGAGTGAAAGCAGATTTTTGTTATTAATGAATTAATTTCATTGAATTCTCATCTCATGTCATCTCGTCAGGTTCCTCTTGTACCTTGCGGTATCGAGGTGAAGTATAAACAGCGGGAGAGTGCCGGCTTATGGACTCTGCTATTCCATCTTTTACGTGGTTGGCCTCTTCCTCTGCTTCCATTTGGTCTGTACATCACTGCTTTTTGTGGTATACTGTTAGTTGGTAACCTAATTACATGGCCAAACCATTTTACTTGCTGCCTTCTAATAAAATCTAGCGCTGCTATATAACCCCCACTTTAGTCCTGATTTCTTCATTTCTGATCTTATCTCTTCTTGATATGTTGAGTATTCTTCTCAGGAATCTAATTTCTGTTGTTGTGATTTTTCTTTTCTCTTTTTCTGTCATTGTCCAGTTTTTGCATTGGTAGCATAGAGTTGGTAGGAAGATTGTTATTATTTAATTATATAGTCTGTTGCATCTGTCTCTTTTGGTTAAGATAAATTTGGATTTAACTATATTAGCCTGTATATTCTATTAATTTTGTTGAATGTTTGCCATGTTTTCCAGATCATTGGGCCCCTTATCTATCATAGCTGCAATTATTATATCCATAATTCTGATTTTCATCCCCCGAGAGAGTCAATTCCCATCAGCTGAAGAACAGAGTGTGGTATGTATTTGTTTGTCCTTACGAATCTTTGTTGCATCACATGTGTCTTTGTCATATTGCAGGTGTCACATGGGAGAGCTTTGATAATTTGTTCAGCATCTGACATTTATTTTAAAATAATAATCCTGTGGAACATAAAATGGTTAAGTAATGTATAAGATGAAGGGGTTATAAAAATCAACTAGAAAAATGAAACATTTAAGTAACAAAGTAATATACGAGGGTAGTTCAGAAAAAAAAAATGTACCACATCGTTTCTTTCAGAAGCTGTTTATCTAAACAGCATGAACTTTATACATAATATACATGATTATGTCATGTAAACATCTGTATTATTCAACCTAATCCCCATCAATTTGTACGGCTTAATGTCAGCGCAAAACAAGTGCATGTATTCCTTGCCCTTATCACATTTTCACTTGATCATGTAGCCATATCATTGCTGCATGAATCACGCTTTCATCATCTTCAAACCTTGTCCCATGGAGTACATCTTTAAGTGGACTAAATAGATGAAAATCAGAGCGTGCTAAATCAAGGCTATAGGGTGGATTAGGTAGTGCAGTTCAACCCAGTTTGGTGATTTGCTTCCTGTGTTGCCATACTTGTGTGAGGGCATGCATTATCTTGAAAGAGAAGCAGGTCTGCTGGATTCTAGTGCGGCCGAACTCTGTAAAAACGTTGATTTAGTTTTTTTCAATGTCTTAATGTAAGCTAGCAAATTGATTGTCTCTCCTCTTGGCATAAAATCCATAAGAATCACACTTCCAATGTCCCAAAAGACAGTGATCATGACCTTTCCAGTGGAAGGAGCTGTCTTGAATTTCTTTCTTCGTGGTGATTGTGGATGATGCCACTCCATGCTAGCCCCTATTTTTACTAGACCAATCAATACTTGATGAGTGATTTGATCTTTTTTTGTCTCAGGTTCAAAATGATGTGCCCAGGTTTCGTCACTTGTAACAATCTTAGCCCAAAAGTTATCTCCATCAGCATTGAAACACTCCAACAATTAAGAAGAAATTGCTTTCCTTTGCAATCAGTGGTCACTTGTGAGACTTCGAGGAACCCATCTTGCAAAGACCTGAGAAAATCCAAGAGTTTTTATAACTGCATTTGCACTACCATTGCTGACTGACAGCCGTAAGGCCAGTTGTTGAGTAGTAATTCGCCTATCAGTAAGAATAATCAATCAATCATGTGCCATGCCGGAAAGCGTGGGCGGTCATGACTCGCCATTTCATTTGATCACCAGAGTTGTGGATCAGCTCAGTGTTCTTGTCTCATCCATGCCATGTGGCCAAGCCATCCAGGTATTTTCCTCTCGGTCTTCCTCTTTGTCTGTTCCCTTCAATCTTGCCAGTTGTCACTAAGTTCTCCAATCCATTTCTTCTCATAACATGTCCAAAAAATTGTGACTGTCTTCGTCTAATTTCTCTAAACAATCTATGATTTTCATTTGACTCCTGTAGTACTTGGTCATTGGTTTTTCTATCTGTCCATGGTACTCTTTGCATTTTCCTCAGAAACCACATTTCTGCAGCCATCAGATGTTTTTCAGCTTGACTGCACATTGTCCAAGTTTCACATCCATACAAAAGAACAGGCTCTATGTATCCTCTCAACACTCTTTTTCTCATTTCAGTTGACATCTTTTTATTGGTCAGAATGTTTTTCATCTTGCTAAAGGCTACTTTCGCCATGGCGATTCTTGTTCTAATCTCTTCAAGGCATCTCCCATCAGATGTTATGATTGTTCCGAGATAATTGTACCAATTCACTTGTTGAAGAATATTCCCATTTACTTGTATATTACATTGTGATATTTTCTAAGAATAATGCCCTCAGCATATTTCAACATTTCTGCGTTGGTGGCTGTGGCAGGACATCCACAGTGTAGTCGATCAAGCAACTCCATATCTTCACTTCCTGATTCTTTGATTCTCTTAACCCTGCAACTGACTGACTACTCCTGTTGACTGCAAAACATCACACAGACACTTGTGAATGTTCACAACAGTTTCCTTCTCTGCAACGAGAAATGCTGTCACAATTTGCTTCTTATAAGCGTTAGTTGCTAACACTGCACCATATCAATGGGCAGCCATATTATTTGACCAGTTGGGTTGCGATTTGCTGCACACAATCAGCACATGCCATACTTGAAGTGTACAAAAGCAATGGGTAAAAGTAATTCATATCTGACACTCTCGAACTAGAACCACAGAAGTGTAGTAGCTAGTACCTGATGTTTCCATCGCAGAAAATTGTTAATACTAACCTGGCCTCCCAGGTCAAACCAACATAAAATGGCTACCAGGATGTTTCCTGCTAAGCAAATGAGGTGGCATGATGCTGATCAAATCAACCATCAAGTGCTGATTGGTCTAGGAAAAATGGAGGCTAGCACCATATATCTAATGCATTTGAAAGCATTTAAAAGGGTCCTTTGTTTGCTCTTTAAACAGAACAGAAACAGTGGGTAAAAGTAACAAGTATCTGGGACTGTTAACTAGAACAGAAACTGGGTAAAAGTAACAAGTATCTGGGACTGTTAACTAGAACAGAAACCGTGGGTAAAAGTAACAAGTATCTGGGACTGCTAACTAGAACAGAAACAGTGAGTAAAGGTAACAAGTATCTGGAACTCTTAACTAGAACAGAAACCATGGGTAAAAGTAACAAGTATCTGAGACTGTTAACTAGAACAGAAACCGTGTGTAAAAGTAACAAGTATCTGGGACTCTTAACTAGAACAGAAACCATGGGTAAAAGTAACAAGTATCTGGGACTCTTAACTAGAACAGAAACCGTGGGTAAAAGTAACAAGTATTTGGGACAGTTAACTAGAACAGAAACAGTGGGTAAAAATAACAAGTATCTGGGACTCTTAACTAGAACAGAAACCATGGGTAAAAGTAACAAGTATCTGGGACTCTTAATTAGAACAGAAACCATGGGTAAAAATAACAAGTATCTGGGACTCTTAACTAGAACAGAAACCATGGGTAAAAGTAACAAGTATCTGGGACAGTTAACTAGGACAGAAACCGTGGGTAAAAATAACAAGTATCTGGGACTCTTAACTAGAACAGAAACAGTGGGTAAAAGTAACAAGTATCTGCTACTGTTAACTAGAACAGAAACTGGGTAAAAGTAATAGGTATCTGGGACTGTTAACTAGAATAGAAACAATGGGTAAAAGTAACAAGTATCTTGGAGTGTTAACTAGAACAGAAACTGGGTAAAAGTAACAAGAATTTGGGACTGTTAACTAGAACAGAAACTGGGTAAAAGTAACAAGTATCTGGGATTGTTAACTAGATCAGAAACAGTGGGTAAAAGTAACAAGTATCTGGGACTGTTAACTAGAAAAGAAACAGTGAGTAAAAGTAACATGTATCTGGGAGTGTTAACTAGATTAGAAACAGTGGGTAAAAGTAACAAGTATCTGGGAGTGTTAACTAGAACAGAAACTGGGTAAAAGTAACAAGTATCTGGGACTGTTAACTAGAACAGAAACAGTGAGTAAAAGTAACAAGTATCTGGGACTGTTAACTAGAACAGAAACAGTGAGTAAAAGTAACAAGTATCTGGGACTGTTAACTAGAACAGAAACAGTGAGTAAAAGTAACAAGTATCTGGGACTGTTAACTAGAACAGAAACAGTGAGTAAAAGTAACAAGTATCTGGGACTGTTAACTAGAACAGAAACAGTGAGTAAAAGTAACAAGTATCTGGGACTGTTAACTAGAACAGAAACTGGGTAAAAGTAACAAGTATCTAGGACTCTTAACTAGAACAGAAACTGGGTAAAAGTAACAAGTATCTGGGATGGTTAACAAGAACAGAAACTGGGTAAAAGTAACAAGTATCTGAGACTTTTAACTAGAGCAGAAACTGGGTAAAAGTAACAAGTATCTGAGACTTTTAACTAGAACAGAAACTGGGTAAAAATAACAAGTATATGGGTCTCTTAACTAGAACAGAAACTGGGTAAAAGTAACAAGTATCTGGGACTCTTAACTAGAACAGAAACCATGGGTAAAAGTAACAAATATCTGAGACAGTTAACTAGAACAGAAACCGTAAGTATATGGGACTGTTAACTAGACAGAAACAGTGAGTTAAAGTAACAAGTATCTGTGACTCTTAACTAGAATAGAAACCATGGGTAAAAGTAACAAGTATCTGGGACTCTTTACTAGAACAGAAGATTAAAAGTAATAAATAACATCTAAGGTAAAGGAAAAGGGAAACAATGTCTAAGATTCTTCTTCTTCTTCTTCGTTCATCCGGAGTTTTTTTTTCTTTTTCGGATGTGATTGCGTTGTGCCTGTTTACAGCAGAGCTGCGTTCTTGCGCCGTTAGGCCGACACATCCGACTTCTGCGGGCATTTGTTGACCAGGTTAACCTTCCCGGGGGTTTCTTAGGACGTTTGACTCTCACTGTTGTGGTGTTATCCCCCATCTCAGCTGGTCCATATAGAACAGCCAAAGATCCTGGTCAGCCCTCAAGGGAAGGCAGGGGCAGACCATGGGCATTCCCCGCCATCCAAGGAGGCTTCCATACTTGCAGAGCCGATACATAGCGCTCTGGTACTGGGCTCACCCAAGGAATCGTCACGTCCTGCACATGGCTGCTTAGCCTCACTTCCGTATATTGGGCCTTCCGTTCACCATAGGCTGTTCTTCCGGAAACCAGAAGTATGCAGTCTGCAGATGACATCCACACAGTGAGCTTTCGATTCGGACTTTCCATGTAATGGATTTGCTATCCAAGCAATATTCCATTTCGTGCCACTAGGACACTTTTCCACCTTTTATGAAGTCCACACAGTGGGCTTTTGATTAGGACTTTCCACGTAATGGATTTGCTATCCAAGCAATATTCCATTTCATGCCACTAGGACACTTTTCCACCTTTTATGAAGCCCACACAATGGGCTTTTGATTCGGACTTTCCACGTAATGGATTTGCTATCCAAGCAATATTCCATTTCGTGCCACTAGAACACTTTTCCACCTTTTATGAAGCCCACACAGCAAGCTTTCGATTTGGACTTTCCACATAATGGATTTGCTATCCAAGCAATATTCCATTTCATGCCTCTGGGTCTTCATGCACCTTTAAATGTCAACCTGTATGCAGTTAAAGTAAGCTGCGGTCAACTTGAGCTTGTTGATATCTCCATAGAGCTTGTCCTCAAATGAAGCAGGTGTGGGCCAAAATATCTTTCTCTGTTCTGCATACATTGGGCAATCCTGCAGCAAATGTTTTGCTGTCATTTTTCCAGTTCTACAATTACATTCATCGGTATCTCCTATCTTTAGTTTATTGAACAAGTGGTATTTCAGCCTGTTATGTCCTGTGCGGAGTCTGAAGATTGCTACTTGTTCTCTTCGGTCGAGTTTGTAATATGCATCATCCTTCTGATGGCCTGGATGCTCTGATTCCCATTTGGTTCTATAAGTGCTTTTTATCAACCTCTTTGCCTCATTATAGGTTATGTCTATGTCAGGCTGTGGTAGTCGTCCGCCCTCTTTTGCCAGTCTGTCAGCCTCTTCGTTTCCAGGTATACTGCAATGTGATGGGATCCACTGTATTACAACTTTCTTGGATTTCTGGCATAGACCATGGAGTGCTGCTCTTAGGTCAGTTAGTTCTGTGCTGTTATTGCTCTTCAGTATTGAGACAGCTGACTTTGCATCTGTGAAGATAGCTATTTGCTTCTCTTTATTTTCCTCCATCAGGAGCATTTCTGCTGCAGTTTTCAAAGCCTCTACCTCCGCTTTGAAGTTACTTGAAAATTTTCCAGTTGCCATTGAATGTGTTTTTTTCACTCCATTTTTTAAATTTAGGAGAATTCCTCCTCCTCCATTCTCTATTGAATTTTTGGCTGATCCATCTGTATATGCATGGGTCCAATTCCTGCTTGGGTAATGTTCTTTTATGTAGTTTAGGGTTATTTCTCTTCTTTCGGTTTCATGCTGAGTGTTCTTTTTCTCAATACCAGGAATGTTTTCTATCATCTCAGGCAGTTGCTGCTGTCTCCAAGCTGGGAACTTGTGTGCATTGTGTATGGGCTTGACTGTTGATATGTTAAGTATAGGATCTGCCCTAATCCTTCGTTTTGCAGTTTCTACAAAGTTGCTACGCTTCAGTCTTCCCTTTCCAAAACCATTAAATCTGTTGTACATAGGGTGGTCTGTCAATCTTCTAAATTTTTCTGCTTGTTGCTGGGCTCTGCTATCTCTTCTATCCTGCATTGGTTGTAAACAAGTGATCTTTTCTAGTTCATTAATAGGCGTTGTCTTCAGGCTTCCAGTTATGATTCGCATTCCTTGGTTTTGGACTCTACTTATTTTGTTAAAGTTTGACTTAGCTGCTGTTGCCCAAGCTGCAATGCCATATTCCAGTACTGGCCTCACCCGTCCAGTATATAACTTCTTGAGAACTTTCTCATCTGCTCCCCACGTTGTACCAGCAAGCTTTTTCATGATTGCCATTCTCTGCCTTGCTCTTGTTCTATTTTTCTCAACCTGTGTCTTCCATGTCAGGCGACGATCAAAGGTGACTCCTAGATAGTTTGGATTTTCTTCATGGCGCAATATTTTTCCATTCAATACCAGCTTAGGTTGCTGAATTTTATTTGAGAGGGAGAACACTGTGCATGTTGTTTTCTCCTCACTTATCTTCACTAGCCATGATTTTGACCAGTCCTCTAGCGCTAATAAGGCTTGCTGTATTCTGCTGTTAGCTGTACTAATATATTCTTCAGATGTCCATATGGCTAGGTCATCTGCAAAGGAGGATGTGTGTACTCTGGCTGGAAAATTTTCTGTGATGTCATTTATATATGCTAGGAATAATGTTGGTGAAAGAACTCCTCCTTGGGGGACACCTTGCTCCAGCAGCATCATTTTGCTTGTTTGTCCTTGTACTTTTGTCCTGGCAGTTCTGTTCTCAAGGTAGTGGCTGATCCATTTATACATTTTTCCACAAACATGCATGTTTTGCAGTTTTACTTTCAGTCCTTCCTTCCATACTTTATCAAATGCTTTTTCTAAATCTATCCAGACTGCTAGTGTGTGCTTTTTCTCTTGGAAGGCATCCTCTATTTCCTGAGCTATATAGGTTATTTGATCTTCAGTGGATCTGTACTTTCTGAATCCTGCTTGGTGTGGTGTTAAGAGTTTGTTTTCTTCCAGATGCCATGTTAGCCTGCCATTGATAATGCGTTCCATTAATTTTCCTACACAGCTAAGTAGACTGATAGGTCGATAGCCATTTGGTTCTTCCAGGTCTTTTCCTTTCTTTGGGACTGGTATTAGTATAGCTTCCTTCCATGCCTGTGGGACTATTCCTCTCTTCCAGCTGTTATTTAGGACTGCTAGTAGTTTCTTCTTTGCCTTGTTGCCTAGTCCTATTAGCATTTCATTTGTGATTCCATCCTTTCCTGGTGATTTCTTCTTTTTTAGGGTATTCATTGCCTGTTCCATTTCTTCCATTGTTAGATTTGCCATCATATATTCTGCTGCTGTCTCTGTATTTCTATGATGTATCTGTTTGTCTTTGATTGCTTTCTTCTGTTCGGTTGTAATATCAATGTGGTTTGCATTTGCATAGTGTTCCATTAGTGCATTTGCAGCCTTTTTTCCTGTAAGCAAGGCATTTCCTTGTTTAATTGTTATTTGTTTGTTTCTAGGTCCTTCATTGTTCATGGCTTTCACTAGTTTCCATAGTTTGTTTCCATCCCTGTCAAAATTCAGGTTTTCTGTTTTTTCCCTCCAACAATCTCTTGTTGTTTGATTTACTGTTCTTTTATATTTTGCTGAGATGGCTTTGAGAGAGATATTCGCTTCAATTGTTTGTTCTCTCTCTGCTGTCTTCCTGGCATCTTCAACTTTGTCCTCCAAACTTTGTAGTTCTTCAGTCCAGTATGGTTTGTAATTTTTCCTCGCTCCTCTAGGAATGGACTCAGTGGCTGCCTGTATTATCGCTCTGTTTAGACTTTCCACCATTTGCTTTATGTTGCCATATCGTGTATTTATGTTTTCACAATATTTGTCTGTTAGTATGGCAAATCTGTCCCAATCTGCTCGTTTGTAATTCCAGCGGGGCAAGGGCTTTTGCTCCTGTGGAACATACTCCATATTCATTACAAGCTTGATTGGTCTGTGGTCACTACCTGCTAATTGGTCCAGCACATGGCGATCGATTTTGTGGAGGATGTCTCCTGTGCAGAAAGCTAAGTCTGGAGTAAGCCATCTTCTGGAGTAGAAGCTCGGTGTGTCATCCGCTTTGTTGAGTAGATGGAGATTTGAGTCTATTTCCCAGTCCTCCAATTCATCTCCTCTTTTGTCAGTATCTGGGTATCCCCATCTTTCTGAACGGCTATTAAAGTCTCCGACAATAATGCAGTTTGTGTCAGTTATTTTCATGTTTGAGAGCGTAAGGTCCTTATCTGCTGGGCTATACAGATTGTAGATTCTTATTTTCACGTCCTCTATCATTATATCAACACCTACAATTTCTGTTTGGTTGTCAGAGATCACAGATACTTCGCTGCAAGGTATTGTATTTCGTGTAAGTATTAGAACTCCTCCTTTATGTCCTTCGCGGTCGAAACGTGTGGCCTGATATCCTCTGACTGAAAATTTGCGATTGGCATTGAGGTGTGTCTCTTGAATGCATGCCACATCTATTCTATCTTTATGAAGACGCTGTGTCAGGGATTCTTTCTTGTTATAAACTCCTTCGGCATTCCACTGTAGTATGTTGAGTGTCCTTGGTATTTGGTCAATAGCTCTTAACCTACTCCTCTGTGCCTTGACTCCACAGCACAGGGGAAGGTGACCACCAGTAGTCATGGGTGGACCCCCTCGAGGCAGGGGGCCCGGCACTATCACCGCCTGATGGGACTTCACGGGATTAGCACCATAACGATTAATTTTCATCTGTGGCATCATGAAATGATAAAGTTATGTTGCACTTCTTTGTCAAGCTTGTGGCTCAGTACATCCGATTTCGACAAGCACTTTTCGGGATGCTTTCCCTAGCCTTTGACTGTCCCCAGTCTACCTACAAGGCAGCAGGTTTGTGCGTCACTTCGTCTGGTCCCTCTCCCTTGACCTGTCCGACATGGGTGACCCTACCAGTAGCTGTGCTACCGTCGGCATAGCTCTTGGGGTCATTGGAACGCGCAAGCCCCTCTACCTCGTCAAGGTGGACGCACGGCAGAGGGGATGTCTAAGATTGATGGAGTAATGTTTAGCTCATGTGCGGAGACACTTCATCATTGTGTGATGAACTTCTTGGTATAAGATGGGTTCAGGGTCAAGGACTTGTTGGTTGGTTGTGAATCCTCTAAAAGACTGAGTCTTAACTATCAAGTCCCAAGCATTGGCATTCATTGGCCACAGACAAGGACTTGCGTACATCAAAATGAAATTAGTGCAAAAAATTGTCTTGTGACTTAGTACAAAAGTACACCTCCGTGGGGACTGTCTTGCAGACTTTTCCTTCCCCTCACTAAGCTCAGAAACCCACAGGGTGTGCAAGGCTGGTACTGGAACTTCACACCTGCGGAAAGTTATATTAGGATGTGAGCAAATCATGATTAAGCTGGCACATATGGATTGGCTGAGATTAGGTCTAAGTTGATCATGTAATTTTCACATGTTTTAGGTGTTGCATTGTCAACAGACTACGTCCAAATGCCCTGAGAGAACATGTGCTTAATTAACACAAAGCAAATACTGATGTTAGAGAGAACATGTGCTTAATTAACACAAAGCAAATACTGATTTCAGAGAGAACATGTGCTTAATTAACACAAATCACAAAGCAAACACTGATGTCAGAGAGAACTTGTGCTTTATTAACACAAAGCAAAAACTGAATCAGAGAGAACATTTGCTTAATTAACACAAAGCAAACACTGATTTCAGAGAGAACATGTGCTTAATTAACACAAAGCAAAAACTGATGTCAGAGAGAACACAAACATGTAAATAAGAGCTCCTTGAGCATTTGTGAAGTAGCTTTTAATCTTGATTCATGCTTTTCACATAATTATTCTCAGTAACAGCTTTGTTTTATGACTCATAAGACTTATTGTGCTTTGGTGTTCATCTGGTTTCTTTGGCAGGGCTATAAATATGGAATTTAATAGCTCAAAAGGAATGCAGTCATTATTAATGTCATTTAGGAATTTTTTTATTATTTACATTTCAAAATGTCCTTCTAAAAAGGCTTTAACTCATTCAGTGCTAAACATCATACACAGTCAAATCAATCAGTATTGTAATATAAATTTCTGTTCACTGAGCATTGAAACTGCGAAAGATACCATGAAACAAAATAGATAATATGATGACCCTAGTATGGTGATATATCATCCCTCTGTCCAAATGAGAGGTCACATTTGGCGATATATTCTTTGGAACTGAATCAGTTACTTTCCTCCAACGTAATTTGTCTAGTCCATGTGTTTTTCCTTTCTTTATGTAAAGTTTGTGAATTCTGAATTTATCCATTGCATTCAGTCACTTTATTTGTGTTGTCTTGAATCCTATAACACCATCTTTGAGGTGTCATGATGAATGTTTTTGTAGTGAAGATCTTTCATTGCTCCTGTATTCAACAATACATAAAAGTGTAGCAATACCATAACATGTCCATTATATATTTCCATCAGTTCAGGATTGTTTTCACTTACTTCATCTGCCACCATGGGGCATGGTGCTTTTAAAATTGAGGAATAATTGTGAGTTACATGAACAGACCAAACAAACATTGTGTATTTTATTGCAAAATCTGCCTCAAGTGTCAAAGACCTCATAATGCTACTTTGTTCACTCTCAGGACATTAGGTTGGTGTCTGTTGTTAATAAAATACCTAAAGTGGGACGCAGAAATGTTTCCAAGGCACCAGGGCTGGGTTCTATACTGGCCAAGACCTATCGACGCGTCCTCGCCGAGCGTCCTGGGCAACAGGTCCCTTCGGGGTCCTGGCTGAAGTCAGAAGGATCGTTGATTCCTCTGAAGTTGGAGAGTGTCTGCCTGCACGGCGAGGAACCACCAGTCTGCACATCAATAAGTCAGACATGGGACAACGGATACTCACGCAAATCTCAGGTCCTGTATGACATCACACTGATGTTGGACAACAGGATGTCTTCATCCGACATACAGGACTTCACGCTGGAGATCACAGCCAGCGAACACAAGCAAGCAAATACCTAAAGCTCAAAAAATGAAAACTATGATAATTAGCAGTGGAAAGGAAAGGTCATCAATGAACATCTCGGTAAAAGGGGAGTTACTAGAACAAGTAACAAGTTTCTCCTATCTTGAACATATAATAACAGATGATGGCAGAAGTGAAATAGAAATTAAAAAGAGAATAGGAATGGCCAAAAATGCTTTCAACAGCATGAAATCAGTATTAACCTCTAGAGAGATTAACAATGCATTAAAAATGAGAATTGTCAAATGCTACGTATATTTAACGCTACTGTATGGTGCAGAAGCCAGTACATTGAACAAGCAACTAGAAAGTCGAATAGAAGCCCTGGAGATGTGGATGTATGGATGAACATGTCGTATTTCTTGGAAACAAAAACAATGAAATGCAGCGGTTCTAGAAAAGCTGGGAATGAAGAGAGAGTTAATGAAATAAATAAATAGGAGGCAAGTGAAATATTTTGCCCACGTTAAAAGACATGATACTCTTATAAAAACCATACTGGAAGGCAAGGTTGAGGGCAAGCGAGCAAGAGGTAGACAACGATACAAGTGGGAAGATAACATCAAGAGATGGACGAACATCAGCCTGACAGAATGTACAGTCAAGGCAAGAGACAGACAGTGTTGGAGATCCATTGCAGCCAACCTTCATTGTAGAGACGGCACCCGATTGATTGATTGAAAGCCCATGTAGGAAACATGACCAACCTGGGTCTAGTCTAAGCCAGCCTGTATGTGAAGTGCTGAATCCTTCCTGGATACAGCCTAATATGGTTCTCTGCAGATGTGAAGAGCTGAATCCTATCCCGGGGAAGGTTAACCCGGTCAACAAATGCCCGCAGAAGTCGGATGTGTCGGCCTAACAGCGCAAGAACGCAGCTCTGCTGTAAACAGGCACAACGCAGTCACATCCGAAAAAAAAATCTGGATGAACGAAGAAGAAGAAGAAGAAGAAGAATCCTGTCCTGGATACAGCCTAATATGGTTCTCTGCAGATGTGAAGTGCTGAATCCTGTCCTAGATGCACCTTAATATGGTTCTCTGCAGATGTGAAGTTCCAGTACTAGCCTTGTACACACGGTTGGTTTCTAACTTGGAGAGGGGAAGATCTCTGCAATATTCCCAATTTCTATTTTAGTTGTGGGCTGTGATAGGCGAACTGAACAGCAATGCATCTAACTTTCAGAATTAAAACTCAGTCTACCTGAGGAATGACAACCAACCGACCGACCAACCAACCTACCCAGTTTAGTATACATTTTATGGCTTTCTTTATATAGTTCATCCTGGATTTGCGGTGGATCCTGGTCTGCGTGGTCTCGAGGTATGGAGTCCGCCTCGAGTGCTGGAGGTCCAGGGTTCAAGCCCCGGTAATGACCGGGATTTTTTCTCGTGGACCTCAAGTAATAAAATTTTCCATGGTCTCTGGGTAGTGAGATCGGACGCCCGTGTGTATTGTTGCGCACGTAAAAAATCCCTTGGCAGTTGGAAATCGAAAAAGAGTAGCCTAATGGCGCTGCCCGGGCAAAATTTTGAGTTAAAAATCTACCCAAAGTATTTCAGGATCCTCGCCGGTGCTACGGAGTTCGTGCACTGAGCTGAGTTTCTCCAGACTCAGGCTTGAGTTAGGAGGAGAATAGAGCACTTATGGGTTGCACCCGTTTGCCGTGATGTTGATCCATCGACTAAACTAAACTAAACTGGATTTATTTTTTTAATAAGTTTATCAGTAGTTGTGGAATTCAAGGAAAAACCATGACATTAATTACGTAAGAATGTTTGTTTTTTTTTTGGCGCTCGCTCGCTTTAAACTCAAGCGTAGTCCGTATACACTATTTATAGTAGTGATGGACTTAATTTTGCATGTGGCTTAGCGTTCCCTATTAACAGTGTCCAACGCCATCAGGCGAATCCATTCTGACTTCAGAGGTACTTGTAATTTAGGTTCCCAAAGTCAAGGACTACAGGTCAACATTTTAGTCCACCTGTCCGGTGTAGGGGTTGAACCGCTTACCTCGGCATCAGCACAACAGATGTTTAAAAACACGTGTTCTTACCCATTCGGCCATGCAGGACCTAGAATGGTTTTATAGACAGTCATAAAGCTCATTTCTTTGGCTAAGGAAGTACAGATACAATTCATAATCCTGCATACCACGTTCTAAACACAGCTGCGGGCGATCTGGCAGCAGACTGCCTTGCATTGGTTTTCATACAATGGTATGAGTGCTGATCATTTAGAAACCAATGGCAAACTACCAAACATAAATTTGCACAAACAGCCAAAAAAGGCTGTGGTTAAGAGCTACGTCATGTAAAGGCTATGCAACCAACTTTTAAAGCTACATTTAAGATGGCGTGACTGAAATATTCAAACCACTTCACGCCATTCTTTTTACAGAATAACATAATATAAGCATAATAACCAGACATAATATGGCATACATCATGTGACCATATTTGTAACTGTTTACTAAATTAACTGACCAACTGATCCATGTCATTAATGAAGTAATCAAGTTGAGAGATACACCTCCAATGTTGTTATCATTATTTTAATACTGTTTTAAAGCTCAGTCTGTGTATCTTTTTCACAGGTTTATGATTACAGCATTGTATATCGCTCCAGTCTGATTGCAGTCATGGCACTTTTTGTGGTGATTGGTCTAGCTTTATTTTTGGTCAACCATGCCATGCATCCTGTCCAGGCCCAGCCTCTTCGGAAGTTTCTTCGATAGCACATGATGTAGTAGTATATTTTGTGTTTGCTTTCATTACAACATTGCTGGTGTATGTCTGGAGAGTTTTCCCATGCTGACGAATACAGGTCGCTTGTTTGATCACTATGTGGCAGTCCCACTTAGTGTACAATCCTAAACACTGAACATGCATATCATGAATTTAAAGTTTATACATATATTATCATATATTACTAAAACTGTGTAGTGTAGTGCTTGTTGTGTCTGTCTGCTAAGCAATAGTCTGGGGTTCAGTTCCCAGTAGAGCCAGGATTATTTTTCTCCTACCACTATGGCTCTGAAGTCGACAGTCTAATACAAATAGGGAGAAGATAATTTTCCAAATTTACAGGGAATGGTCTAGGATGGAAAGGCATTGAGGAAGATAACCACCTCATATGTCAAGGCCTAGAATAATCCAGGTCTAGCACTTCACAATCCAACAGCAGTATCTGCTATGGAACTAAATTTAACTGTTTACATACTTTATTGAGCAAGTGCAAGTTTTACTGATATGCGAGGGGGTGTAAAATGAAAACCTTAAAAGTGTGATCTAAATTACAATAAATTTCAATAATCTTGTAACCTGTGAATATTGTTATTAAGGATGTCAAGAATGTTAAGCACATGAAATTGCAGTACAGGCGAACACAGTGACATCATACGGACAGCTTAAAGAAGGGGACCCCACTTTTGACATGCACCAAAGAGAGCTTAAAATGAAAACATTAAAAGTGTGATCTAAATTAAAATAATTATGTGATTGTCTTGTAACCTGTCAATATTGTTGTTAAGGAAATCAAGAGTGTTAAGCATATGACACTGCGGTACAGACGACAGTGTGACGTTATGAGGACAGTTTAAATATGGGCACCCCACTTTTGATATGCACCAAAGAGAGCAGCGTTCTGTTATCCATTTTTTTTTTATCAGTGACCTAATCACACATTGTCATGTTATTGGCATAAATATAGTGAAATCTTTCCACTACTTTATCATCATTGGCATGTTATTGACATAGATATAGTGAAATCTTTCCACTACTTTATCATCATCATCATGTGCCATGCCAATACACGTGGATGGTGACAGTTCGCCATCTCACACAATCATCACAGTCTTCGATCAAGCCTGTGTTCTTATCCCAATGTATGCCATGCAACCAAGCCATCCATGCATTTAGCACTTTGTCTTCCCCACTCTTTGTCTAATGAAGACGCCTTATTTTTGTGTTGTCTAATTGGTCATGTGCTGAAGTAACTTGTTCCTGCAGCGAGGCGCTGTCATCATTTGGAGGTAACAGGTTCGAATCTCTGTTGATAACTATACCTTAAAATATTTATGTTGTCTTGTCATCATCATCATGTGCCATGCCGATAAGCTTGGGCCGTCATGTTTCGCCATCTCACTCGATCACCAGAGTCGGGGATCAGCTCAGCGTTATTGTCTCAATCATGCCACATAGCCAAGCCATTCAGGTATTTACTTTCTCTGCCTTCCTCTTCTTCTCTTCCTCTCAATCTTTCCAGTTGTCACCAAGTTTTCCCATTTATTTCGTCTCATAACGTGACCAAAAAATTTTGACTGTCTACGTCTAATTTCTCTAATTAGTTTACGATTTTCATTTTTTTCTTGTGGTACATGGTCGTTGGTTTTTCTGTCTGTCCATGGTATCCTTTGCATTTTTCTCAGAAACCACATTTCCACGGCCATCAGATGTTTTTCAGTCTGCTCATTGTCCACGCTTCACATCCATACAAAAGCAGAGGTTCTTCTTTTTCTTCTGTTTTCATCTGGAATATTTTTTGGACGTAATTGTGTTGTGCTTGTTTACAGCACAGCTGCAATATTTGCACCTTTTGGCCAATACATCTGACTTCTGCAGGCATTTGTTGACTGGGTTAACCTTCCTGGGAAGCAGAGGTTCGGTTTAGCATCTCAACACTCTGTTGTTGTTGCAAATGACATGTTTTTATTGGTCAGAATGTTTTCCATCTTGCAAAAGGCTACCTTCGCCATGATGATTCTTGTTCTAATCTCATGAAAGCATCTCCCATCAGATGATATGACTGTTTCGATATAATTGCACTGATTCATTTGTTTAAGAATATTTCCTTGCCTAATTGATATTTCATAAAAATTGAAAGCTTTAGTCACACCTGGATGTTAACCTGTCTCCTCCAATGACAACAGCACTCTGTGTCTTCAGCAAGGCACTGCCGTTATTTGGAGGCTGTCATCTGTTATTTACTGCCAATATAGTAACCTTGCTGTGTATGGCAAGGGGATCTTGAGCCTGAGGAATTAAGGGCGTCTGGCTAGTAAAGTCGTCGCAAACTGTGCAGGTTAGTGGGAGGCAGCAGATTTACATCCTGTCATGCCTGTCATCATCGAGTAGAGCAATAGCCCACTGCAAAGCTCCAATGCCACGTGTATTTTCATGCCAAAGGTGTCTTAAATGTTGTGGGTCTATCTTTGTGCTGATTGGCCTCTGCCTCTTATTCCATCACTGTTCTTTCAAAAACCAGACTTGCTTATAGTTTTCATTTTTATATTATCAAGAGTGTACTCTAATCTCTGATATGTTCCTTTACTTCTATGAGTGCTGAGCAGCCCCTGCAAATTTATTTCTCGTGCTATTCTTCTGCTTTGTTGGCTCTCAAATAACCACATGTTTCTTTCATACAACACAGCAGTGGGCGATTTGGCAGCAGTTGGTTTTTTTATCAAATGGTATGTGTGCTGGTTGTACGTAAAACAATGGCAAACTACTGAACGTAATCACAGAAAGCCCAAAAATACTTTTGACGTCCTGTAAAGAATATGCGACTAACTGTTTTTGTTATTACTTTTTTGTGTTGGCGATATATATTGGTTGGATAAATATATGTGTGTTTGTTTAAAATATTAAAATCCGTCCGGTATTTAACCAATCCAACTTTTTTGGTTTGTTCATTTTTGTACTGTAGTTGTGTCACCCAAGTTAATAGACTTCATGTTTGTCTACATACTCATGTTAAAATATTTTTGTTGTAGCACTAAAATTAGATTTTAGTGTCTTATTTGTTATCCCAGTAAAATGGTGACGGCGTAATGGTGTTTTTTTTTAATAATCCGTTTCAGGAAGTTTCTCACAAGAAACCATGGAAGACAGGTGGTGGATGAAATTTTAAGGGCAGCCGATGGATAGTTGTTGGTTATTATCTTAATTTTTTGCGATGGTAGGCAGATGATCTCTTCAAAGGGACAATGGCTACAGTCTCCAGCCAGTGTGGTCACTACCAAGAAGGAAAGCAACGGCAAACTGCCTTCTTTAAAGATGCCTAGTTTATCATGATTTGTCGAATCACAGAATGCCACAAGAAAAGGACTACGCAAAAGCTATTGATATAGTAAGACATGTCAACATGATAAAGATGCTTGCAGATCTACAAATTGATGGGAAAGACCTTAGACTTTTAAAAAACATATATTGGAAACAACAAGCTGCCATCAGAATTGATAATGAAGTAGGTCAATATCAGCCTGTTAAGAGAGGTGTGAAACAGGGATGTGTAATGTCTCCAGATCTGTTTTCTTTGTACAGTGAAAATATTTTCAGAAATGTAGAAGATATGGAAGGAATCAACATTGGGTGATGTAACATCGATAACATTAGATATGTAGTTGATACAGTATTGATTGCAGACATCTGCAAGGATCTGCAACATTTAGTAGATGCAGTTGTTGCACACAGTGAACAACTAGGGTTAGAATTAAATTGTAAACAGACACAGATTGTGGTTGTCACTAGGAAGAACGAAATACCACAATGTAATGTACAGGTCATCATCATCAAGTGCCCTGCCAGATGGTGTAGGTAGACGTTCATGGATCTCCACAGATCTCGGTCTTTGGTGTTCTGGATCAACTCTGCTGATGATATTCCTCCATGCCACTGTCTCAATCCATCAAGCATAATTTCTCTTGGTCTGCCTCTGCCTCTCTTCCCCTCGATCTTTCCAGTTATCATGATGTTCTCCAATGCCTCTCTTCTCATTGCATAACAAAATGTACAGATAACGAAGTATTCTTAAACAAGTTGGTACAATTATCTCGGAACAGTCATAACATCTTATGGGAGATGCCTTCAAGAGATTAGAACAAAAATCGCTATGGCGAAGGTTGCCTTGTGCAAGATGAAAAACATACTGACCAATAAAAAGATGTCAATTGCTACGAGAAAAAGAGTGTTGACGTGTAATATAGAATCTGTACTTTTGTATGGATGTGAAGCATGGACAATGAGCAGTCAAGCTGAAAAACATCTGATGATTGTGGAAATGTGGTTTCTGAGGAGAGTGCAAAGAATACCATGGACAGACTGAAAAACCAACGACTAAGTCCAACAAGAAACAAATGAAAATCATAAACTGATTAGAGAAATTAGACGTAGACAGTCAAATCATTTTGGGGACGTTTTAGAAGAAATAAATTGGAGAACTTGGTGACAACTGGCAAGATCAAGGGGAAGACATAGAAGTAAATACCTGGATGGCTTGACCACGTGTCATCGTCGAGACAACAGCACTGAGTTAATCCACAGCTCTGACGATCGAGTGAAATAGCGATTCATGACGGCTCACGGTTACCGGCATGGCACATGATATAATATATGGATGGATTCATGTTATAGAAATCACACAAGTAAGACAGATTACACGTAAGCAAACAGGCAAGAAATATATTTACACGTACTTTACATTGATTGTCAGCAACCGTACCCCAACAGTGAGTCCTGTTTAGACGTATAGATGACGACAAATGTATAAATTGTATACTAGTGCTTGCTACCACAATGGGTTGCGGCAGGGAGAGATTGACATTGTGGTTTGTAGTGTGTGTCAAAAGTATACCACGGGTTAGACTGTACATAGGTGGCCTTTAACCCTCTTTTTCTCGCGCAGTTGACATCATTTCATTGGAGAGTATGTTTTCCGTCTTGCTAAAGGCTACTTTCAGAAAATCAAAATAATGTTTTCCTTTAGCGAATTTGAAGAACGAAGCCACAAACCAGTTTTTGTACGATTTATTGCCTGGCATATTTCAGATTATCTCGTCAGGTACATACTGCAGAATTTACACAACATAGAGTAAAATAACTAGATACATCCTTCAAGCTGAAATATACACATGTGGGCACAGTAATGTCAATTGTCTACTACGGTAATTTTAATCTGACTATCATGTTGTTCTGTTTGCACAAAACTGGCCTATATAAATTAATCATGATGGCTTCTCTTCTGCAAACTTTAACAAGTGACTTTTCGAGTGTTGTTCAATACCCAAAATATCCTCGCTGATAGTGTTTCTGTAATTATGAGCAAAATCTACTGCATGTTTTGAATGCTGCTGCTGCTGCTGCTGCTGCTGCTGCTGCTGAAACGACAAAATAAAGAAAATGAAAGAATATATTTGAAAACTGCCCACTCTTTGTATTACTTTTTAAATTATCAACTACGCCATAATTAAGTGTTTTGTGTGAGTTCTGGTAGCAAATTCCAAATCATGTCGCTGAAATGACATATTATTATTATTATTATTATTCTTATTATTATTATTGCGACTAACTAACTATTATTATTATAAATGGCAGTTTTACACGCTTTGAGACGCATTGGACAAATGGTGCCAGACCTATATTTTAAATGGACCAATCGGCATTCTTTAGGTGATGTGGTCAGTATCACAACTGCCATGGGGATGCACAGGTGTTTCCACGGCACCAGGGCTGGGTTCTATACTGGCCAAGACCTATTGACGCGTCCTCACCGAGCGTTCTGGGCAACAGGTCCCTTTGGGGTCCTGGCTAAAGTCAGTAGGATCGTTGATTCCTCCGAAGTCGGAGAGTGTCTGCCTGTACGGCGAGGAACCACCAGTCTGCACACCAATAAGCCAGACATGGGACAACGGATACTCACGCAAACCTCAGGTCCTGTATGACATCACACTGATGTTGGACAACAGGATGTCTCTGTCTCCATCCAACATACAGGACTTCACGCTGGACTTCACAGCCAGCGAACACAAGCAAGCAAGCAAACACCTGCCGTCTTTAATTCCCAAGCCATTTCCTAATATCCATTTTAGACAGGGACGACCAGGCAACTCAGGTCTATTGTAAAAAACCGCCCCGATGTAGATTTGGACTCATGACTACAGGAGGGCGTTTAATCAACACGCTACCGTGGCTTCCATGTTTAAAGCTTACTTAAAAATAATTTTAAAAAAACAAACAAAAAAAAAAACAAAGACGAGACCAGGCTTCTTGTGTAAAGTGAAACAGTCTAACGAAATATTCTTGTCAGTGTATTTCAGAGGAGGAAAATGTAATTTCTTAAAGGGAGACAATCAAACAGATATATTATCTCAAAATTACACGAGAAATAACTCGCACTAGATCATGGAAACCTTTACTTGTGAGTTCTGACAAACATCACTTAACGTTTGAATGAGATACCTATAATTTCAATTTACATCAATTTATGAACGCAGTCCCTTCTCGGCCTTTTGGCTAAGATCAAAGTGTAGTATCTCAGATCTGCACTTGATCTTGCTTGGGCCGCAAGCAAAGGCAGCCATTCGAATGACACACATGGACGTGGGGGGGGGGGGGGGTGATTGGGCGGCTCTGGCCCTTGGGAGAACAGCGAGCCCTTTAAAACAAAATTCTCCACGAAAAAAAAGTTTTTAAACAAAAAAAAAAACACACACACACATTACAAGTAACTAATTTAATTAAAATAGTGGGCAACAGTTATTTCAAGGGACATAACTAACATTAGCGTAAATGTATTATGTGGTTTAAATAATTGTAATATTTGTATTAATCTTTCAAAATATTTCTTAAAGATATTAGCGAAATAAATACGTAGCATAAAAAATGGCTAAGATTGTTAAGTAATTATCAAGTTTGTGTAAAATTTATGGCGTAATTTTAATGCATTAAAATTTTATGACCCATATATTACTTTTTTGACTATATTCATTTATGTCTGTTTTGTCCTTCCTTATCCACCCTGACATAAATTTACTCCTGGACAATATGGAGAAAATTATTTTTAACTGGCCTCCTAGGGCCACACAAAATTTAAAGAAAATAAACCCCGCTTTCCCAAATCTTGATTGAAAGAAGACAGAAATTTAAAAAAAAAAAATTTATTTTTGTCCAGCCCGTAAAAGGCCCATGCATCACCCATATAGTCACCTCTTTTCCCAGGGGATTGTGAAACATTGCACAAAGGGACGCAGTACCTCGTAGGTCAGTTTCTTTGACAACCAAAAAGTGGAAAGTGCGATCATGGCCAAGGGGGAAAATTCATTTAATCTATACCCCAACACCATGGACAGACAGAAAAACCAATGACCAAGTACTACAGGAGACAAATGAAAATCGTAAATTGAATTGAGAAATTAGACGTATTCAGTCAAAATTTTTTGGACATGTTATGAGAAGAAATGGATTGGAGAACTTAGTGACGACTGGCAAGATCGAAGGGAATAGACCAAGAGGAAGACCGAGAGGAAAATACCTGGATGGCTTGGCCACATGGCATGGACGAGACAGGAACACTGAGCTGATCCACGACGCTGGTGATCGAGTGAAATGGCGAGTCATGACCGCCCACGCTTTCCGGCATGGCACATGATTGATTGATACCCCAACTCCGCCGAATGAAAATAAATTCATAGTGCCTGTGATGAAATTACTACCCAATGTAGCTAACTTCAGTTACCCCCCCCCCCCTCCCTCCCTCCCTCTCTCCTCTCTCTCTCTCTCTCTCTCTCTCTCTCTCTCTCTCTCTCTCTCTCTCTCTCTCTCTCTCTCTCTCTCTCTCATTCTTTATTCCTTTTGCGTGCGCGCTCAAGCAAACGCCATATATACCTGTTTTGAAATGTACATTGTAAAATGATATGCTTGTTGCGATGTTTAATGAATTTAATGTATGAGAAAATATTGTAGGTACATACAAGATGCACCATTTTCAGAAAGCAAAAGTGAATGAGAATACTTGGAGTATGAAAGCGTTTCTATTGGAAGATTTTAGTAAGCATGAGAGCAAATGATTACTCGACCATCATCATCAACAAGTATCATCTAGGTAATTACACTGGTAAATGGCGACGACCTAACGTTGTTTTGTTCAGAGGACGCTGTTTTTGTGTTTTTCTGGGGAGAATGTGCTGTTAATTCACACTCGTTTTCGGAGGTGTTTCACAAGAAACAAAGGAAGGTAGTTGGAGGATAACATTTTGAGGGCATCGGACAGATAGTTGTTGGTTATGGTCTCAAGTTTCGCGACGATATGCAGAATATCTCTTTGACAAGACAATGGCTGCGGTCACCGGCCAGTGTGGTCACTGCCAGGAAAGAGGGCAACAGCAAAATAACTTCTTTAAAATTGCCTAGTTTATCATGTTTCACCTAGTTACAGATCATCCCAAGAAAGGGACAAGGATATTGAATTTAGAAACATGGAATGTTTGAACGTTAAGCCGCGACGGAAAAACTGGATAACATCAAAAAAGAATTTAAAAGATGGAACATTAATGTATTAGGAATGTGCGAGACGAGATGGAAAGGGGTAGGGATTAAGATGGTGTGTGTGTGTGTGTATGTGTGTGTGTGTGTGTGTGTGTGTGTGTGTGTGTGTGTGTGTGTGTGTGTGTGTGTGGAGGGGGTGGGGGTGTTGAAGATTATTTATTCTGGGGAAAAAGAACGGCAAAGAGGTGTGGTAATTATCCTGGTTCGGCAAACATTAAAATCTGTACCCCTGAAGTCGGAGTGGTTTCGCCTGATGGCGAGAGGCACTGTTAATCTAATAAGGAAAGCTAATCCACGTGCAAATTACAGTCCGTCACTACTATAACTAGTGTGTGTGGACTACGCTTGAGTTCAAAGCGAGTGAGCGAAAATAAAAATAAAAATCTGTTAAAGAATTTTGAGCTGTATCAGACTTATATTGCAAAAATTAATCGGCAAATCTTTTAACATAAACATCATTGAAATATATGCCCCAACAGGAGAATGCAGTGAAGATAGTATGGAGGAATTTTATACTGACATAGAGTCTGGTTTGAAGAAATGTAAAAATTCAGAAATAAATATCATAATGGGTGATTTCAGTGCTGTAAATAACTTGCGTGATTACGTTCAAAGTACGTCGGATGTGAGGATTAAGAATCTGAAAGTAACAATGCAAGGTTACAAGTGTGAGGTGAGAGTATAGCGAATGTGAGGCCAGAGAGGTTAATTAAGAAGTCCCAGTCGAATTGGGGGGGGGGGGGGGTGTCACGGAAAAACTGCAGTTTAGTGATTCCTTGATAACTTACATATCAAAATGCAATGAAGGAGGAGGGTTAACAATTGTGTACTTCATTCTGAGAGGAGGAATAAAGGAAAGATCATTGACCTCCGAATATAAAATTAGGATACAGGTACGTGCCGAGGTCAGTGGCTGCCGCGCGTATCGGCCGACGGGAAAACGAACGGACAGGAAAACTGGGAACGGAAAGACGGTGATCAAAGCATAGATTTCTTTGAAGTGCGACCAGCGATTAACGGGAGAACAGCGTAACAACGGAGAGAATCGAACAACTAACCACTACGTGATTTCACCGCTTTTTGATGGGAAGGATACGGCAAATTTGATTGTAGATCAAACAATCAACGGAGGATGGGACACTCGTTATAAATAGCCGAACCTGGGGTTTCTGGTTAGTGTGTTCCAAACTGGGCTGAATGATCTATGCTTCCTGAGTGGGGGAAAAAATACACGTCCCTAATGATTGAAAGAATATGGGATATTAGTGTGTTATTCGCTAGTGTATTTCGATTCCAGGAGGGTAAGTGCATATATAAGGTATTAATATATTAGAGTATAGTTTTAGCATAGGAAAATAGATGTGTGTGCATAGCGTTTACTATTGCTTTCTATTAGGGAATAGTTTAGACTTTGGTGAATTCATATGTCTTATGTTGGTGTTTACTTCGGAAGCCTTGTCATTATGGCTGGAGGGTTCCAAATGTTGCTGTATGTAGCCGAGGCGTGGTGTTGGGGTGAGCGCCCAACATTGCTCAAATACCTCAATGGCTCGTGAATACATAACCTATGCAGCAAAAGTCCAACTCCTGGCCTTCACGTGGCGGACCTGTTTAAACTAACAGGAGAAGGGGCGACGGCGAGTCTCTGGCGCCGGAAAATAACCAGTATGCTCTAGATGTATATGCACGTACATGCATGCGCAGACAGGTGTGTGCGCACGTACACATCTACACTCGAGTGAGACCACAGTCTGCTCTAGCAAAGAAAGGTGCTGAAGACGGAGGCAACCAGCCAAGAGGCGCACCACAGAAATCAGGATGCCACGCAATCACGCAAAATGGAATATGTCGACTACTGCTAATCGTTATGGTGCTCGCCCTGCTTTGGACCCCCAGGCAGGTGCAGTGCCGGGCCCTATGTCTCGAAAGGGTCCAACCTCAACTACTGGAGGTCCTTCTCAGATGTCCTGTGGAGCCAGGGGACATGAGAATAGGACGACTGGCCATACTAAACGAAGACTTAAAATAATGCACTGGAATGCGGAGGGAGTCAGCAAACAAAAAAAATAGAATTAGAAAATATCTTGGACCAAGAAAAAGTAAGCATATGTTGCTTGCAAGAAACTCACCTCAATGAAAATATAGCCTTCAAAATCAGAGGCTACCAGTGTTACCGATCTGACCGAAAGAACAGGCGAAAAGGTGGGATACTGACCCTTGTAAGAAATAACATCATGGCTTCCCAAATCAAAGTCTACATGGAAGGGGCTGAGTATCAGACACTTAAACTTAAGACAGGTAATACAGATCTACATCTGATCAATTACTACTGTCCAAGTGACCGCCCACAGGCACTGGACACTCTACCACTAAAAGAAAAAATGATTGTGTGTGGCGATTTCAACAGCCACTCGCAGAGCTGGGGCTATGATCACATGGACCAGAGAGGAGAGAGACTGGAAGACTGGCAGGATGAGAATAGATTCATGTTGATTAACAAGCCGTCCGACCCACATACTTTCTACTCGAGATCATGGCACTCTACAACTACACCTGACCTGGCTTTTCATTCACCAGACCTGGAGTGGAACATTACACGAACTGTTGGGAAACAACTTGGTGGCAGTGACCATCGGCCAGTCTTTCTAACCGTAGAAAATGAGCTTGTAAGTGAAAGCAGCACCCTCTCGAGGTGGAACTACAAGAAAGCAGACTGGGCAATGTACAAGCATCGCACCAACATACTGGTTAGAAACCTGAACACTGAGAAAGACATAAATAAAGCAGTTGAAGAGTTTGGGAAATGCATACTACAGGCAGCGCGAGAAACAGTACCAAGAGGAGCCCGTAAACAATATAAACCCTACTGGAGTAGTGAACTGGAACAGTTGCATAATGATGTTGAAGTGTGTAGAAAGCAAGCAGAGGCCACACCCAGCCAAGAGCACCACAATAAATTCCAGCATGCAAAAGCCAAATTTCAAAGGGCCAAGCTGCAGGCTAGACGGAAAAGCTGGCAGGAGAAAACAGAGTCTCTGAACTTTGAAAGAGACACAAGGAATTGTGGAAGCTAATAAAACAGCTTAATGACGAGGGCACAGGGAGAAACTCAAAAATTGCACTACATAAAGATGGAAAAATCTTAACAAGAAAGCAAGCAGCTGACCATTTTGCGGACTCGTTCGCACAAGATAGCAATATCAAAATTAGTCCAGAGAAACAACAAGAGATTCGAGAGAAACGACAACATACAGGACAGAAGGAAATAGTACATGAGGTTCTGGAGGCACCCATCACAATCAGCGAACTGGAGCTAGCCATATCAAAACTGAAAATGAGAAAGTCACCAGGAGCTGATGGTATCTCCAATGAAATGATCAGGAACCTAGGAACAGAGGCCAAAACAAAGCTGTTGCAGATCTTCAATAACAGCTGGACCTTAGGCAGTGTTCCACAAGCCTGGAGAGAAGCAATCATGATACCCCTCCTAAAATCAGGGAAAGATGGTTCCATTGCCTCTAGCTACAGACCAATTAGCCTCACCAGCTGTCTCTGCAAAACACTGGAGCGCATCATCAATCACAGACTGCAGTGGTACATTGAAAGTAAAAACATCCTTGTGCCACAGCAGGCTGGCTTTAGGCAGTGCTACTCTACGGAAGATCAGACAACCTACCTCTCTCAAGAAATTGAGGATGCATTCCAAGAGAAGAAGCTGGTGCTTGCGGCATGGATAGATCTGAAGAAAGCCTTTGACAAAGTCTGGAAAGAAGGTCTGATGAAGAAACTGAGAAACTGCAAAGTCAATGGAAGAATGTACAAATGGGTGAAAGCATACTTGCACAACAGAAGAGCCCGAGTACAGATAGACGGACTCAAGAGCAAGAAAGTACTACTGCGTCACGGTGTCCCCCAGGGCGGAGTCTTGTCCCCCACACTTTTTCTAATCTTCATCAATGATCTTGTTGCTCACCTACCGCATGGAATTAAAGCGGCAATGTACGCCGATGACCTGGTTCTATGGAGCACAAATGAATATGCATCAGTGGCCACCAGATTGCTACAAAGAGCTGTAGATACATTTGCTGTATGGGCAAATAGATGGTGTGTCAGCATAAACACTGACAAGTGCAGCACAACCCTATTTACCCTCTCTCCAAAACAAAAGGCAGGGATCATCCAGATAAATGGAACACCCCTAAGAGAAGATAAAGAACCAACATACCTTGGAGTAACATTTGATGGCAAGCTGACATGGAGAAAGCACATCAACAAAGCAGTAGCAAAAGCCAGAAGGAAAATAGCCATCCTGAGAAAGCTAAGTGGAACCACATGGGGAGCCAGTACGAAAATACTTAGCAAAGTTTACCAACAGAGCATACGACCACACCTGGAATATGGGTCAACTGCGTGGTGTTCAGCATCAAATACCACACTACAAGAGCTGGACAAGGTGCAAAATCAAGCACTTAGAGTCACCACAGGAGGGATGAGATCAACCCCTATAGTGGAAATGGAGAAGATGGGGAGGACACAGGCACTGAGTGAGCGCAGAGATACGAAAACGCTAATACAAGCAGAAAAGTTCCTCAGCTTGCCAGGCCACCCTATGAAGAACAGATTTGAAAACCTAGCTATGGGGCGGTTGAAAAGAAGTAGTTTTATCCACCAGGCCAAACGACTCTGCAGAGAAACCACTGATCTGCCCACAGTTGGTATCCCCCTAACAACTATTCCAGAGCGAACTCCATGGAAAGATGAGCATAGACTATCGTTACAAATCCAGACTAAAGTGAGAGGAATATTTGACAAGGAAGAACAGAACAGTGTGCAGCGCAGAACAGCCACTCTCAGCTTCCTTGATGAAGAATACCCACAGGACCTCTGGATCCGAGTCTACACAGATGGGTCAGCACAAAATGCTGTTCGAAATGGAGGAGCGGGAGTGTACATAGAATACCCAAATAATACTAGGGACACAGCCATAGTACCGACAGGAAAGTACTGCCATAACTATGATGCCGAAATTGAGGCAATCAAGATAGCAACAGAGAAATTACTAAATAACAGCAATGGTACTCAACCTGTGGTGCTACTAACAGATGCAAAATCAGTACTCTAGGCGCTCCTCTCTGGGAAATTGCCAGTACTAAGGACACTACTTTCTGAACTTAGCAGTCAGCATAAAGTCACCATACAGTGGATACCATCCCACTGTGGAGTACCCGGAAACGACAGAGCTGATCAATTGGCTAAGGAAGGAGCCAAAGAGGAACAGCCTGATGTGCCCGTTACATACCACCAAAAGAAAAGAATGATCAAATCAGTCAGAAAGCCACCAAAACCTGCTCAAGATGACTACCACATTATGGACAGACCAGAACAAGTCATTATTCTGCGCCTCAGAACAGGACACAATAGATTACGCAACCACATGTATACAAAATTCAAGATTGGTGAAACAGCCATGTGCACATGTGGATTGGCGTCGCAGACAGCAGAGCACATACTCCAAGACTGCCCAAAATATAACATATCTAGGCTAACCTTCTGGCCTAGAGAGACGACAGTGGAAGATAAACTCTATGGACCACTGTGTGAACTGAAAAAAAAAACAGTTCAATTCATGCAAGAGACGACATTGCAGATATAGACATATTTCAAGTGAACGAAAGAAAAAAAAAATTATGGCTGGAGAAGGACACTTGCATAAGTAGTATTAAGTGGCAGACGCTTATCACTGAATCTGTTATACTTTTCACAGGTTCCAACTCCTATCCGGATATAGCAAAGAAGATAGACACATACTTCTTGTGTGCTGGAAAAGCTTGGTTGAAAAACTCAAGACATTTCATTTGTGGGGAGAGCAAATACCACAATAAACCAAGTAATAAATGAGACAGGATCAAATAAGAAATAAACGATGCTTTTAAAGGAACTTTGAAAAAGAAGATCCAGATAACCAAAGTGATAAGGAAAAAAGTAATATAAGTGCAGAAAGCAAAGAAAAATAAAACTGCATACGTCTTGTATGCCTAGTGAAGAAAGAATAGACAAGTAAAAACATTGCTCCTCATTAACGACAATATGCCGAACTGTGGTGATGTGGTTTTTTCCGATGTGGAATAATTACCTTCATGAAACAGACTCGGGCGCAGTCATAAACTTACGGGACAGTGATTCAGTGGTGAACAGTTTTGTTTCATTCAATAACGGATTTACCGTCAGACTCAAGCATACGGATCACCCAGGGTGAGATATTTCCTGTTTAATGTGCTGTCCTGTGGTTTTGCATAATGAGTGGGCGAGATGTGACACCGCTGCTAGACATTCAGAGTTCATTCTGGCACCAACAATAGAATACACTATCAACTACGCTTACACAGTCCATACATACACCAGACATAGTTTTTATTAATAAATCTTTTATTTATCGTTGAAAGGAACTGTTGTCGGAGTATGTGTTGAGGGAATAACAGAGAGAGAGTGAAAGAAATATATATATGGAAGGGAAGACAGAAGGGAGGAGTGTAGACAGAAGTAAGTCAATAATCCCAACAGATAATAAGTTTGAAGATGTGCTTGTTGATTCCACATTCCTCCCGGGAAAACAAGTGACAGGGGGGAGCCCCAAGACAATGGTATTGTTTAACACGTACCAGTCTAGATGGGATCGCCGGTGGAAAGGTAAAATGTGATGGTAGATGCATAGACAAAGGATAACCCCAAAATGAAATCAGTTATCAGTTATCAGTTGGGGTATCTTCATTGCATTCCGGACAGGTCCATAGATGCTCAGATCCTCCCCCCAGCATATGCATCAGTGTCCGGCGGCTATTAGTGCCAGTTCTGTGGTTGTTGACGAGGCACCTTGTTTTCCCGATGTACCTCTCGCGTCTGGCCGTGCCGAGTCTTACTCCCAAGTCTTTCATCCTAGACAGCGATGTGGATTCACTGACGTCAAAGTCCTCTGTTCTCGCCATATCTTTGAGGACGTTAATAACATCGGCACGATCTATTGGCTGGCCATCTACATGGGGTGCAGAGCCAGCCAGTTTATCAACTCGTTCATTTCCCTCGACTACCGCATGTCCCGGGACGAAGATGAAGGTGTATTTATGGACAACAGACTTCCGCAGCGACTCAGTCCACCGTCTACGTACAGATCCAGCTTCGACCTTCTGAATAATGCTCATTGAATGAAAATGAAATGTCCAAATGCCCAAATGAAATGTCAAAATGTTCGTGGGAACTGGTTATTGGGATCAAGGGTAAAATATTTCATGGGTGGTCCCGAGGAAGAGATTAAAAAGAGAGGAAAGATATGGGCCGGGCATTCAGCGTGGGCAAGTTAGAGGAAACTTGGCATCAACGATAGACTCCATGGAGTTGAGAGTTTGGACATGGGGAAGAGTCAGGTGCGAAAAATTATGTTACAAGGCCGGTAGAAGGCAGTATTGTGTATTTACCTGTGTTATGTT
This sequence comes from Cepaea nemoralis, assembly GCA_014155875.1. NCBI lineage: Eukaryota > Metazoa > Mollusca > Gastropoda > Stylommatophora > Helicidae > Cepaea > Cepaea nemoralis. The sequence goes on from JACEFZ010026582.1 coordinate 347,826, forward strand.
TCTCCTGGGATGGTGCATATTGATCATGTATATTCATCAGTAATAAAGCTTCTATGTTTAGACAAAACCGGAGTTCTCAAGTGCCTAATAGTTGTTGATTTTGGTGAATGACAGGTGATAAAGGTGGCTGATCCACCTTGCACTACTCAGTGATATCTGCAAAATATAAGGACCTTAGACAACGGCTAATGTCAGCCTGTTGCAGGGGATTGTGACAAATGCCAAAGTAGGAAATCAAGGCGATGGATGCACCACTGTATGCAACGATGGGTTTAGAGAGCGAAACGAAAGAGGATACAGACTTCTAGAATGGGCAAAAGAGCAGGAAATGATTGTCGGATACGCCTAGTTTAAACATCATCCTAAAAGATTATGGACATGGAGGAGTCCTGACAACAGGATTAGAAACCAGACTGATCACATCCTGATTAGCAGAAGGTTTCTAAATGCATCAAAAGCAAAAAAAAAAAAAAAAAGTTCCAAGTACAGAATGTTACAGTGTTCACAGATTGAGTGTTAATCTCGGTGTTAGTGTTTCTGTAATTATGAGCAAAATCTGCTGCATGTTTTGAATGCTGCTGCTGCTGTTGCTGCTGCTGCTGAAACGACCAAATAAAGAAAATGAAAGAATATATTTGAAAACTGCACACGCTTTGTATTACTTTTTAAAATAACAACAACACCATAATTACGTGTTTTGTGTGAGTTCTGGTAGCCAATTCCAAACCATGCTAATGTTGCTCGCTGAAATGGCATTATTATTATTATTATTATTATTATTATTATTATTATTATTATTATTATTATCATCATTATTATTAATAATTATTATAAATGGCAGATTTACACGCTTTGGTGCGCATTGGACAAATGGTGCCAGACCTATATTTTAAATGGACCAATCGGCATTCTGTGGGTGATGTGGCTGTCTTTAATTCCCAAGCTATTTCCTAATATCCATTTTAGACAGGGACGACCAGGCAACTCAGGTCAGTTGTAAAAAACCGCCCCGATGCAGATTCGGACTCATGACTACAAGTGGGCGTTTAAACACCGGGCTACCGTGGCTTCCATGTTTAAAGCTTACTTTAAAATAATTTTTAAACAAAAAACAAAGACGAGACCAGACTTCTTGTGTAAAGTGAAACAGTCTAACGAAATATTCTTGTCAGTGTATTTCAGAGGAGGAAAATGTAATTTCTTAAAGGGAGACAATCAAATACAGATATATGCTATCAACGTTACAAGAGAAATAACCCTCACCAGAGCATAGAAACCGTTACTTGTGGTTTCTAACAAACATCACTTAATGTTTGAATGGGACACCTATAATTTCTATTTACATAAATTTATGAATGCAATCCCTTCACAACCTTTTGGTTAAGATCGAAGTGTAATCTGCACTCGATCTTGTTAGGGCCGCAAGCAGAGGCAGTCATTCAAATAACACACAGGGACGTGGAGAGTTCTTGGGGGAACAGCGAGCCCTTTAAATAAAATAATTCTCAATGAAAGAAAAGTTCTTTAACAGACAACAATCCACATTACAAGGAACACGTATAATTAAGATAGTGGAAAGGGACATTACAACATAACAGTTTTTTTCAAGGGACATAACTAAACGAAGCATAAATGTATTCTGTCATTTAAATATTTGTAACATTTATATAAATTGTTCAAGGATCTTCTCAAAGAAATTAGCGAAATTTATATGCAGTATAAATACTGGATAACGCTATTGAGTTCATTTAAAACGTATGTAAAACAATGGCATTATTTTATTGCATGAAAATTTTATGACACATATTGCTTTCTACTTGATATTACATTGAATGTTTTTTTGGTTCTTCTGTAGTTACCTTGACTGTTCCCTTCCTTGGATAGGAAGGATTATTTTTGGCCGGTCTGTAAACAGACCCTATACTTACAAAGCCTCTTTACATCGGCGAATGGGAAATATTACTGCACTCACTCTATCTATCTCTCGTGCGCGCTGAAGCAAACGCCATATATACCTATTTTGCAATTTACTTTGTAAAATGGTATGCTTGTAGCGATATTCAATGTATGAGAAATATTGTACGTACATATAAGATGTACCATTTTCAGAAAGCAAAAGTGAATGAGAATACTTGGAGTATAAAAGAAATTCTATTGGAAGATTTTAGAATGCATGAAAGCAAATGATTACTCCACCATCATCATCAACAAGTAATATGTAGGTAATTACACCGGTATAACATGGCGACGACTTTACTGTGTTTTCAGAGGACGCTGTTATTGTGGGGCGGGGGTGGGGGGTCGTGGGGGGGGGGGGGGAATGTGCTGTTATTTCGTATTCGTTTTCGGAGGTTGTTCGCAAGAAACCAAGGTGGTGAATGAGGATTTGAGGGCAGCCGACAGACAGTTATTGGTTATGGGTTCAAGTTTCCCGACGATAGGCAGAATATCTCTTTTACGAGGCAAGGGCTGCGGTCACCGGCCAGAATGATCACTGCTGGGGAGGGGGAGGGGGGGGGGGGGAAGACAGAATGTGTTGTTATTTCGTATTCGTTTTCGGAGATTGTTCGCAAGAAACCACGGAAGGAAGGTGGTGGATGAAATTTTGAGTTCATCCGACAGATAGTTGGTTACGGTCTCAAGTTTCGCGACAGTAGGCAGAATATCTCTTTAACCAGACAATGGCTGCGGTCACCCGCCAGTATGGTCATTGCCAGGAAAGAGGGCAACAGCAAAATAACTTCTTTAAAATTGCCTAGTTTATCATGTTTCGCCTAATTACAGATCATCCCAAGAAAGGGACAGGGATATTTAATTCAGAAACATGAAATGTTTGAACGTTAAGCGACGACGGAAAAATTGGATAACATCAAACACGAATTTGAAAGAGGGAACATTAATGTATTAGGAATGTGCGAGACGAGATGGAAAGGGGTAAGGAATAAGATGGTGTGTGTGTGTGGAGGGGGTGGGGGTGTTCAAGATTATTTATTCTGGGGAAAAAGATCGGCAAAGAGGTGTAGCAATTATCCTGGTTCGGCAAACATTAAAATCTGTACCCCTGAAGTCGGAGTGGTTTCGCCTGATGGCAAGAGGCACTGTTAATCTAATAGGGAAAGCTAATCCACGTGCAAATTACAGTCCGTCACTACTATAACTAGTGTGTGTGGACTACGCTTGAGTTCAAAGCGAGTGAGCGAAAATAAAAATAAAAATCTGTTAAAGAATATTGAGCTGTGTCAGACAGTTATATTGGAAAAATTAATCGGCAGATCTTTTAACATAAACATCATTGAAATATATGCCCCAACAGGAGAATGCAGTGACGATAGTATGGAGGAATTTTATACTGACATAGAGTCTGGTTTGAAGAAATGTAAAAATTCAGAAATAAATATCATAATGGGTGATTTTCAGTGCTGTAAATAACTTGCGTGATTACGTTCAAAGTACGTCGGATGTGAGGATTAAGAATCTGAAAGTAACAATGCAAGGTTACAAGTGTGAGGTGAGAGTATAGCGAATGTGAGGCCAGAGAGGTTAATTAAGAAGTCCCAATCGAATGGGGGAGCCCCAAGACAATGTTATTGTTGAACACGTACCAGTCAAGATGGATCGCGGTGGGAAGGTAAAATGTGATGGTAGATGCATAGATAAACTAAAACCCCAAAATGAAATCAGTTATCAGATATCAGTTGGGGTGTCTTCATTGCACTCCGGATAGGTCCAGGGTGCTCAGATCCTCCTCCCCCCCCCCCCCCCCCCAGCATATGCATCAGCGTTCGGCGGCTAATAGTGCCAGTTCTGTGCTGGTTGACGAGGCACCTTGTTTTCCCGATGTACCTCTCGCGTCTGGCCGGGCCGAGTCTTACTCCCAAGTCTTTCATCCTGGACAGCGATGTGGATTCACTGACGTCAAAGTCCTCTGTTCTCGCCATATCTTTGAGGATGTTAATAACATCGGTACGATCTATGGGCTGGCCATCTACAGGGGGTGCAGAGCCAGCCAGTTTATCAGCTCGTTCATTTCCCTCGACTACCGCATGTCCCGGGACGAAGATGAAGGTGACTTTATGGACAACCGACTTCCGCAGCGACTCAGTCCACTGTCTACGTACAGATCCAGCTTCGACCTTCTGAATAATGCTCATTGAATGAAAATGAAATGTCCAAATGCCCAAATGAAATGTCCAAAATGAAATGTTCGTGGGAACTGGTTATTGGGATCAAGGGTAAAATATTTCATGGGTGGTCCCGAGGAAGAGAATAAAAAGAGAGGAAAGATATGGGACGGGCATTCAGTGTGGGCAAGTTAGAGGAAACTTGGCATCAACGATAGACTCCATGGAGTTGAGTTTGGACATGGGGAAGAGTCAGGCGCGAAAAATTATGTTACAAGGCCGGTAGAAGGCAGTATTGTGTATTTACCTGTGTTATATTTCTCCTGGGATGGTGCATATTGATCATGTATATTCATCAGTAATAAAGCTTCTATGTTTAGGCAAAACCGGAGTTCTCAAGTGCCTAATAGTTGTTGATCTTGGTGAATGATAGGTGATAAAGGTAGCTGAGCTTAGACAACGGCCAATGTCAGCCTGTTGCAGGGGATTGTGACAAATGCCAAATTAAGAAATCAAGGCGATGGATGCACCACTGTATGCAACGATGGTTTTTAGAGAGCGAAACGAAAGAGGATACAGGCTTTTAGAATGGGCAAAAAAGCAGGAAATGATTGTCGGAAACACCTAGTTCAAACATCATCCTAGAGGATTATGGACATGGAGGAGTCCTGACAGCAGGATTAGAAACCAGACTGATCACATCCTGATTAGCAGAAGGTTTCTAAATGCATTAACAAAAGCAAAAAAAAAAAAAAAACAGTTCCCAATGCAGAATGTTACAGTGATCACAGATTGAGTGTTAATCTCGCTGTCAGTGTTTCTGTAATTATGAGCAAAATCTGCTGCATGTTTTGAATGCTGCTGCTGCTGTCGCTGCTGAAACGACAAAATAAAGAAAATGAAAGAATATATTTGAAAACTGCCCACGCTTTGTATTACTTTTTAAAATAACAACAACACCATAATTACGTGTTTTGTGTGAGTTCTGGTAGCCAATTCCAAACCATGCCAATGTTGCTCGCTGAAATGACATTATTATTATTATTATTATTATTATTATTATTATTATTATTATTATTATTATTATCATCATCATTATTATTAATAATTATTATAAATGGCAGATATACACGCTTTGGTGCGCATTGGACAAATGGTGCCAGACCTATATTTTAAAGGGATTAATCGGCATTCTGTGGGTGATGTGGCCGTCTTTAATTTCCAAGCCATTTCCTAATATCCATTTTAGACAGGGACGACCAGGCAACTCAGGTCAGTTGTAAAAAACCGCCCCGATGCAGATTCGGACTCATGACTACATGTGGGCGTTTAAACATCGGTCTACCGTGGCTTCCATGTAGCTTACTTTAAAATAATTTTAAAAAAAACAAAGACGAGACCAGACTTCTTGTGTAAAGTGAAACAGTCTAACGAAATATTCTTGTCAGTGTATTTCAGAGGAGGAAAATGAAATTTCTTAAAGGGAGACAATCAAATACAGATTTATGATATCAACGTTACAAGAGAAATAACCCACACTTTAAAAAAGTCGACAGGGTTGACTTCATTGCACCGGGTTTTATCCCATTTGGCTCGATCCCTTTCCGCAGAACGGAAAGCGTCGCACAAAGCACGAACTCCGTAGCTTTTAGCGACGACCCACAGGAGTCTCCGAAACATTTAACTCGTAAACCGAAGGGTGCGCCCCGGATTCGAACCCACAACCTTCGGAATACGAGTCAAACGGCTTGACCACTTCGCCACAGAGACTCCCACACTACAGCATAGAAACCGTTACTTGTGGTGTCTAACAAACATCACTTAATGTTTGAATGGGACACCTATAATTTCTATTTACATCAATTTATGAATGCAATCCCTTCACAACCTTCTGGTTAAGTTCGAAATGTAATCTGCACTCGATTTTAATGTTAGGGCCTCAAGCAGAGGCAATCATTCAAATGCTTGCTTGCTTGCTTGTGTTCATTGGCTTGAGCTCCAACGCAAAGTCCTGTATGTCGGATGAAGGCATCCTGTTGTCCAACATCAGTGTGATGTCATACAGGACCTGAGGTTTGCGTGAGTACCCGTTGTCCCATGTCTGGCTTATTGGTGTGCAGACTGGTGGTTCCTCGCCATACAGGCAGACACTCCCCGACTTCGGAGGAATCGGCGATCCTATTTACTTCAGCCAGGACCCCGAAGAGACCTGTTGCCCAGGACGCTCGGCGAGGACGCGTCAATAGGTCTTGGCCAGTATATAACCCGGCCCTGGTGCCTTGGAAACACCTAATGACACACAGGGACGTGTAGACCTCTTGGAGCGACTCTGGCCCTTGGGGGAACAGCGAGCACTTTAAATAAAATAATTCTTAATGAAAGAAAAGTTCTTAAACAGAAAACAATCCACATTACAAGAAACACGTATAATAAAACGTGGATGGGCCTTAGGTTCATACCAGAATGCGATCGGCGTTGCCAGTAGTGGGTTGTGCTCAATATTTAAATTTCAAATCCCGAAACAACCACATAATCAATAGTGGAAAGGGACATTACAACATAACAGTTTTTCTCAAGGGACATAACTAAAAGAAGCACAAATGTATTCTGTCATTTAAATATTTGTAACATTTATATAAATTGTTCAAGAACCTTCTCAAAGAAATTAGCGAAATTTATATGTAGTATAAATACTGGATAAGCCTTTTGAGTTCATTTAAAACTTATGAAAAACAATGGTATTATTTTATTGCATGAAAACTTTAGGACACATATTGCTTTCTTCTTGATATTAAATTGAACGTTTTTTTGGTTCATCTGTATTTACCTTGACTGCTCCCTTCCTTGGTAAGGAAGGATTATTTTTGTCCGGTCTGTAAACAGACCCTATACTTACAAAGCCTCTTTACATCGGCGATTGGGAAATATTACTGCACTCACTCTATCTCTCGTGCGCGCTCAAGCAAACGCCATATGTACCTGTTTTGCAATTTACTTTGTAAAATGGTATGCTTATTGCGATGTTAAATGTATGAGAAATATTGTACGTACATACAAGATGTACCATTTTCAGAAAGTGAATGAGAATACTTGGAGTATAAAAGAAATTCTATTGGAAGATTTTAGAATGCATGAGTGTAAATGATTACTCCACCATCATCATCAACAAGTAATATGTAGGTAATTACACCGGTATAACATGGCGACGACTTTACTGTGTTTTGTTCAGAGGACGCTGTTATTGTGGGGCGGGGGTGGGGGGTCGTGTGGGGGGGGGGGGGGGGGGAGGGGGAGAATGTGCTGTTATTTCGTATTCGTTTTCGGAGGTTGTTCGCAAGAAACCAAGGTGGTGGATGAGGATTTGAGGGCAGCCGACAGACAGTTGTTGGTTATGGGTTCAAGTTTCCCGACGATAGGCAGAATATCTCTTTTGTTAACGTCTATGCGCGAAATGGGAAGGTCGACGTGCGACAATGGCAGAGTTTGTTCGATATGGATGAAAGGCATATCATCTACTGCGGGGACTTCAATGCCAGAGGCAGTCAATGGGGGAATTGCATCACCAATAGACAGGGAGAAGATTTGGAGGACGCCCTGGCATCTGCTGCCCTAATCTGTCTGAATGATGGGAAGGTCACTAGAATGGCCACTCGACCAGGCGACTCTGACAGCATCATTGACTTGGCTCTGGTGTCGCCCACCATCGCACCAAGGTGCCGGTGGGGCACACTGGGATACCACGATAGTGACCACTACCCTTGTGTCATCCTGATCAAGAAAGACGGGGCCATGAGTCAAAGAAACAAGACCAATGCCTTCCCGTACGACACCACTGGTCAAGACGCCATAAGCAAGATCAGAAGAAGGAAACTAACTTCCTCCCGTAGGAGACAAGAAAGATGGCTGCAGCCACCATGGTGGAATGGAGAGGTCGAGAAGGTGTGGCTGGGAAAGAGGCAGGCTGTCAAAGACTGGCAAAAGGCCAGAAAGGCTAACATGCCACAGGTTGAGTTGGCGAACCTGAAGACTGAGGTCGTTAGGACGACGACTTTATTCAAATCATGCGCCAAACAGGCCAAGGCCGACAAATGGGACGAGTTCTGCAGGAAGGTGTGCTCCGAGCAATCTCCTACGACATTCTGGCGCCTCCACAAGAGCATGAACGGTGCTGCACAACGTAGGGGTATTCCAGACTTTCAAGGCACAGACCTCGCATGGAAAAAGTCGGATGCGGATAAAGGTAAGGCCCTTCTTGCACGCTACATAGAACAGACTGACCAGAAAGACGAGCCCGCCAGACAGAGGACCACAACAACACTCTCTCAGTTGTGCGAGGGGGTCGGGACAGACGAAGAATGGACAATCACAGTTGACATATTGCGTGCGATGCTCAAGAAATCACCTAACACCGCCCCAGGCCCAGACGGCATCCGATATGGTGACCTAATGGTGATATCAGATGATGACATGGAAGAACTGGCCAGAGAATTCAACACCAGTATCCAGAGGGGTCAGGTCAAAGAAGAATGGCTACACAGCTACTTGCTGCCGCTGCCAAAACCGAACAAAGACCACTCCAAGATAAGCGGCTACAGAATCATTACGATGCAGAATACTGTTGGCAAGCTACTGGAGAAAATTGTAGCACACAGACTTGCTTGGGACTTGGAACAGCTCGGCTGCTTCCCGCCCACACTTGGAGGATACAGACGCAACAAAGAGTCATGGCTGAATGCGGCGGTCTTTGCTCAAGATGTTTACGAAGGATTTCAGGTCAGAGAAGAGACATGTGCGGCCGCCATAGACTTAGAGGACGCATATAACAGAGTATCTTTCGAGCACTTGATGCAAACCCTCCTCAGACTGAAAGTGCACCCTCACCTTGTACGATGGATAGCTGCAGTTCTACTCCAAAGGAAGGTGGTGCTAAGATGCGGGAGTTGGTCTTCTGAGCCGATAACGATATGTCCAGGATTGCCGCAGGGTTCACCACTGTCACCAGTACTATTCAACGTGTATACGGTGCCGATCACTGAACAACAGTTGGATGGGAGGGGTAGGACTCTATCATTCGTTGACGACATCCTCGTGTATCGACAGGGTCGAGATAGACAGGCGGTTGCCAACTATATGCAGGGCGAACTAGATCGAATTTCCTCATGGTGTGCTGATGCCGATGCCCTTGTCAACCCTGCAAAGGCAACGGTTACATGGTTCTCACTAAACAACCATATTGTGAAAACAGACCTGCCGGCAGTAAGAATGGATGGGAGCATTCTGAGTAGAACCCAGTCAATGACATATCTTGGCGTGAGGCTTGATCGTAGCCTGTCCTTCAGAGATCATGTCGATTATGTCATAACGAAGGCTCGAAAAGGATTTGGCAGCAATGAGAGTCATGGCGACTGCCAATATCGAGCAAAGACTGCTATTACTTCTGTTCCAAGGACTTGTGCTTTCACGCATCGAGTATGCCCTGGCCATCCTCACTGTCAGCCCTACACAGATTGGAAGACTTGAAAAGGTACAAAACGAAGCCATGCGCATCATTTTGGGCTGCACGAGAGACACCAGCTGTGTAGCAATGAGATACCTCCTTGACTTCCCGACAATGGAACACAGGATCAAGATCTGGAGAGCTCGTGCATACTTAAAAATAAGTGCAGATGAGCAGCACCCTCTGCATGACGCTGTATTCAGAGAAAAGGGTGACAGGCTAAAGAGGGGCAAATCATGGATGGGTCGGGCGGAAGATGTCGTCGGACAGGTCTGCAGTCTTACCAGTATCAACCCCGGCAAGGAATGGGTGCCGGTGCCTCCAGCTTTTAAGTGTACCTTCTCCTGCATTATCACACTCGACAGACGGTGCAGAGAGCAGAACCCTGCCGCTGTCAATGCAGAGGTTAACGCGCTCATCTATGATCACTCAGATAGCCCCGAAGTGCTCATCTATACAGATGGATCTGTTGTAAAGCAGCAGAGAAGTGCGTGGGCATTTACAGCCCGTTCAGCGGGCCGAACCGTTCAAGAATCCAGTGGTGCCCACTCTATGACCACGAGCAGCATGACGATGGAGGTGATGGCAGTTACACAGGCTTTCATATGGCTGGAATCACAGCATTATACCAACGTGTGTGTACTAAGTGATTCAATGAGCATGATTCAGAAGGTCGAAGCTGGATCTGTACGTAGACAGTGGACTGAGTCGCTGCGGAAGTCTGTTGTCCGCAAAGTCACCTTCATCTTCGTCCCGGGACATGCGGGAGTCGAGGGAAATGAACGAGCTGATAAATTGGCTGGCTCTGCACCCCCTGTAGATGGCCAGCCCATGGATCGTGCCGATGTTATTAACGCCCTTAAAGATATGGCGAGAACAGAGGATTTTGACGCCAGTGATTCCACATCGCTTTCCAGGATGAAAGACCTGGGAGTAAGAATCGGCACAGCCAGACGCGAGAGGTACATCGGGAAAACAAAGCACCTCGTCAACCAACACAGAACTGGCACTATTAGCCACCGGACGCTGATGCATATGCTGGGGGGAGGATCTGAGCACCTATGGACATGTCCGGAGTGCAACGAAGATACCCCAACTGATAACTAACTAACTAACATCTCTTTTACGAGGCAAGGGCTGCGGTCACCGGCCAGAATGATCACTGCTGGGGAGGGGGGGGGGGGGGGGGGGAGCATGTGTTGTTATTTCGTATTCGTTTTCGGAGATTGTTCGCAAGAAACCATGGAAGGAAGGTGGTGGATGAAATTTTGAGTTCATCCGACAGATAGTTGTTGGTTATGGTCTCAAGTTTCGCGACGGTAGGCAGAATATCTCTTTAACGAGACAATGGCTGCGGTCACCGGCCAGTATGGTCACAGCCAGGAAAGAGGGCAACAGCAAAATAACTTCTTTAAAATCGCCTAGTTTATCATGTTTCACCTAGTTACAGATCATCCCAAGAAAGGGACAGGGATATTGAATTTAGAAACATGGAATGTTTGAACGTTAAGCCGCGACGGAAAAACTGGATAACATCAAAAGAGAATTTAAAAGATGGAACATTAATGTATTAGGAATGTGCGAGACGAGATGGAAAGGGGT
>JACEFZ010026583.1:0-17266 GCA_014155875.1 Cepaea nemoralis
CCCATCATCTCATCATCATCATCTAAATTTCATCAATCAACATCAAAAACATCATCCATAAACACCATCTTCTTCCATTCTACCGTAAAGCGGGGGGGTGGGGGGGAAAATTTTTTTTTTAAAAAATTTTGTTTTCCTTCGGCCCTTTTGGCAAAACCCCCTTTTGGTTTGGGTTGGTGAAATTCCCTTGGGGGTTGTAAAGGTCCTTTGAGGGTATTGATTTTGGGTTTTTAAAAATTTTTGGCCGAAAAAATTGATCTTTGTTTTTAATTAAAGTGGAAGGTTTTAAAATCCCATTTGTCTTGGGGCCCTTTAAAAAACCAGAAAAGGTTTTACCCCCCTGGTCTTTCCCTTGGTTAAGGCAGCCACTCTTCCGGTTTTAATTGGGGCCCCCTTTAATTTTGAAATCTCGAGGGTGTTGTTTTTGGGCAAAAAGAGTGTTTTTGGACCCAAGCCCCAGTTTGAGTTTGGGGCAGCATGGGGGGTTGATGTGGAATTTTTTGTTTATTATCTGTCTTTTTGGGCGGCAAGGGGCCCTTTTTGGGATGGTTCAAAAAGGGTAAATAGTTGAAAATTAAAAGGGGCACTAGCTTTTTTCCCAATCCTGATTTCGTTTTCTTTTGCCCTTTTTTGGCCATCCTTCCGTGATCAAAAATTTTCCCCAGATATTTGAATTTTTTTAATTTGGGTTTTCGAGTTTTGCTTTTTATTTTCTGTATATTTTAGGGGCCCAAAGGGATCGGAAAGGGGTTTTTGCAATTTACCCGTTTTGGTTTTTTTTTATACTCATATTGTTTTCCCCCTGCATGTTAAAACTCAATTATTAATATGATTTTGCAGTCTGCCCTCTTCGCTATAAAACAGGTACTGGTCGTCTGCAAATAGAATTTCATTTATTTCCTGTGAATCAATTGTTTTATCTGGAGTAAAGAGTTCTAAATTTTATGAATCTGTTCCGTCAAGGCTTGCTTCTTTGGATATTCTGTCCATGTAGATATTAAATAGCAGAGGCGAGAGCACACACCCCTGTCTCACTCCTGTATTGACTGTGAACATGTCTGATATACCTTCTTGTGTTCCTACTGTTTGTTGCCAATACATGTTCTTTATTATTCTGAGATCATTGTCATCAGTATTTGAAATTTTCAACATTCTATTAATTTCTTCGTGTTTCACCTTGTCAGAAGCAGTTGTATTCAATACAGCACAAATTTAGATCTATTTGTATTGCAATTGCCAAACTGTGTTACTGCCGTTATTTCAATAACAATAACATCTGGACAAAAATGATAAAATTATTCAAAGTCGTGACTAACCGTTCCAGATCTTTAATCTGTCGCAGAGATGGTGATGACTCTAAATGGATGAAGTCTGCTAGGTGATCCCTGATGCAGAATCGGCCCTTAGCGCTAAATTTACTCCTATCCTCGAGCTCCCATTCCGCTAAGTTGCAGTCGTTTGAATACTCGCAAATATATGTCAAGGGTGGTTTTGCTATTCCCTGGTTCATGGTTCATTCTTCAGTTGAATGTCTTCAATAAATCTTCCTCCTGATTCCAAGCCGCGTCATGCAGGAGATCGCCACATCCAGGTGTCACCTTCACCGGAGCTCACATCAACACGTCCGTTCTGGATCACAACTTTCACAGCGTATCCTTGTTGCTGTCTCTGACGTATTCTAGTTTCCCTAGAGCTCTTGTCCACTCTGTCCACGTTGGTGTACACATGGGGAAACTCCCGTTCACACTGATTTATCATTTTTTTTCTATATATGTACATACTTGTAGACTATAATCATATCAAACAACCATATTCCAACTCCTGACTAGCTTCTGATCAACCCTCTTATCTACCCTAAAAAAAAATTGCTCAAGACGGGCACGCTCACCTGCCCAAACCCCACGTTGGACGTCGTGTGGCTGATCTATGGGAGGATCAGACCAACTAATAATTATATTAGTCCCTACTTGTCAAACGACAAGCCAACCGTCCTCACTCTAGGTAAAACCATGAGATAAAGGACGAGGGTGGTAACAAGGAGTTCCCAGTATACCATCAGTTGTCGTTGGTCGTCGTTCCCGTATGATACATATCCTTTGTTGATCCATCCTATATCCATGGGTAGGGTCCACGTATCGCTTCCACCTTTGCGAACTTATTTATGTCGTACATATTTAGCGAACATTATCGACTATATCTATTATATGGTGACATATACGTGACTGTGATAATGAAAATGTATGATGCTCATTCAATTGACACATAATATTGCGGTATCACCACAAAATACAATTACCAAACCAATGAAACCCAGGGATAATGACATTTACCATTACTTATTCAACTACTTAACTATATATAACCGATTAATGCTAACAATTATGCAAGTAAGCAATAATTTAATGACAACTTAATCAACTTAGTCCAACAACTACATTATCAACGTAATAATACCAACCTCTACATAATTATTACTAACTAATCCAATAACCTATCATAAGTCAATAGTTCACTTCAGAAGTACATATCCGTAATATCGAAAAATGTTCCTCCACAGAATAAGTACGTTAATACTATAATATCCTTCCTTACTGTACATAACAAATCTTCATCAGCACTTTCCTGTCCAGGCATACATTTTCCCGTACAAACTCCAAGAAGAAAATATGTTCATTGTGACAACACACATATGGCCCGAGTCATATCTTCAAGATCTCGACTCTGGCAATAAATAAGAAACACACAACTATTTATTAACCTATCTACACTATATATTCACTTAGTATTACTAATTTAGTTGCAGATTATTGTGATATTGTGTCTGTAATCTGGTGCTGAACGAGTATTGCTTAAAATATATAAAGAACAGAACAACGAAATATATATATATATGTATATATATATATATATATATATATATATATATATATATATATATATATATATATATATATATATATATATATATATATAATTTAATAACTGAACAGTTGAATAATACTCGTCTTACAATTCATAATCGACTGAGAATATCTGCAAGATTATTATCCTTTCCAGGAATGTGACAAAAAGTCGCTTAAAAGTCGACAGGGTCGGCTTCATCGCACCGGGTTTTATCTCATATGGCTCGGTCTCTTTCCGCAGCGTGGAAAGCGTCGCACAAAGCACGAGCTCCGTAATGTGACAGATATCAAACTCATAATCTTCTAGAAGTAAAGACCATCTATGAATTCTCGAGATTTTAGGATGACCAGATTTGAATATCTGTAAAGGTTTGTTATCCGAAAGAACCAGAAACTTTCTACCAAGTAAATATCTAGAGAATTTCTGAATACTTTCAATTAACGCTAGTGCTTCTAACTCAGTAATAGCATAGTTTCTTTGTGTGTCAGAAAGCTTCTTACTGAAGTAGAGTATAGGATGCAATTTTCCTTCATGAACTTGAATTAATACAGCTGAGATAGCATGTAGACTAGCATCCGTTTGTAAGACAAACTCTCTTGAGATATCAGGTAATTTCAGGATCGGATGAGTACTAAACAAAGTTTTAATCTGTTGTAATAGTCTCTCATGATCATCTGTCCAAACTATTTTAGTAGGCTGACCTTTCTTCAAGAGTTCAGAAAAAGTTGCTGTCATATCAGCAAAGTTAGGAATGAACTTTTGATAGTAATTAATCAGACCTAATATGCTTCTCAATTCCTTTTTCGTCGATGGAGGTTTAATATTAAGAATTTTAGTAACCACCGTGGGATCAGTTTTTCTAAATCCATTAGAAATTCTATGCCCAAGGAATTGTATTTCCTCAAAACCTATCTCAATTTTACTAGGTTTAGCCTTTAACCCATGTTGTTGTATTCTCTGGAATACCTGTTTGTATTGCGATGCACCTCTATTATACCGTCTGGATGAAACATTATTTTCAAGAAAGAATTTCCAGTGACCACGTTTTGCTTGCTTAGATGGTTCGTTCATATTTTTAAAACACGATTGTAATGACGGATCTTGTTTTTGGTCATTCAGTAAATCAGTCACATGTCTGATATTATTCTGTATATTGTCATTATCAGTCAGAGAAGATTGAGATTGATCATTATGTCTCTGAGCTTGAGTTCTTGTAACTGCATTAGCATGGTTAATTTCGCATTGTATTGCTTCTTCATGAGTGCATTGATTCGCATTGGGTATATTCCAAATTAATAATCCGGCACAAGGGTGTGGCAGTACGGCTGCATTTATTGTACCTTCAAAATATGGTGACTGAATCGTAATTGTGGCGACTTTGTATTTTTCAATTGTGCCACCAAATGTTCTAAAGGCGTGTGTTTCACCTGTATAATTCTCTGCTTTAACCAGTCTTTGATCGACTCCGACGATTGAAGCTCCTGACTCGAATCACGAATACATGTAGTAGCTTCACCATTCACCCATGCTTTGTGAACTTTCAATTTGCCATTGTGAATGCTAACAGCATTGGCTTCCTGAATAGTCTCGACAGGTTCGTCTGCAGTCTTTACAGTCTTGTTGTTATATTGTTGTATGATAGCTGCATGTGTCTCTTCTAAATCGTCTGAGTCACTACTACTCGAAAATACTGTACTCGCTTCTTTCCACGAAATCTTCATCGGACACGACCGGCTGGTATGCCCGTACGCTCGACACGAGAAACATTTAATGCTCCTCTTGTAGGAGTCATACTTACTCTTTTTCTTGGCTGTGATGTCCCTCAGATAATCCAGATAACCTGGGTGCTTGTCACACATCTCCATATGTCCCTGTGACAAACGGCAATATCGACATCTGGAAAGATGTCCCTTACTTGGTCTGTCTCCATCTCTATTGAAGTATTGGTACTGACTGTTTCTACTTTTACTACCACTGAACTTTCTAAACTCACCATTGCTCTTCTGAAACCTCGTACTCGCTCCTATTGCAAGCTCTGGTTGCGCACAATTAGCAAATATGTCTCTATGTGCGTTAAAATAAGACTCACCTTTGGATTCCATTTCATTAAGATATTTGCATTTGTTCTCCATCAGAAATATAGACATGGCTTCAGGTACTGCAGATAGTATCCTATCTCTAATAATCAAGTCCCGAACCTTATCATAATTAGACCCAATATCAGCTGCTCTACACCATTTATCAAAACATGATGAGGTTTCTGATGCAAAGTCAAGAAATGTTTGGTTTGATTTAGGAGTTATTGTTTTAAATTTTGTACGTAACCCCGACTCATCTAAGCTAAAGTGAGACAAGACAGGATCACGCATGTATGGGTAAATTGTATGTAAGGCCTCAGGAATAAACTCAATTACCTTTAAAGGCTCCAGCGCCAATGTGACGATGAAATAAAATTGGAATGTCCTTCTCTGGCACCTGGTAGAAACTTACAAGGACTTAGAAATTAGTAATACAACTAGAGACTGAATCGCCTTGTTGGAAATTACGAAATAAGCCTTGGTACTTCTTCTCCAGATCTGTTTTCCCTGTGCAGTGAAAGTATTTTGAGAAATATTGAAGATATCGAAGGAATCAACATTGGGGGACGATGCATCAATAACATTAGATATGCAGATGATACAGTCTTGATTGCAGACAATGAACAGGACCTGCAAAATTTAGTAGATGCGATTGTTACAAACAGTGAACAACTAGAGTTAGAATTAAATTGTAAAAAGACACAGATTATGGTCGTCACTAGGAAGGAAGTAATACCACAATGTAATATACAAGTAAATGGGAATATTCTTCAACAAGTGAGTAGGTACAATTATCTCGGAACAGTAATAACATCTTATGGGAGATGCCTTGAAGAGATTAGAACAAGAATCGCCATGGCAAAAGTAGCCTTTAGCAAGATGAAAAACATATTGACCAATAAAAAGATGTCAATTGAAACGAGAAGAAGAGTGTTGAAATGCTACATAGAACCTGTACTTTTATATGGATGTGAATTGTGGACAATGAGCAGTCAGGCTGAAAAACATCTGATGGCTGTAGAGATGTGGTTTCTGAGGAAAATGCAAAGAATACCATTGACAGCCAGAAAGACTAATGAACAAGTCCTTCAAGAAACAAATGAAGAACGTAAATTGATTAGAGAAATTAGACGTAGACAGTCAAAATGTTTTGGGCATATTGTGAGAAGAAATGGATTGGAGAATTTGGTGACAACTGGTAAGATCGAGGGGAACAGACCAAGGGGAAGACCTAGAAGCAAGTACCTGGATGGATTGGCCTTGTGGCATGGTCGAGACAGAAACACGGAGCTGATCCATGACTATGGTGATCGAGTGAGATGGCAGAACATGACCGCCCACGCTTACCGGCATGGCACATGATGGATGGACTTCTTGACAGGATCATTATGTTTAGCACGACATCTCTCTCTGTCTATTTCAGCTTCTCGTTCCATCTCCAAAGCTTTGACCTTTAAACTTCCTTCTACCTCCTTATCCTTCCACACTGTTTCCGTTGCAAGTTTCTCCCTCTCAAATGCGAGTTGTTTCTCTTTCATTTCTGCTTCCATGATCATTTGTTTTGCCTTCATCTCTGCTTCCATGGCTATTTGTTTCTCCTTCATTTCCTTTTCCAAACTTAATTTTTTCTTTTTCAGCTGCTATCCTTTCGCGTTTCAAAGCCATTTCCTTTTCCCTATCTGCCATTTTGTCTTGTTCCAAAGCTAGCTCCTTTTCTCTAGCTGCCATTTTATCTTGTTCCAATGCTATCTCCTCTTGCTTAGCTGCCTTTTCTGCCGCTTGCCGTTCTTTCCGTTCCTCCTTCTCACGTGCGGCTTGAAGTTGCCTTTCTTCTTTTAGTCGCATTAAATGATCGTTGAACTCCTGTTTTACGCATGCTCTCAAATCTGCACCGGTCAATACAGTTTTCTCCCCATCTCCATGTAATCTTGAAGAGTCGACATCTTGACCTACCTGTAGCTAACTAGCTGAAAAATATGCGAAGTAGGCAAGAAAAGAGAAAAGAATCGACAAGATCACTGAAAAGTTTTTCCAAGGAATGGATAATAATAGTTGACACAAATACTAAGTACTGAGATCTCAACGTCATCTGAATACCACGTAATCACACGAGAAATGTATAGTTGGACGTACAACCGAATTTACGATACACTGATAATGAACATACATATATATGTGACACTAGACAATTAACGTATGACGAGGAGACATATCAACAATCGATAGAAATAGAATCAACGATGTGCAGTTGACGATCACGAACAAAATATATATCACTCAAAATATATCATAAATATGTCAGCGTGACATATGTAAACCATATAAATAATTATGGAAAAATATGCTTAATATAAAGAATATAAATATATAATCACACTGAAGCAAACATTAACACTGACAAAACAACTGACGTGATGCAAAAATACATACTTTCATTCCTAGAAGACAAAATTAAACTACATCTGATTGATAGAAAAGAAACTTCTTGTACTCTACTTACAATAATGACAAACAACAACAACGTGTTATCACACGTGATCAATATCAATTATTTAGTATTGACCTGACGATAGCTAACACAAACGACTTCTAGCTTTTCTAAAGTAATTAGGTGTCCTTCAAAACAAAAAAAACTAGAAATGCCCATCCAACCGCCCGCAAACTAACATATATTCGTACGCACCATCATACAAGATCAACAACATCACATTAATCGACAACCACAACATGTCACTGGCCTTAGTGAACTCCAGATATCCAGGCAAACGCTGATGAGTTATCGAATCGAAGTAGTACGGTGCGATATCTCGACGTTGGTGCGATTGAATGGCCACGTTGCTATTCCAGAATCCAAACACGATATCCACAGAACTGGCCAGCACTCGAGTATTCCAGTCCCCCAACGTTATAATGTCGTCCTGGTGACAGGTCCCAGAAGAACGTCCAGTTAATTAAAGTGTTGACGAGGAGTGTTCAAAGCAACTGAGGTGAGTGTACGACATGTTCCCATCTGCATTCTCAATGTTGCAACGATGCTCCAGCCATGACGTAGTGTCCGACGTACAGAAAATGTTAATGGAATACGAATGTAGGCGTTATGCACAAATCAGTCCTATTGAACGGTACTGCTCCGAACAGATGGAATGCCTATATAGCTGTATGGCGCATTGGCAAGTCACTCCACTGTCTACGTGTAACGTCCAACCTGATACAATTCTCCTGCATATTCTGCTTTTGTATGCAATCTATGTGGCGTTATATAACTAAACGAGCATCCTCCTGCAGTACTGAACAGGGCAGTGTTGTTGTCGCCTTTCCAGCCTACTCTGAACTTCAACAATAAACTATATCGACCAAGGTGTCTACGAATTGGTCTGGCCTGTACTTACTGTGTGGTTTGTTCTCAGGTAACCAATCTTCGTTGTAACAGAGAGACATCATGATATAGTCACTACACCAATCTCGAATACGACCGTCCTAAAATGTTAATCGTTGTAAATACTGGACCAGTGTTATGGCGTTCATTAAAGTGCCGTTTTGTGCGGGTGGAACCAGTAGCTGTGCACTCTGGCTGCGTTGCTCAGTACATATGTCCCGGTCTGGTGTCCTATATATCGTTTCATGACTTCGCCGTAATGTTATTTATTGTCTTTCGCTGCCTTTATTGCCGTACTTTCTGTCGATCCAGATCTTACAATTGTAGCCTCTTTGTATACATGTTCTCCAATAACTGTGTGTTCCGCATTGTTTCTGTGCGTTCATGTGTTCATGTGTAGCACGGTGTAACATCGGCGCATCTGGTGTGCATTCCTAATGAGCTGTTCTTAGCAACTGGCGGGAGATCTTTGTTGACAAACACTGAATCTGTCCTTCCCCGGTAACAAACCTCCACGTTGCCAAACTGTGTTACTGCCGTTATTTCGACAACAATAACATCTGGACAAAAATGATAAAATTATTCAAAGTCGTGACTAACCGTTCCAGATCTTTAATCTGTCGCAGAGATGGTGATGACTCTAAATGGATGAAGTCGGCTAGGTGATCCCTGATGCAGAATCGGCCCTTAGCGCTAAATTTACTCCTATCCTCGAGCTCCCATTCCGCTAAGTTGCAGTCGTTTGAATACTCGCAAATATATGTCTAGGGTGGTTTTGCTATTCCCTGGTTCATGGTTCATTCTTCAGTTAGTTAGTTAGTTAGTTAGTCGACAGATCATCCTCGTTGCACATCGGACCATTCAGTCCATAAGTGCTCGGATCCCCTCCTCAGCAAATCCCGCAGCGTGTAGCGGCTAACGACGCCAGTTCTGTGTTGGTTTATCAATCTTCTTTGGCTTCCTGCGTAGTGTTCTTGTTTGGCCACCCCTCTTTTAATTTGCTGCTCTCGCAGTCTGGCCATTGTTGTAGATTCACAGTCATCACTTGGTTCTTGCAAAAGTCTCACTTCTCGTAGAGCATTCAGAATGTCAGCCTGGTCCATGGCGCGTCCGCCCTCAACAGTAGCCTCACCTGCGAGCTTGTCAGCCCGCTCATTTCCTTGTACTCCCGCATGCCCTGGCACGAAGATGAAACTAATCTTTGCCAGCCGAGACCGCTTCAGAGGCAGCAACCATTCTCTTCGGATCGACCCCTCCTCTATCCTCTTGATCATGTTCATTGAGTCGCTAAGGAAACAAGCCCTAGTGAATGTCTGTGTCTCGAGCCATGTTATTGCTTTACTTACTGCCATGACTTCCATGGTCAGGCTACTTGTGGTTTCAGTGAAAGCACCAGAGTCCTCCTTCACAATTCTCCCTCCGGCCCGAGCTGTAAAGGCCCATGAGCTTCTCACATGTCGGATGACCGACCCATCTGTGTAGATGACCGCGTCATCTTCAGTTGAATGTCTTCAATAAATCTTCCTCCTGATTCCAAGCCGCGTCATGCAGGAGATCGCCACATCCAGGTGTCACCTTCACCGGAGCTCACATCAACACGTCCGTTCTGGATCACAACTTTCACAGCGAATCCTTGTTGCTGTCTCTGACGTACTCTAGTTTCCCTAGAGCTCTTGTCCACTCTGTCCACTCTGTCCACGTTGGTGTACACATGGGGAAACTCCCGTTAACACTTGTTTATATTTTGTGGCGCGTGGCCGGTCTTGGCAGCAATAATTCTTTCTGTTAATGTTTTCAAGATGAATATGGCATCATATGTGCCTTTACCTTTCACAAATCCACACCGCTCATCTCCAATTTTTCTTTTTATATTACTTCTTATTCTTCTCATTATAATCCCCATCAGTATTGTAGTCACGTGGCTCATTAAACTAATTTTGCGATGTTCTCCACAAACCATTACACCAGATGCTAGGGAAATATATTTTAAATGATCACCTTGCATATATCTGCATAAGGTATATCACGAGAAATACATTCTCGTACACCTACTGGCACTGACAGAGGCAAAGAAAAGACATAAACTTCCGATGTGTAACAGCCCAGTGCGATTGTGTGTTTATTATTTGTCCTATACTTCGTTGTTAGCGAGCTCGTTGATATAATCGCAAGGAGATTACGCTGATAGTGTCGTGAGAGAGGCAAGACGAGAGTTCGATGCCTGCTTTTGCCTTTCGCTAAAAGAGGGAAAGACTGGACATGTATTCCCCCGTGCATTACTGGGCAATGTGATTATCCCAGCACGTCATAGATCCATAACAGGCTCCTGCTTCGGAACTTGTTTCTTTTGGTTAATATAATTTGTTCGAGCTTTTTGTGCTACATAAGTAGCTAAGTGCCTATCGTGTGCACGTCCCATAGTTGTCGGTTTAGGACAATATACATGGCTAATGATGGCATGCTTTGTATGATGTCTATTTTGATGTAAGTTTAAGGACCAGTTGTCATTTATAGTCTGCAGATCAAAACAATATATTGGGACGGGGAAGTCCATGGAAAACCGCCATACGATTTCCCCACATATAAGGTTACGAGTAGGTTTCAAATTTAGAATAAAAATGACATTAGAAACTTCAACCTGTTTTCTAAATGAACGACGATACGATTATTGACATGGAGGACGTCTGACCATTAGATCAGAAATCAGATTGATTACATTCTCATCAAAAGAAAATTTCCAAATAACCTTAAAATCGCAAACATTAAGCCAATCGCAGACTGCTGCAGCGACCATAAATTAATCATAAGCAATATACATATAAAAATAAAGAAGGTCAAATATACACCAAGAAACACAAAGTTTCATCTACGTGCGCTGAAGAATGAGGAGATAAAAGATAAATTCAATGTAGAGGTAAAGAACAGATTTGATGCATTGTCCAATATAGAAATATTATTTCAAGATATCAGCGACCAATGGGAAATATCAAAGAATTCAATCAACCAAGCTGCAGAAACAACTATAAGAAAATTGAAGATGATGGGACGTAAGAAATATGTAACGGAAAATGTCTTAAAACTCCAATTTTCAAAACAAAAATTCCAAATTCGGTCTCGTTTAACCTGCCTCCTCCGCTTTGGTTATTGATCTTAAAACTCGTGGTAATATGAAGAAATAACGCAAATAACCATGGAAAATATGAAGAGATTCGCAAGGAAATTAGGAAACTATGCAAAGAAGCAAAAGAAGCAAGGCGTTAGGAAAATTTCAGGGAAATTGAAAATGTATTATGCAAGAAAATGTATTATGCAATAAGTATAATGTCAATTGCCATTCACTGAGCATTTAAATTGCGGAAGACATCGCAAACCAAAATAAATAACACAATGACCCTAGTATAGCGATATATCGTCATTTTGTCCATATGGGAAGTGACATTTGGCATTGAATCAGCTAAGGAAGGTTAGCATACTGTATTTAAGTTGATGATTACAACACTTTCACTTAATGTATTCAGGGCTCTGGAAGCAACCGGGGTATAGCAGAGGATGCTTTACAAGCTCTATCAGCAGTTAATAATGTCTGTTATTGAGTATGGTTTGGGGTTGCTGACAGTATCACAAAGCCAGCTTGAAAAACTGGAACGCATTCATAATGCGAGCATGCGGGTGATCTTGGGGTGCACAAAGGACACACCAATTATATGCATGAGGCTTATCCTGGCGCTACCAACATTGGTGGATAGGCATAGGGTCCTTCAATTCAAATGGTACCTGAGAGTTGCTGCAGATAAGGAACACTCCCTGCATGTAGCCATAAATATAATCAAGGGTCATAGACTAAGACGAGGCGGGTCCTGGATGGCACAGTCAGAAATATCTACACGTTAGATGTGTTATCTAGAGACCATCAATCGTGGAAAAGAATAGGTTGAAGTGCGGAAGATATGACGGAATGGCACAATGTAATAATAACACTGGATCGTGAGTGCAGAGAATGGGCAGCAGGTCGTGCAGAGTTTGAGATGCAACAACTGATCCAGAGTAATACACATCAAGGTGACATAGTGATCTATACTGATGGGTCAGTTATGAGAAACAGACGGAGTGGTTGAAGTGTCATTGCGAAGGCCAAAGGAAGATTCTTAACAAAGGAGTCTCTGGCATATGAGGCTACGAAATCCATGCATGAGGATGGAGGTGGAAGCAGTCTCAGCTGTATTCCGTTGGTTAGAAAAGACCACTGCAACACACATTGTCTTCATCACGGACTCAAGGAGAATGCTTAGTAAGGTAGAGAAAGGAATATTTCGTGTGGAATGGCTCACCTGCCTCGGAGGTCACAGATTGTGATTGTGAGAATTGTATGTATTTATTGCCCTGGCATTACGTGAGTGAGAGGGAATGAACAGCTGATATGCTGGCAGGGATTGCTCATCTTGGTGGTAGATTACTTTTGGACAAGGGGGAAGTGGTTGTGCGCCTTTGGGACAACGTGGAGTAGGTGGGGGACCAGATTGAGAAACTATTTGTAGAAAGGATGCCGGTTTCACTGGCCTAGGGGTTAACGTCTTTCTCCTTAATTCCGTATACTGTCGTGAGTAACGTGATATGCGCGAGAATCGGTAGCGGTTCTCTCCGCGTCAGTAACTTACGGGGTATGCGAGCTGGTCGCTCAGTATGCAATGGCAAACTATTGAGCGTAATCTTGCCAAGAAATCAACAATCAGCTGAAAGATGCTGATGTTGACAGCGAGGTCATGTAAAGGATATGCGGAAAAAAATGTAGAAAGGATGAGATTGCGGGTGATTGATAGACAGGGGTACCGGTAGCATCTCAAAGCTGAGAGGGAAGACCTGGTGAACTTTCAGTCAGACAGCGGTGGGTATGATTAGTAGTGTGACGCTTCGCTGGCTGTTGAACGACGGTACGGAGCGCGTATGGGAATGTCCTGAGTGTATGATGTCAGTTCTTAGCTCAACTCAACTCAACTCACTTTCACTAAAAAGTTTTTGTATTACATTTTCAGCCACATCACCCACGGAGTGTCAACTGATCTATACAACTATCGGACCAGCACCATATATCCTGTACGTCTCATGGTGTCTTAAATTACTCCATAATTACCATTTACAGAAACACCTGATGATAAATCTGACGACACATTTTCGGCGTTCGTACATTTTGAAAATGGAGAACATTTACGTTCTTATTGTTCTATTCCTGTTTTACTTCTCCCCTGGTGGAACTTACGAGGAATACTGTTCAAGCGGAGAACGACTCCACACTGCCAAAGACGGTCATGACGTCTGTCTTTCTTGTCCCCGTGGAACTTTCATTGCCGAGGAGCATCACTTCTATAGGGAATGTAATCCCTGTACAGAGATAGAAAACCCTGATGTAGAAGTGTTGGTCAGTGCTTGCAACGTTACTCACGATACTGTAATACTCTGTAAAAGCGGATTCTACAGACGTAGGGCCAGCGATATCCGACAGAAGGACAAGTGTGAGAAGTGTACTGAATGTCTGTTTCCCGCCCGACCATGTGAGGGGTACAACAATACCGTCTGCTGCCCACCTAATCACGATGCAGTTATGACCCCTGATGGTGTGTTTGTGTGCAATGAGAGGCCAGTTGTGTGTGGAGCTGGACAGTTCTATTGGACATCCAGTGAGGAGTGCTTACCTTGTCCAGCTGGGACTTTCATGTCTGACCACAGCCACACATATAAGGATTGTTTAAAATGTGAAGAACTATCTGAGAATAATCTCACCCAGGCGGTCATCACTAGACCGTGCAGCAGAACCGCCCCAACTTTGTTTGGCTGTAAGGCTGGTTACTTCAGAGACCCCACTCACGAATCTCTGCAGATAGAGGTTCCCTGTACACCATGTCGCATCTGTAATCGTAGTCTGACAGACTGTCACATGTTTCACGACGCTGTTTGTGATGTCGAGGTTCTAGTGGTCCCAACTGCTCCAACATATCTCACAGTAACAACAGGTTAGTGTCTTATGTGAAATAATCTGTCCACAAACCTCATACAGCCATCAGGTTGGTGTTGCATTTACATGTTGCGTGTCCACAAACCTCACAAACCTTAGTGTTGTATATGTACAATTGTGTGTGTCTATTCGTTGCTCAAGAGAACCATAATGGTAGTTGATTATACTTGAGTGTTAACTCAGGTGCTGATTAGACCAATTGTTGCTAAGAAACGACTGTTAAGTGTCTGTAGAGGAATGTTGACAGCAAATTAGACGGGCATAACTCGACTTTTGATTTTCTTAGTGCAAGAAATTCATTTGGTTATTAATCCACACTCAAAGAAATAATGAAAAGAAGTAGAGATTAGAGGACTCCCTAGACATTGTACAAATTAAGTCTAAAGTAGTCGAACTGGAATTCGAACTTGATGCTTAAAATAACGTCTTTGGTTCGTGAAGAAAACAGGTATGCTTCCGAGTATGGCAAACACCTAACAAAGATGTCGCCTGTCTACCACAACTACTGATTAAGGTAGACTTCGTATTCACCTATTGAATCCAATAATAGATTGTTGTCGTAGCAGGGCGTGGCAATATGAAGTGAAACAGTTAGGTATGTGTGGATCCTGAGAGAGAGAGAGAGAGAGAGAGAGAGGAGAGAGAGAGAGAGAGAGAGAGAGAGAGAGAGAGCGAGAGAGAGAGAGAGAGATAACAGACACATCCACAGTGTTCAAATCATACAGCGAACTTATCGTAGGAATAACAAATAACACTAGTAAAATAGCGTTAAGCAAATGTGTAATCACTAAGCTAAATCACAAAACCACGAATCCGACTTTCGATCCTTGTGACCTACTCCAGGAACAACAAAAAAGCATTGAAATATCACCTTAAGACTCAGAAATGTGAATTAATCAATGATGTGTTAAGTAACTACACACCGGATAGTGATGCAGGGTTTAATACATTACAGACATGTAAAGAAGACGAGACACGGTTGGATGGTTTCAGTGTGTTATATGGACGTTGTGATCACCCCAGATTAATTTTCTAGGCATTGTTACTTTCAGTAGCTGGCCATTGCTTCTGAACGAGAACTCGACGTTAAAGTAAAGCTGACCGGTGTAGGTGTTGATCCCGCTACCCTGCATTCAGCTCACCGGAAGTTTTCTAACTCTTTTAACCTATCGGCCAACATTGAAGGCTGTGTGTTATGACATATCACAGAAATATCACAAAAAATATCACTAGTTGAGGAAGCTGTGAGTTATTTTATTTAGTAATATGAATGCCGTTTAAAAAACAAACATAAATTGTATGTCCAATGCAGGATTTTGCATTAGCGGTCGTAGATCTGGTCGTCTGAAGGACAAACTGGGTACCTATTGGTATCAGTATAGCTTAGATTACATTCAAGTGCAGGTCCGCATGGACCGAATGGGTAAGAACGCGGTGTTCTTAAACATCCGGTGTGATGATGCCTGAGGTATGCGGTTCCCACCCCTACAACCGGAACAGTTGGACTAAAATGTGGACCTGTCGTCCTTGACATTGGGACGTAAATTACAAGGAGTGGGATCGCCTGATTGGGGGGAGGGGACACCTGTTAATAGGGAATGCTAATCCACACGCAAATTTCAGTCCATGACTACTATAACTAGTGTGTATGGACTACGCTTGAATTCAAAGCGAGCGATTGCAAATAATAATAATAATAATAATAATAATAATAATAAATAATATAATAATAATAATAATAATTTTCGTTGTCACTACGCATTCCCCCAACTGGCATGGGCGACTACCCATTATCATCATCATCATCATCATCATCGTGTGCTGTACCGTGTCTTATAGCTACTTATAATGCTCCCTTTTCATTAGACTTTTTATAGGTACACGCTGTTAATTTCTCTGACAGTCCAAAGTATTCGTAATATTCCTTTCAGAAACTACATCTCTGTCGCTTAAAAGTCGCTTAAAAGTCGACATCTCATCCAGTCCACATTTCTGTTGTTTCCACTAGTTTTCTAATTAGTTCGTTCACACAAATAGGTACCAATTCAGCAGAAAACTGGGGATGATAGATACCAATTAAACATGTTATTGTCAGAATGCTATTTAACTTATTAAACGACGCGATAGAGATCAGCACGGCTGAAAGGTTTGATACGCTTCACGTTCACTTCTTACGAA
The DNA here is from genome assembly GCA_014155875.1 of Cepaea nemoralis. NCBI lineage: Eukaryota > Metazoa > Mollusca > Gastropoda > Stylommatophora > Helicidae > Cepaea > Cepaea nemoralis. The sequence continues at coordinate 16,544 of JACEFZ010026583.1, forward strand.
GAGAGAACCATTTAATGGCAGTGATTATGTGGTTTCTGGGGAAAATGGGACGAGTCTAAATAATTCAAATCAACTGAATTTTGGTCGATTATGTAGTGTCAACAAGTTTTGCAAATCTTTGTAGCAAGCACTGACGATAGATCCACAATTTCACCTTTAACAGCACAAATGTTCTTGTGTAAGTCACGAGCAATGGTTTTTGCGAGGACTGAATGTTGAAGAAAACACTGACGACAGCTCCATAATTCCCCTTTAATAGCGCCTAAGCTGGTTTAAGTTTCGCACAATAGCTTTTGCGAGGACAGAATGCCAACGAAGCAATGATAATGAATATCTCACATAGCTGTTTGTGCCGTTGGTAGTAGTAGTGGTCTCAATAAATCGATCTACCATTCACTATTTATCGCAGGTCAGACACCACCTGTAAAATACAATTTTTGAAGAACATATGTGCATGATTTGTTATCACAGAATTTTGATAGTTGAAATTTTTTTTAAATGTTGCAACTTTTTAAGAATTTTAAATGTGTTATATTTAAATTAAACTTTTAAATTGATACTACATTAATTTTAACTTACTGAATATTGAATGCTTAACTTTACTGTTTATTTTTTTTTAAATTTAAAAATGTAAAAAAAAATATTAATTGTTAAAATTATATAATTTTCAATTTTTCAATTTTTAAAATTGTTAACTAAAAAAAATTATGTTTTACTTCTTTA
>JACEFZ010026584.1:0-51420 GCA_014155875.1 Cepaea nemoralis
ATGGTATCGGGACTTGTGGCTGGGACATTGTATCGGGAATTTGTGTTGGCACTTTGTGGCTGGGACATTGTGGCTCGGACATTGTATCAGGGACGTTGTATCTGGGACATTGTAGTTGGCACATTGTGGCTGGGACATTGTATCTGGGACATTGTATCTGGGACATTGTAGTTGGCACACTGTGGCTGGGACACTGTGACTGGGACATTGTGTCTGGGACATTGTGGCTGGGACATTGTACCTGGGACATGTATCTTGGACATTGTATCTGGGACATTGTGGCTGGGACATTGTATCTGGACATTGTGGCGGGACATTGGGCGGGGAAATTATGGCTGGGACATTGTATCGGGGACTTTATTTGGGGACATTGGGGCGGGGACATTGTGATTGGACAAATGAATATCATACCGGGGTTTGGGACTTTGTATCTGGGGTTTTGTTTTTGGGACATTGTGGCTGAGACTATCGCTAGTATAGTGTTGTGGGACATATAGTTGGTTAGCATACTGTTCCTGGGACATATAGTTGGTTAGCATACTGTTTCTGGGACATATGGTTGGTACACTGTGACTGGTACTTATGGCTGGGACATATGACTTTGACACTGTCCCAAAGGGAAATTTGACTGACACTGTGCGTGGGATAATTCAAAAGTAAACACACATAGTTTTATTTGGCGTCACAAAAAGAAGAAGAAGAAGAAAAGAAGAAGAAAAGAAGAAGAAGAAAGAAAAGAAAAAGAAGAAAGAAGAAGAAGAAGAAAGGGAAAAAAGAAGAAAAGAAGAAAAGAAAGAAAAGAAGAAAGAAGAAGAAGAAAAGAAGAAGAAAAAAGAAGAAGAAGAAGAAAAGAAAAAGAAGAAGAAAAGAAAATAGAGACTAGAGGACGCACTAGACAACATAACATTTGAAAGCCATAGTTACCTGACCGGGATACGAACCTGTCGCCTCCAAATGACGATTGCACCTTGCTGCATGAACAAGTGTACTTCGACGTACGGCCCCAAATAGGGCACTCCACACCAAAAAAAATGTTTTTCATTGGTCATGTCTATCATAAATGAACCCAGAACTATGGAATACGGACAGAATTCGTATCAAACCATTGAATAGCTCCATAGGTCTCATAGTTTATATTTTTTAACTTTTAGCAACAGTAGCAATACCAATGGTTCCTTTTGCATGTCATTTAATTTGATATATTAAAACAATTATTTACACGATTTAAAAAAATTTTAGATCAGTGTTATGACATACCCCTACTTCCCATTTTCTGCCATCAATTTCTGCTTGGGCAAAACCCATTTTTTGTTTGGCACTGAATCAGATATTAAACCAGCATAGGTCAAACAATAAACACACAAACACATCGGACCGTGATGCTGTTGTCAAGTATATATGAACAAACATTTAAAGAAGAGAAATGATTGGTCGGTTCTAATGCTGCACACGTAAACACAAGTAATCAATGGGGAGAACTGGAGAAATTTGGGGGAAATGGGTTTTTACAATTCTGTCCGTATTCATAGTTCTAGGTCATGTGTATGATAGACACGACCAATAAGACACTTTTTTTGGAGTGTCTAGTTGGTCATGCGTCGAAGTACACTTGTTCCTGCAACGAGGCGCCGTCGTCATTTGGAGGCGACAGGTTCGATCCCGGATGGTAACTATTATAGCTTTCAGATTTTATGTTGTCTAGTGCGTCTTCTAATCTCTACTTCCTTCTTTTCCTTCTGTGAGTGCCAAATATTACTATGTGTGTTTATTTATGTAATTGTCTTAGTGGCCTCAACGGTTCTCCCCATTTATTTCTATTCTGTCTGAGCACGTTGCGGAATTGAGCTATTATTCTCGAGCATGTTGCGTAATTCAGCTATTCTGCCAGAGAAAGTTGCGTTATATAGCAATTTTTCCCGAGCGTGATGCGTAATTGGGCTACTCTGTAAGAGCATGTTGTGTAATTGGGCTACTCTGTAAGAGCATGTTGTGTAATTGGACTACTCTGTAAGAGCATGTTGTGTAATTGGGCTACTCTGTAAGAGCACGTTGTGTAACTGAGATATTCTACTCGAGCACAATACGTAATTGAGCTATTCTGCTGAGCACGTCGCGTAATTGTGCTATTTTTACGAAGTTCTCCAATCCATTTCTTCTCATAACATGTCCAAAAAATGTTGAATGTCTTCGTCTAATTTCTCTCATCAATTTACGATTTTCATTTGTCTCCTGTAGTACTTGGTCATTGGTTTTTCTATCTATTCCTGGTATTCTTTGCATTTTCCTCTGAAACCACATTTCTGCAGCCATCAGATGTTTTTCAGCTTGACTACACATTGTCCAAGTTTCACATCCATACAAAAGAACAGGCTCTATGTATCCCCTCAACACTCTTTTTCTCGTTTCAATTGACATCTTTTTATTGGTCAGTATGTTTTTCATCTTGCTAACGGCTACTTTCGCCATGGCGATTCTTGTTCTAATCTCTTCAAGGCATCTCCCATCAGATGTTATGACTGTTCCGAGATAATTGTACAGATTCACTTGTTGAAGAATATTCCCATTTACTTGTATATTACATTGTGGTATTTCGTTCTTCCTAGTGACGACCATAACCTGTGTCTTTTTACAATTTAATTCTAACCCCAGTTGTTCACTGTGTACAACAACCGCATCTACTAATTGTTGCAGATCCTGCTCATTCTCTGCGATCAAGACTGTATCATCTGCATATCTAATGTTATTGATGTTTTGTCCTCCGATGCTGATTCCATTTATATCTTCTACATTTCTGAAAATATTTTCAGTCTCAGAATCCAAAGACAAGTTTTATGACGACCTTAGCAAAGAAGTCAGTGAAACACCAGAGAAACAACATCTTTTTATCTTGGGGGATTTCAATGCCAGGGTTGGCTCCGACCACAAATCTTGACCAGCACCTTTTTCGACATGAAACCCCAACACAAGGTGTCATGGAGGCACCCCAGATCAAAGAACTGGCACCAACTCGACCTGGTGCTCACTAAACGCAGCAACCTCCGCAATGTACAGCTGACTCATGGCTATCATAGTGCTGACTGCGACACCGACCATTCACTCGTCTCCAGCAAGGTGAAGATAAAGCCCAAGAGAATCTACAGAAGCCGAACAGAAGGAAGACCACGCATTGACACCAGCGGCACCCAAAATAAAGAGAAGGTCAACAAATTCATGCAGGCTCTAGCGGATACTCTGCCTGGCCCCACAAACAGAAATTCCACCAAGAGATGGAGTCATTTTCAGAGCCATCTACAATACAGCACTATCAACATTTGGCAAGCAAATTAAGTCAACCGACTGGTTTGAAGCAGTCTGAAGAGATGCTCCCAGTACTGGAGATAAAGAGACATGCATTCTCAGTGTATAAAACATCATATTCAGAGAAAACACTGCAGGAATTGCGAACAGCCAGAAATAGAGTACAACAGATGGCAAGAAGATGTGCGAACAGATACTGGTTACAGCTCTCTGCTCAAATTCAAACTTGTGCAGACATTGGAAATATAAGAGGAATGTACGAGGGCATCAAGCAAGCTGCCGGTCCATCAAAAAATAAGATGGCCCCTTTACGATCAACTGAGGGGGTAATCATAAAAGATCGAGCGAAACAAATGGATCGCTGGGTAGAACACTACTCAGAGCTATACTCAGTGGAGAACACTGTCAGAGAAGAACTCTGGAATCCATCGACCAACAGTCCACCATGCCTCACATAAATCAACGAAGCACTAGACACTCTCATATCCGGCAAGGCACTAGGAAAAGATAGTATTCCACCTGAACTTTTAAAATGTAGCAAAGAAACAATCATCCCAGAACTGTATGCAATACTTTAGCTCTGCTGGAAAGAAAATCATTAGCGCAAGATATGAAAGACGCAAACATTGTTACCCTTTATAAAAGCAAAGGCGACAGAAGCGACTGCAACAACTATCGCAGAATTTCCCTACTCAGCGTTACAGGCAAGATTTTTGCTCGAGTAATCCTTAAAAGGTTACACATTCTTGCTGAAAGAATCTACCCCAAATCGCAGTGCAGATTTAGACCTAACAGGTCCACCATCGATATGATTTTCTCACTCCGGCAGCTCCAAGAGAAGTGCAGAGAACAGAGGAAGCCATTATATATTGCCTTTATCGACCTCACAAAGGCATTTGACCTCATGAGCAGAAACGGCCTTTTTAAGGTCCTTGAGAAGATAGGATGTCCACCCACCCTTCTTAGTCTCGTGAAATCATTCAACGAAAACATGCAGGGGACCATTTTATTTGACAGCTCAACATCCCAGCCATTCAGCATCAGCAACGGAGTAAAGCAGGGCAGCGTGCTTGCTCCTACACTTTTTAGTATCTTCTTCGCCATTCTATTAAGGCAGGCATTTGGGTCTGCCAATGAAGGCATATACCTCAATACAAGATCTGATGACAAACTTTTTAACCCATCAAGACTCAAGGCAAAGACCAAAATAAGATCAAGATGCATAAGAGAACTACTTTTTGCAGATGATGCAGCAATGACTACTCATACAGCAGAAGATCTCCAACGGCTCATAGATAGTTTTGCAGCCGCCTTGCAAAGACTTTGGGCTCACCATCAGCCTAAATAAAACACAGGTGATGGAACAAGATGTTGGTGCGCCTCCATCAATCAAAATTTCTAATTGGGAATTGAAGGTTGTCCACGAGTTTGTGTATTTGATAATCTTTCATTAGAGACAGAAATCGACAGACGCATTGGAAAGTCAGCCACAATATTTTCCAGGCTAACTAAAAGAGTTTGGGAGAATATAGACTAACAGAGCGTACAAAAGCTCAAGTATATAAAGCTTGTGTAGTTAGCACACTATGGGTCTGAATCCTGGACTCTGTATTCAAGACAGGAAAGAAAGTTTAACTCCTTCCATATGAGATGTCTGAGACTTATCCTGGGCATATCATGGAAAGACCACATAACAAACAAACATGTGCTTGAAAGAGTGAATATTACCAAAGTTCACTCCCTCCTCAAGCAGAGACGCCTCCCGTGTCGAATGAAGGATGAATGTATTCCCAAAGATCTCCTATACGGAGAATTAGCTACAGGAAAGAGGCCAACCGGAAGACCCCAAATGCATTATAGGGGTGTGTGTAAACAAGATATGAAAACCCTTGGCATAGATACAGACACGTGGGAAAGAGATGCAACAGACAGATGTTGGAAAAATGTACGAAACAGACTGGTGCTCTTTGAGCGCAATCTGATCCAACAAACTGAGGATAGGCTTAAAACGCAGTCATTTACTGCGGGATTTGCCTCGTCTTACAGATGCGGAAACTGTGACAGAGATTGTCACTCTCACATTGGACTACACAGAAAACCAGCGGTGGGGTCAGGTGCCTCCCCAGCGGCACAAATCTATAGTCCTTCAGGACTAAAAGAGGCCTACTACTATAGGGGAAAAAAGATCTGGAGACATTACACATCCCTACCTAACACCTCTCTTAATAGGCTGATATTGTCCCACTTCATTATCAATCCTTATGGCAGCTTGTTTCCAAAATATGTATTTTTTATAAGTGTAATGTCTTTCCCATCAATTTGTAGATCTGGCAGCATATCCACCATGTTGACATTTCTCACTCTATCAAAAACCTTTGTGTGGTCAATAAAGCAAAGGTGTATATCCTTGTTTACTTCTATAAACACGTTCAGTAACTGATGATCATTCATAGCAAAATCTTTGTGATGTGACTCATACTAAGTTCCTACAAAAAATAAAATAGATGAGGAATAGTTGATGAACAAGTTGCGTTCCGCAAAAACAGCAGCGCCAGAGAAGCCGTTAATTGTTTGAAGATGTTGATTGGGAAAATATAAAGTAGTTCGGAAAAATGCTTGGTGTATAGACTACTAGACAACTCTTCAAGATGAAAAGCAACACCCACCAACCTTACACTCCACCCCAACCACCCCTTGCACCCCCTGCTCACATACATATCCCCCCCCCCCCCCCCCCCCCCCCACGGATGATGGACGAGCCATGGACCAGGCTGATATACTGAATACTCTACGAGAAAGACGTGTGCAAAGAATCAAATGATGACTGAATCTGCAACCATGGCCATACTACAAGAATAGCAAGTTAAAACAAGAACACCACAGGAAGCCAAAGAGGATCAATAAACCAACACAGAACTGGTGTTGTAAGCCGCAGGATTTACTGAAGTGGGAATCTGAACACTTATGACTTATGGGCTGAATGGTCCGATGTGCAATGAGGATGATCTGTTGACTAATCACCATACTTGTGGGATACAGAGGTGTTTCCAAGGCACTAGGGCCGGGTTATATACTGGCCAAGACCTATTGACGCGTCCTCGTCGAGCGTCCTCGGCCACAGGTCCCTTCGGGGTCCTGGCTAAAGTCAGTAGGATCGCCAATTCCTCCAAAGTCGGAGAGTGTCTGCCTGTACGGCGAGGACCCACCAGTCTGCACACCAATAAGCCAGACATGGGACAACGGATACTCACGCAAACCTCAGGTCCTGTATGACATCACACTGATGTAGGACAACAGGATGCCTTCATCCGACATACAGGACTTCACGTTGGAGCTCAAGCCAACTAACACAAGCAAGCAACCATACTTGTCATTACATCTGTGTTTTCCCCCACATCTTCACCACACCAATATCCATTGTGTTCTAATCAAAACATAAACAAGACTTCATACACAGCATTTACAGCTGATGCTCACAAATACACTCGTTCACATCAACAACTGGTTGAAACAGCCACCTACTTTACCTACAAGGTTTTATGCCAGATTGTCAATAAACCTAAAGAATGTAAAAACACAATTCGTTAAATCACATGTTTATTTATAAACCTCCATCAAGCACTCCATTAAAAGATATGCACACACAAACTTTTATCTAAACCACACCATTATCCATTGCATTCCAATCAAAACATAAAAAAGACTTCATACACAGCATTTACAGCTGATACCCACAAATACACTAACTGGTTTAATGACAATTCCGAAGCAAAATGACTGGTTTGATGACACTGTCCTCCTTCAGACACGATGCCGAACACCTGATTACCTAAAACAATTCTCCGTCTTCCCATGAGAAATAAGACATTGTGTATACACCCTCGCTGAATGTTGGACAGACCATCGTTTCATTATCTCAAAAATAAACATCCACATCAAATCACCATGGCGTGGGGTAAAAGTGCAAAAAAAAAAAAAAAAAGAAACTAAATGTCATCCGCCTACACAGTAAAATCAATGCAGCTGTCGTTTTAAAATATGCTGGAAGACCGCCTCAAGCCCAGTGCCGCAGCTAAACAAGATGTGGAAACAGATTGGAGATCCCTAAAGCTATGCTATGTAAATCCCGAGCCCAGCCCCTCGGAAGCATAAAGACTGGTTTGATGAAAAGTCTGAAGACATCAATAAATTGCTGTAGAGAAACATCTTCTCAAAGCATAATTGAACGACCCAATTGCCAATAAAACTAAAAAATGTAAAACCACAATTCTTTAAATCACATATATTTATTTATAAACCTGCATCAAACTCCATTAAAAGTTGTGTTGTGGAATATGGCACATTCACAGTGCTGCCCTTTTGTGTTATAGTTTTATTGTAGAATTGTTTTAATACGTTAGTGTAACTTAAGAATAGATGTGCAGTTATATGAAATGTTGAACAAGTGTCAGTGTAACAATGAATGATATAAAACTGTTTGGTGTTTTGATTTGGTGATTATAGTTACTGTGTCACTTCGTGGTCCATAATGTAAAGTCCAAGAGTAGCTCACTTCACTCAACAAGCAATTCTGTACCTCTGCTGAGCCATTCATGACAACATCTTGTGGTCAGCCAACATGAGGGCACCATGTTAAATTACCGCAATATGAACACACTATCATTCTACTATGGCCCAGCTCAACTTTTTTTTAATGTTGCATATCCCTTACAGGACATTGCAGTCAACACCAGCATTTTTCAGCTGCTGTTGATGTACTAGGCAAGATTACGCTCAGTAGTTTGCCATTGAAAACTGAGCAGCCAGCTCACATACCCCTAAGTTACCAACACAGTGAGAACCACTACTGATTCTTGTGCAAGTTACGTTCCTCGGAGGTGATTTCCAGGTATCTCAGCCTAGTCTCTCTGTTAATATTTTTGCCATTTATTGTGAGACCTTGGAAGACACTACCCATTTCTGTACACCAGCTGATCACTGTTTAGTCTCTGGCAATTTCTGCACTATTTGCATACTTGATGGCATGAGGTCCTAGCAAAGTATCCTTTGATGTTTTCAATATATATCTTCTACCTGTACAACATACCCACAGCAGTCATCCTTGATGAAACCTGCTAGCTGCTCTCTGTCTCCATCATTTTTATCTGTCTGTGTTATACAAATCTGCCTTGGAAGACTGCTCTCTAACTGCCTCCATCATTTTTATCTGTCTGTGTTATACAAATCTGCCTAGGAAGACTGCTTCCCATCTCCTTGTCCATTGTCATGGGTTGGCGTTACCCATACATTATGTCCCCAATGTGGTAGGCTGGTATTTTCTGCATTTCTCCCAAACCCCAGTTATTCCATTTAGGTTTTTTCCCTGCTGCATGCAGCTAGAATTTGTCTTTCTTCTTTTCAACCCCTTTTCTTGGACTCCCCAGGCCAGACATTTAAACTATAACTGTGGAAACAATCCTAAACAGCTGCATATTTCGATGAATTATGACTGTCATAGGGTAAAATTTACTGTGAACATTTCAAGGTTACACCACACCAACATTGTCCCAGAATACAAAAGTGCTTTCCCCAAATTCACCCCAATCCCTGGCAGGCCTGAGTGGTCAGAATATCTGATCTGGCACTCACTCTAATTGAAACAAACAAATGTTTACACAAAGTGGTGACTGCTATGGCAAGTGGCCTTTATTCTCTAGCCTGGAAACAAACTCTTATGACACACAACACCATTCACATTAATAAGAGGAACATTCCACACTTTCCATGAGTTCTGGAAATTTCACCTTTAGCTTAGCCACTAGTGACCGGAAGTGAATGTCCAAGAATTCTTCTTCCTCTTTCTCCATCTTTGCTCGTATAGCGTTGTTCCTTTCTCTAGCGTGTTGTTCCTCCTTGTCGAACATCTGTTGAGAATACAGACAGAATGGTTATTTTGTGAAATGTCTTCAGGAATGCTTGCATGTGGGACAGGCTAGTCATGTGATCATGGGTGTTGCTGTATGATTGTGACTGTCAGTACAACTGTCAGTACAATTGTGTGAGCATGTGTGTGTGTGTGTGTGTGTGAAATTTACTGTGTGGTTGAGCAGATAAATGGACTGAACCTGTGTCCTTGACACAGTGTAATCTGTCTGTTTTTGTGCTCATCAACTCAAAACCTTCCCGTCCACACCAAACAATGTCCTTGACCTTCGCTATGAACCCACGGGCACATCTACCTCTGAGCACTGAGCTGCCCGAGTAGATGATTACATCGCTTGGGCATAAATGGTCACCAATAAATTGTTGCAGCTCCCATTCAGCACTGAGCTATCCGTGTAGATGATTACATCGCTTGGGCACAAATGGTCACCAATCAATTGTTGAAGCTCCCATTCAGCACTGAGCTGTCCGTGTAGATGATTACATCACTTGGGCACAAATGGTCACCAATCAATTGTTGCAGCTCCCATTCAGCACTGAGCTATCCATGTAGATGATTACATCGCTTGGGCACAAATGGTCACCAATCAATTGTTGCAGCTCCCATTCAGCACAGCCTGCCAGCCAATCCCTGCATGTACGGCCCAATGTCATTACAACCCTGCACAGGTCTGGCTTATGACCCCACCCCCCTACAATGTCATTACAACCCTGCACGGGTCTGGCTTATGACCCCCCCCCCCATTGGGAAATGCATACTACAGGCAGTGCGAGAAACATTACCAAGAGGAGTAACAGTTGCATAACGATGTGGAAGTGTGTAGAAAGCAAGCAGAGGCCACACCCAGCCAACACCACAATAAATACCAGCATGCAAAAGACAAATTTCAAAAGGCCAAGCTGCAGGCTAGGGCGGGGAAGCTGGCAGGGAAAAACAGAGTCACTGAACTTTGAATTTTCATTTGATGTCAGGACAAATGAGATTGACATGGGTATCAAAGCACTCGTAAAACATTACATCGTTACCTACTTCATGATTTTCTTTATCTTTTCTTCCAATGATGCCGCCTAAATCTTTCAGCGACGAAATATCTTCTTCAGGGTTGCAATCTCTTCTGATGACGCCATCTCTTGGTTTAAAAATAACGTAACTACTTGGAATGGTGTGGCTAACGTAACTTTATCATCATTTTTAAGAATGATGATGGCTAACATTCTGTGTGTGTGGTGCACGGGCGTGAAGTAGGCTAATATAACACAACTGTAACAATGACGGTGGCTAATTAACAATATCATTTAAATTGAATGGCGGAGAGAGCTAGTCTGGTTCGCAAGATTAGTCCCGTGTCTGGCTTTCGTTGCCTTGGATGGCTGTGTGAGGTGCCCCCAATCAGGAACTTAGCAAGGCTTTTCATTTCGAGAATGTTACCGCAGCGTGAAGCAAAATAACAATTTTTGTACGCCCGTTCGAAAAATTTTCGATAAGCACCCACTCTCTCTCTCTCTATGAGTAGTGGGCACAGCTTTTCTGCTTTAAAATCGTAGGTAGGCGCCAGTGGTTTGCATTATCACCGGGCCACCAAGGGATTGCGTTGAGCGATTGCTACTCTTGGCCTGCGTGTGCATGAAAAGTCCGTCTGTCGAAAATATCTGGCTGATCCTGCCAGTAGTCATATGCTTGTCTCAATGATTAAGCCGTGCATGTCTAAGTTCACACTGTCTGACAGTGAAATCGCAAATGGCTCATTAAATCAGTCGATGCGACGGCTACTAGGACCACAGGCATGAGCTGGATTTTAGGCTTGGACCCCTGGGGGAGGGGCCCCGAAAAGGACTAACAGTCATTCTTACCAAATGTAGATGACAGATCCTACTTTTATAACTGGCAAATTCTAGAGTAAACAGCTTACCAAGCTCCGACCCTCACGGAAAGTTTAGTTAAATAATAGTCATTGCCCTTTCCCGAGCCGGGGTTCCCACTGGGACCCTTTTTGCTGATTGCAGGCCTTGTGCCCCTTTATCACTTTTAATGATTCACCCTATCAAAGCGATGGTACAGACATGCCCACCATGTTTGTAAATGGTAACAGGGAAACAGGTTTGATTCTGGAGGGGGAGCATGAGAAACGGCTAAAAAATCCAGATAGACAGCGGGAGCACAATTTCCCCCACTCCCGCACAGGAATAGAAAAAAAAAAACAATATGGGATTATTGGGGCCCAAAATTTGGTTTGATTACACTTTAAACCCTTTAACGAGGCTTTTGGAGGGAAAGTCTGGTGCCAGCAGCCACAGTAATTCCAGCCCCAAAGGGCGTATTTAAAAATTTGTTGCAGTTAAAAAGCTCGTATTTGGATCTCAGGTGCAGGCGGGGGTCTGGATCACACAGATTCACTGCCCGTTTTTCCCTGTCTCCCGTCTGACGGCTTTCCCCCGGGTGCTCTTGCGAGTGTACCCGGTGGCTGGAACTTTTACTTTGAAAAATTTTGAGAGTGTCAAAGCAGCCTCAGCTCCTGAATAATGGACAGGAATGGGACCTTGGTTCTATAAAGATTATTAATAATTTATTTGTATCTTTTACTTTATTTTTCATTTAACATGAGGGAAAAATAGGATGAATTCGGGTTTAAATCCGTCATGGACAGTCTGAACAATACGTTTGACAATAACAATGGACCCCAATTTTCAGACTCCCAAAAATTTAATAGAATGGCGAAATCTGTATCGAGATTTGAATTCGGGGTAATATCTCCGCTCAGAATTGACATCCAGTATAATTGAGGTACCATAGATTTGATTTTCAAGGCCCATCTATCGTCGTGTTCATTTGTAAATACTCAATTTTAAAAACGTGACGTACCCTATTTTAAAAATGTAGTCAAACGAGGCCACATCATAAGCCCTTTGCGATAGGTCATGTGACGAACTGTTGCGAATATGTCAGTGATCAAACCCCCTTTTCGAATAATGCCCCTGCATTATTAGAAATGTTTGCTTTTAATCACTCCATAACACTTATAACAATTTTTTCTTTGATTTTTTATCAGCACGTTTTAAACGGGGGCTGTATACTGTTGCTATGGTGTTGTTCAACAACTTTCTCCGTGATCCCAGTTTGATCGGCATGTGCATGCGCAGTCGCCATGGCACATGGGCATGCGTTTCCCCATTCACAAAGGCACGCTTCACAGAAAATGTTTTTCATCCACAGGTGAAGCTAGTACAATGATGAAACTTTCCAGATATATTTAAAATTGTATGCAGAATTCAAAAATACATCTATAATTGATTTAATTCACCAGAAAAGTGTTACAAAGTGCACATGCCAGTCGGATCGATATGTGCAAAGAACAAAAACACATCTTCACAGAAAATATTTACATCCAGTATCCACACTTGTAGCGATGAAACTTTCCTGATATATTTAAAATTATATGCAGAATTCAAAAAATGCATCTTTAATTGATTTAATTCTATCAATAACACACACACACAAAAACAATTAATTACAGTAAGTATGAAATATATTCTTATTCATATAAAAGGTCATGATGACTTCAACCAATTGCTGTGCAGGAATATTAGCAAACCATTCCTGAAAAACCCAGGACGACGTGTGTTATTGTCACGTGAGATTTGAATGAATGAAGGACGTCAAAATAATGCATGGTAAATACAGATAGCGTTTTCCGGGACAACGTGAATCATGGCCGAATGACTCCATATATCATTGTATGCTAATGTTGCTAAATAATTGGGGGCTGCGTGGTCTTGAGGTATGGTGTCCGCCTCGAGTGCTGGAGGTCCCGGGTTCAAGCCCCGGTGATGCCGGGATTTTTTCATGTGGACCTCTAGTACCAAAATTTCCCCTGGTCTCTGGGTAGTGATATCGGACACCCGTGTGTATTGTTGCGCACGTAAAAAATCCCTTGGCAGTTGGAAATTGAAAAAGAGTAGCCTAACAATGCTGCCCAGGTAAAATTTCGAGTTAAAAATCTACCCAAAGTATTTTCAGGATCCTCGATGGTGCTACGGAGTTCGTGCAATGAGCTGAGTTTCTCCAGACTCAGATTTGAGGAAAACGGAGCACCTTATGGGTTGCACCCGTGTGCCGTGATGTTGATCCATCAACTAAACTAAACTCTGTATGTCACTTCCATTTCAATTTCGGGTCATGGCAATTCGAATGAAACTAAGAAGCCTTCGACAGCATCCACCGTCCATCACTTTGGAATCTACTTAACATCTATGGTTTTCCTACCAAATATACCAACGTCATAAAATCTTTCTACAAAGAGACATGCTGCTGCATAAGAACAGAAAGTCAAAACAGGAGTGAAACAGGGTTGTGTCTTATCACCGATGCCCTTTGGAATAGCTATCGATTGGGTCATGTGCAAATGCACAAACAACACAAATATGGGTATCCATTGGGTTGACAAAATTCTAGAAGACCTGGACTTTGCCGGCGATATAGTGCTTTTGAGTTCAACACATCTCATCTCCTTGTCCATTGTCATGGGTTGGCGTTATCCATACATTATCTCCCCAATGTGGTAGGCTGGTATTTTCTCAAGTTATTCCATTTAGGTTTATTCTTGCTGCATGCAGCTCGAATTTCTCTTTCTTCTTTTCAACCCTTTTCTTGGACTCCAGTTTTTGACTCCCCAGGCCAGACATTTAAACTATAACTGTGGAAACAATCCTAAACAGCTGCATATTTTGATGAATTATGACTGTCATAGGGTAAAATTTACTGTGAACATTTCAAGGCTACACCACACCAATATTGTCCCGGAATACAAAACTGCTTTCCTCAGGCCTGAGTGGAAAGTAGCCTTTATTCTCTAGCCTGGAGACAAACTCTTACGACACACAACACCATTCACATTAATAACAGGAACATACCATACTTTCCATGAGTTCTGGAAATTTCTCCTTCAGCTTAGCCACTAGTGACCGGAAGTGACGGTCCATGAATTCTTCTTCTTTCTCCATCTTTGCTCTCATAGCGAGCTTCCTTTCTCTAGCTTGTTGCTCCACCTTGTCCATCATCTGTTGAGAATACAGACAGAATGGTTATTTTGTGAAATGTCTTCAGGCATGCTTGCATGTGGGACAGGCTGGTGTGTGAAATTTACTGTGTGGTTGAGCAGATAAATAGATTGAACCCCTTTTTTTTGCTCATCATCTTAACCCTTTAACGGGCATATCGCCTGATAGCGTTCGATGCGTTAAACGGGCATAACGCCTAATCGCGTCTTTGACGACTAGTCATTTTAAAAATGCGATCTCGCGAATTTCCGAGACTTCCTGTTCCTTTCTACCAGTCTTGCTGATAGAGTGAAAGCGTGGGTAACGTTTGCAAGTGTTTTCGTTAAATTTGATCAGATAGTTCATTAGTTTTCGGGGTTTTGTGCGTTATTATTCAAAATGGAATTCCTCAATTCTTCAAGCGATAGCGGCGATTTTGATGGGTTCAATTTAAGTGACATTGAAACGCACGAAAATGACGACGAATCGGAACTGGATCTCAGTGATATTAGCGTGTGCAGCGTGCACACTTCAGATCTTTCGGACTTTGAAGAAAGTGAATCTGAATCAGAAAATGTCGCTGAAATAAGTCGGGCGGGGCCGTCTCGCGACGCAAACGGTTGGAGCAACACAACAACAACATTGAATATCGGAGAATTTCGTGAAGAAACTGGCGTCAACTTAACAACTGACGATCGTTCTCAGCGTGCATTCTTTCTTCAACTCTTTGAGGAGCAAACGTTTCAAATGATTGCCGATCAAACAAATTTGTATGCTAGGCAAAAGATCGAACAAATAGATTATCGAGGCTGGGTTCCAACAAACGCAACCGAAATGCAGGCCTATTTTGGTCTGCTCATATTATTGGGGATCCACAATCTTCCTCGTTTGGAATTGTATTGGTCTACAGATGATATGTTGGGAGTGCCAGGTGTGAAGAATGTGATGCCGCTGAAGAGATTCAAGAAGCTGGAGCAGTATTTACATGTGGCTGATAACAACACAGCTGACGGCAGTGACCGCCTCCACAAAATTCGGCCTCTCATTGACATGGCTAATAGGACGTTCTTACAACGTTACAGCCCTAAGAAGGAAATTGCCATTGATGAGGCAATGGTGCCATTCAAAGGCAGGAATGCACTAAAACAATATCTACCATCCAAGCCAACAAAATGGGGAATGAAAGTGTGGTGTGCTTGCGAGTCAGCAACTGGCTACCTCCTCCAGTTTTCTGTTTACCGTGGCAAGACAGATGGTGGCATTCAGCATGGACTGGGCCATGATTGTAGTGATGCAGCTTGCCGCCCCCTTTTTGGAAAGTATCATCATCTCTATTTGATAACTTTTTTTCGTCAGTTGGGCTTTTTACTAACCTTCTCCAAGAGAAAACGTATGCGGCAGCAACTGTAAGAAAGAACCGGAAAGATCTGCCTCTGGCATTCAGAGAAAAGAGAAAAATGAAGCAAGGGGACCATCAAGTCTTCCAGAAAGAGGATCTGCTTGCAACTGTGTGGCATGATAAAAGAGATGTCTTCATGCTCTCCAACAATACCTCACACACATTGGACACTGTTGAGCGATGGGACCGGCACACTCGCACCAGAAAGCCTGTGTCCTGCCCTGCTGTCATCAAACTCTACAACCAATGCATGGGAGGGGTGGACAAGGCAGATCAAATGAGGGGGTATTACTCTACACTGAAGAAGTGCAGAAAATACTGGCGCTACCTCCTCAGTTTTGTCTTCGATTCATGCATAAACAATGCATTCATCCTGTTCGAGCAGTCCGCAGCAAAGCCCAGCAAACGCTACGCCCTTCTGGACTTCCGTTTGGATTTATCTAAGCAACTAATCGCAGGATTCTCGAGCAGGAAGAAGGCTGCATCAAAGAGGAAAGGCCAAGCAGTAGTAGCCCCAGAAAGTGTCCACAACCACAAGCTCGTGAGGTTTGAGGGCAGGAAGAAAGCCTGCTCAGCGTGCAGACACGCCAAACGTCGTACCCCTGCAGGACGAACCATTGAAAGTTCATATGGCTGTGATGTGTGCCAAGTGAACTACTGTAGGGACACTTGTTTTCCCCAGCATCTTGGAGCCCAGTGAGCAGTTGGCAGTGTGTGTACATAGTGTATACATGACTGACACTCACAAATAATGTGTAATATTTTGTAAATATTTGTGTTCATATGTGGATTATACCAACAAGACTGGATTATTCATATGACATGTGAGTACAATTATTAATCTGCATGCATTTCTTTTCATTTTGCTCTTTATTTCACTAAAATCCATTCACTAACAACTTAGTTATGATCTTTTTACTAACATCACCTAAAATCTGACTAAAACCCTCAAAAATCTTGCCCGTTTAGAGTTAGAAATTGGAAAAACCTGTGCCCTGTAAAGGGTTAAAACTTTCACGTCCACACCAAACAATGTCCTTGACCTTCGCTATGAAACCACGGGCACATCTACCTCTTAGCACTGAGCTGCCCGAGTAGATGATTACATCGCTAGGGCACAAATGGTCACCAATCAATTGTTGCAGCTCCCATTCAGCACTGAGCTGTCCGTGTAGATGATTACATCACTTGGGC
Organism: Cepaea nemoralis; assembly: GCA_014155875.1. Lineage (NCBI taxonomy): Eukaryota > Metazoa > Mollusca > Gastropoda > Stylommatophora > Helicidae > Cepaea > Cepaea nemoralis. Next base: position 16,847 of record JACEFZ010026584.1, read on the forward strand.
ACAAATGGTCACCAATCAATTGTTGCAGCTCCCATTCAGCACAGCCTGCCAGCCAATCCCTGCATGTACGGCCCAATGTCATTACAACCCTGCACAGGTCTGGCTTATGACCCCCCCCCCCCCCCCACAATGTCATTACAACCCTGCACGGGTCTGGCTTATGACCCCCCCCCACCCCTACTCTTATGACACCCCCCCCTACAATGTCATTACAACCCTGCACAGGTCTGGCTTATGACCCCCCCCCCCCCCCCCCCCCACCCCACAAATGTACTCAAGACACCCATGATATTCCTCTAATCAGCCTGTGGCCCTTGTCCAGGGCTTCATGCGGTGTGTGTTCCGTGTGTCTGCGGTCACTCAGAGATACACAAGATATGATAAGTTACTGACACACATGGATTCCAAATGTTGCTGATATGTAGCCGGGGCGGGGGAATGAGCGCCCAACCTGGCATAAATACTCCAATGGCTTGTGCATGCATCACCTATGCAACAAAAGTCCAACTCCTGGCCTTCTCGTGGCGGACCTGTTTTAACTAACGGGAGAAGGGGCGCAGCGAGTCACTGGCACCAAGAAATAACCAGAACGCTCTAGATGTGTATGCACGCGCAGACATGTGTACCTAAACTCGAGTGAGACCACAGTCTGCTCTAGCAAAGGAAAGGTGCTGAAGACGGAGGCAACCAGCCAGGAGGCACACCACAGAAATCAGGATGCCATGCAATCACGCAAAATGGAATATGTCAACTACTGCTAAATGTTATGGTGCTCGCCCTGCTTTGGACCCCCAGGCAGGTGCAGTGCCCTATGTCTCGAAAGGGTCCAACCACAACTACTGGAGGTCCTTCTCAGATGCCCTGTGCAGCCAGGGGACCTGAGAATAGAACGTCTGATCATACCAAACAAAGACTTAAAATAATTCACTGGAATGCTAAGAGTCAGGGGGAAAAAAAATTAGAAAACATCTTGGGCCAAGAAAAAGTAAGCGTATGTTGCTTGCAAGAAACTCACCTTAATGAAAATATAGCCTTCAAAAACAGAGGCTACCAGTGTTACCGATCTGACCAAAAGGACAGGAGAAAGGGTGAGATACTGACCCTTGTAAAAAAATACTACTGCTTCTCGAACTGAAGTTTACATGGAAGGAGCCGAGTATCAGACACTTAGACTTAAGACAGGCTATACAGACCTGCTTCTGATCAATTACTACTGTCCAAGTGACTGCCCACAGGCACTGGACACACTACCATTAACAGATAAAAATGATTGTGTGTGGCGATCACATAGACCAGAGAGGAGAGAGACTGGCAGGATGAGAATAGATTCATCTTGATTAACAAGCTGCCGATCCACATACTTTCTACTCGAGATCATGGCACACTACAACTACACCTGACCTGGCTTTTCATTCACCAGACCTGGAGTGGAACATTACACGAATTGTTGAGAAACAACTTGGTGGCAGTGACCATCGGCCAGTCTTTCTAACTGTAGATTGATTGATTGATTTAGGAATCGACATCACAGCATTCGGGGCAATCCCATAAGTGCTCCGTCCCCATCCTCAGCAGCCAGCAAAGAGTCTCATCACTAATAGTACCAGTAGCAATCTGATTATAAGTCCTTCTCGCCTTTCCTTTGAGCGTTGAGTGTCGGCCAGATCCCTTCATCACTCCTCGTTGTCTCATTCTTGCCAGACCATGGCTCCTCCGAGGTGTGCACATGCTCCCACAAGGCCGCAACCACGTCTGCCTTGTCATGTATCAATACTCCACCAAGTTCTGCAGAGCCAGCCAATCTGTCCGCCTGTTCATTTCCCGGCACACCGGCAAGCCACTCCACACGAAGTCTGCCCGTCCTCACCCTCGTCAGCATGCTTTCTGAGTCAGTTACAATCACGATGTGTGTGTGTCATATTCTCCATCCAGCGGAGAGCCGCAGTGACTGCGTCCACTTCTATCCTTAAGCTGGATGTTGTGGTATCATATGTCAGGCTCTCCTGCCCCAAACATCGACCATTAGCTTTGGCTATGAAACCCCAGCCACTTCTCTCACCTCTTGACACCGAACCATCTGTGTAGATAATCACATCACTCGAGTGAGCATTGTCCTGAATTAGTTGCTGGATTTCCACTTCCGTGACCCCTGCTGGGCACTCCCTGCACTCCTGGCTTAATGTGATTATAACTCTGCACAAGTCTGACTGCTCCGCTGGCACTCTGACCCACTCCTCTCCATGCCTAATGATCTCCAGGGGGCACACTTGTCTGATCGTATCCTCTGCCTGAGCCGTCCAGGATTTCCCTCTTATCAGTCGCTGACCCTTAACTGCGTCCAGCGCCTCATACAGTGGGTGGTCTGTGTCTGCAGCTACTCTGAGGTATGCCTTTGCCTGCATCACCTTGAGCCTACCAGCAACAGTCGGCAGACCAAGGATGTAACGCATACACACTACTGGGGTGTCTCTAGTGCATCCCAGAATGACCCGCATAGCTTCGTTCTGTATGCGCTCTAACTTCACCAGCTGACTCTATGAGACAGTGAGCAGACCTAATCCATAATCAATTACTGAGAGGATCAAGTGCTGGTATAGTGTGAAAAGCATTCTCTGCTCTATGTCCATTGCAGCCATAATTTTAAGTGCATTGAGTCCCTTTTGAGTTCTTGTCACGACCGTCTCCACATGGTCCTTGAAGGATAGGCTCCTGTCAAATGTGATCCCCAGATACTTCAGTTTGTTCTCTCTGCTGACATTTCTACCATCTATCACGAGGCTTGGGACATCAGCTCTTACAATACTGTTGTCCACAAAACAGCCGCTTTTTCCGGATGGATGACAGCACTCATTTCTGTGCACCAGTCAATCACTTCATCTACTGTCGCCTGTACTGTAACTCCTGGGTTGTTTGCTCCCTATCTCTCCCCTACCTATATGCAAGAATATCATCTGCAAATGTTAGTATTCTTCAAACCCCTGGTGCTTCTAAAATGAGCTTGTAAGTGAAAGCAGCATCCTCTAGAGGTGGAACTACAAGAAAGCAGACTGGGCAATGTACAAGCATTGCACCAGCATACTGGTTGGAAACCTAAACACTGAGAATGACATAAATAAAGTAGTTGAAGAGTTTGGGAAATGCATACTACAGGCAGCGCGAGAAAAATTACCAAGAGGAGTCCGTAAACAATATAAAGGCTACTGGAATAGTGAACTGGAACAGTTGCATAACGATGTGGAAGTGTGTAGAAAGCAAGCAGAGGCCACACCCAGCCAAGAGCACAACAATAAATACCAGCATGCAAAAGCCAAATTTCAAAAGGCCAAGCTGCAGGCTAGACGGGGAAGCTGGCAAGAGAAAACAGTCACTGAACTTTCAATTTTCATTTGATAATGTCAGACAAATAAGATTGACATGGGTATCAAAGCACTCGTAACAACATTACATCGTTACCTACTTCATTATTTTTCTTTATCTGTTCTTCCAATGATGCCGCCTGATCTTTCAGCGACGCAATATCTTCTTTCAGGGTTGCAATCTCTTCTTCTAATGACACCATCTCTTGGAGTTGGTTCTGAAAATAACAGTAACTACTTGGAATGGTGGTGGCTAACGTAACATATATCATCACTTTTAAGAATGATGATGGCTAACATTCTGTGTGTGTGTGTGCACGTGCGTGAAGTAGGCTAATATAACACAACTGTAACAATGACGGTGGCTAATATAACATATATCACTTATATGAATGGCGGAGAGAGCTAGTCTGGTTCGCAAGATTAGTCCCGAGTCTGGCATTCGTTGCCTTGGATGGCTGTGTGAGGTGCACCCAATCAGGAACTTAGCAAGGCAGGCATTTCGAGAATGTTACCGCAGCGTGAAGCAAAATAACAACTTTTGTACGACCGTTCGAAAAAGTTTCGATAAGCGCCCACTCTCTCTCTCTCTATGAGTAGTGGGCACAGCTTTTCTGCTTTGAAAGCTCGTAGGTAGGCGTCCAGTGGTTTTGCATGTATCACCGGGTACCAAGGGAGTGCGTTGAGCGATTGCTACTCTTGGCCTGCGTGTGCATGAAAAGTCCGTCTGTGCAATAGATATCTGGCTGATCCTGCCAGTAGTCATATGCTTGTCTCAATGATTAAGCAGTGCATGTCTAAGTTCACACTGTCTGACAGTGAAACCGCAAATGGCTCATTAAATCAGTCGATGCTGACGGCTACTAGGAGCCACAGGCATGAGCTGGATGTCAGGCTTGGACCCGTGGGGGATGGGCCCTGAAAAGGACATAACAGTCATTCTTACCAAATGTAGATGACATGATCCTACTTGGATAACTGGCAATTCTAGAGCTAATACATGCTTACCAAGCTCCGACCCTCACGGAAAGTATTAGTTCAAAACTAATAGTCATTGCCCTTCCTGAGCCGCAGTGTTCCCACTGGTGACCCTTTGTGCTGATTGCATGGCCTTAGGTGCCTGTGATGCATCTTTCACATGATTCTACCCTATCAAATGTCGATGGTACATGACATGCCTACCATGTTTGTAAATGGTAACAAAGAATCGGGGTTTGATTCTGGAGAGGGAGCATGAGAAACGGCTACAAAATCCAAGATAGACAGCAGGAGCACAACTTACCCACTCCCGGCACAGGGAGATAGACGAAAAATAACAATATGGGACTCTATTGAGGCCCCATAATTGGATTGATTACACTTTAAACCCTTTAACGAGGATCTATTGGAGGGCAAGTCTGGTGCCAGCAGCCACAGTAATTCCAGCTCCAATGGCGTATATTAAAGTTGTTGCAGTTAAAAAGCTCGTAGTTGGATCTCAGGTGCAGGCGGGCGGTCTGGATCACACAGATTCACTGCCCGTTGTTCCTGCTCTACCGTCTGACGGCTTTCTCCCGTGGGTGCTCTTTGCTGAGTGTACCCGGTGGCTGGCACGTTTACTTTGAAAGAATTAGAGAGTGTTCAAAGCAGGCCTCAGCTGCCTGAATAATGGTACATGGAATAGGACCTTGGTCCTATAAAGATTATTAATAATTTATTTGTATACTTTTACTATTATTTTATCATTTAACATGACGGAACATATGGATGAATTCAGGTTTAATATCCGTCAGTGGACAGTCTGAGACAATCACGTTGTGACAATAACAATGGACCCAATTTTCCAGACTCAAAGTATGAATAGAATGGCAAAATCTGTATCGAGATTTTGACATTCAGGTGTGAATATCTCCGCTCAGAACTGACATCCAAGTATAATTGAGGTACCATTAGATTTTGATTTTCAAGGCCTATCTATCTGTCAGTGGTCTCATTAGTAAATACTCAAATTTAAAATCGTGATCGTACCATCTATTAATAATGTAGTCAAACGTAGGCCACGTCATAAGCCAGTTTGCGAATAGGTCATGTGACGAACTGTTTGCGAATATGTCATGTGATGCCCCTGCATTATTAGCAAATGTTTGCTTATAATCACTCCGTAACACTATATGAACAATTATTTCTTTGATTTTGTATCAGCACGTTTTAAACAGTCAGGTTGTATACTGTTGCTATGGTGCTTGTTCAACAACTTTCTCCGTGATCCCAGTCCGAATCGGTCATGTGCATGCGCAGTCGCCATGGCACATGGCCATGCGTTTCCCCATTCACAAAGGCACGCTTCGCAGAAAATGTTTTTCATCCACAGGTGAAGCTAGTACAATGATGAAACTTTCCAGATATATTTAAAATTGTATGCAGAATTCAAAAATACATCTATAATTGATTTAATTCACCAGAAAAGTGTTACAAAGTGCACATGCCAGTCGGATCGATATGTGCAAAGAACAAAAACACATCTTCACAGAAAATATTTACATCCAGTATCCACACTTGCAGCGATGAAACTTTCCTGATATATTTAAAATTATATGCAGAATTCAAAAAATGCATCTTTAATTGATTTAATTCTATCAATAACACACACACACAAAAACAATTAATTACAGTAAGTATGAAATATATTCTTATTCATATAAAAGGTCATGATGACTTCAACCAATTGCTGTGCAGGAATATTAGCAAACCATTCCTGAAAAACCCAGGACGACGTGTGTTATTGTCACGTGAGATTTGAATGAATGAAGGACGTCAAAATAATGCATGGTAAATACAGATAGCGTTTTCCGGGACAACGTGAATCATGGCCGAATGACTCCATATATCATTGTATGCTAATGTCGCTAAATAATTGGGGGCTGCGTGGTCTTGAGGTATGGTGTCCGCCTCGAGTGCTGGAGGTCCCGGGTTCAAGCCCCGGTGATGCCGGGAGTTTTTCATGTGAACCTCTCATCATCATCAAGTGCGGTGCCGGCTGGCGTAGGCGTTCATGGCTCTCCACAGATCTCGGTCTTTGGTGTTCTGGATCAACTCTGCTGATGATATTCCTCCATGCCACCGTCTCAGTCCGTCCAGAATAATTTCTCTTGGTCTGCCTCTGCCTCTCTTCCCCTCGATCTTTCCAGTTGTCACGATGTTCTCCAATGCCTCTCTTCTCATCACATGACCAAAGAAAGATGTTTGTCTCTTTCTTATTGTTGTATATAGTGTTCTAGTTTCATTAGCCTCTTTCAGGCAATCGTTGTTAGTTACTCTGGCAGTCCAAGGAATTCGCAACATTCGTCTTAAAAACCACATCTCTGTTGCTTCTAAGTTCTTCCTAATTTGTTCAATTACATTCCAAGATTCGCTGCCATACAGCAAAACTGGTTCTATATAGCATTTTAGTACTCTCTTTCTTACATTCATTGATAGCGACTTATTGCATAAGATACTCTTCATTTTCTGAAATGCTGTCTTTGTCTGCCCTATTCTGCTCTTAATCTCTGTTGTACATCTTCCATCTGATGTTATAAATGCCCCTAGGTATTTAAAATTATCCACTTGGTTGAGAATTTCCCCTTCTATTTCTATGTCACATTTTGGCGTCCCCATTTTCTCTAGTGAACCTCTAGTACCAAAATTTCCCCTGGTCTCTGGGTAGTGATATCGGACGCCCATGTGTATTGTTGCGCACGTAAAAAATCCCTTGGCAGTTGGAAATCGAAAAAGAGTAGCCTAACAATGCTGCCCAGGTAAAATTTCGAGTTAAAAAATCTACCCAAAGTATTTTCAGGATCCTCGATGGTGCTACAGGAGTTCGTGCAATGAGCTGAGTTTCTCCAGACTCAGATTTGAGGAAAACGGAGCACCTTATGGGTTGCACCCGTGTGCCGTGATGTTGATCCATCAACTAAACTAAACTCTGTATGTCACTTCCATTTCAATTTCGGGTCATGGCAATTCGAATGAAACTAAGAAGCCTTCGACAGCATCCACCGTCCATCACTTTGGAATCTACTTAACATCTATGGTTTTCCTACCAAATATACCAACGTCATAAAATCTTTCTACAAAGAGACACGTTGCTGCATAAGAACAGAAACAGGCAACTCTGACTGGTTCTCAGTTGAAACAGGAGTGAAACAGGGTTGTGTCTTATCACCGATGCCCTTTGGAATAGCTATCGATTGGGTCATGTGCAAATGCACAAACAACACAAATATGGGTATCCATTGGGGTTGACAAAATTCTAGAAGACTTGGACTTTGCCGACGATATAGTGCTTAATTAGTATTAGTTGTTAGTCAGTGTATATAACTAAACTAACAATTAGATAACGGCAAAGACAATTAATTCACTTCAGTAACAAATACACAAAATGTAAAAAGGGATTTATTAAATTCTTACCGTTTTATAAACCTCTTGAAGCAAGAACGATCAAGATTTGTTATCAAAACAAAGCACAAGGGCCAATGAACTTATGAAGTCACCGAATATCAATTACAGGCGATGTGCTGTAAACTGATTCCCATGTACAAAATACACACACGTGTAATCCCTAGTTGACCTGTGGACCGACTTACTTCAACTGTTCGTGTATCTACCGGCAAGCTGCCTTCGTGTCTAAAAATGTCCAGGTGATTGAGGTCCACAACAGTTTCACACCACTCCGATCATCCACGCTTGTTTACAAATAACCGGATATCCGGTGTGATGTTTGTTATTCAATCCGGCTAAATCACGTGACATCATCATGTGCCGTGCCGGGTGGTGTAAGTCTTCATCTCTCTCCACAGATCTCGGTCCACGGTGTTCTAAATCAGCTCATCATCATCGTCATCATCATCAAGTGCCCTGCCAGCTGGCGTAAGCGTTCATGTCTCACTACATATCTCGGGCTTTGGTGTTCTGCATGATAATATTCCTCCATGCCACCGTCTCAATCCATCCAACATTTCCATGATTTTGCCATCAGTGGCTGGATGAGGGTTTGGTGTCACCTGTGGCTCATGGCTATCTCTACTGGACGAAGATGTCCTAAGACATCCATTAACGCCGTTCATTGCTTTTGATATGTGATTAGTCATGAAATTTTGGGAAGATAATGTGGTGGTTTGCCCTTGCTTTTCATAGCCACATGAGGATCTTTTACCTCTGCCTTTGACAGCCATTTCCGAATGTCAGGAGAATTGCATGCCCTGCTAAGTTCAGCTGCAGAGTTGTCCACTTATTCATGTGGATACTCGGTCCCCATGGCTGCATTTACCACACCATGGTGTGTTTCTCAGCATCTATCACTGGGTGGTGCAGTTGGGGTATTCCCTTCATACAGTTATGGTCTGCGATGGCCAAAACTCCCCCAGTACTTTTAGAGGACAGATGAGCTCTATTGATGTAAATCACCCATGCCACAGTCTTAGTTAAGTTAATTGCATATTTTTAACAGGACGTCACAGTCAACCACAGCTTTGTTGACTGTGATTTCTTGACAAGTTTACGTTCAGTAGTTTGCCATTGCTTTCTGAATGATCAGCTCGCATACAATTGTATGAATATCAACTAAGGACGGTCTGCTTCCAAATCGCCCGCAGTTGTGCTTCGAACGTGGTATGCAGGATTATGAATTGCGTTTGTAACTCCTTTGCCACATAGCCTTACACATTAGCTACTGAAAAGTGCTATCCAAAGGTGCATCATTCAAGTCTCTGCCTCAATTCTCAGATGAGATGTGTGTGTTTTGTGTAAATATAATTTATTAGGGAAACTAAATATTGATTGAGCATATTTGGCCTAACACTTTTTTATTTGTGAACAATTAGTGGTAGCAACAATGTACTATGGCCTGTGCTTCAAACGTGCTGACACATAATCAAAGACATACTTTAGCTATTTGTGTCAGGTCTTAGTCAGATATAACTGAGCTACCGTATAACAGTAGATGGTACTACCTGTTATCTGTTAGCGCGAACATTGAGTGGCGCTTACCAAACCCGACACCCCACATTGTGCCAACAGCTTTGGTCAGGAAGAGCGCAATTGGGAGGGTACAAGCCTTACCCTGGTGTGAGGAAATGCAAGCTAAAGATAAAATGTCGTGGCAGGGCAGACCAGGCCCTAAGCCTTGTATGACAGTATAGGCGGTTATATGGGGTTTTAGTTAGTTTGGCACGACAGTGTGCAAGGAGAAAGGGACAAATAGTTGATGCACACATGAGCACCGAGTAGTAAGGGACGCTCACGTGGTGACGTAGAAAACCGGGGGGTTAGTTACTACTCTGCCGCCTGGCCTGAAAGACGTGTCTACTTTTATAGTCGCTGTATAAATTTTGATATCACCAAAGAAGTTCCAAATAGATTGAGACATTTTTAGTCGTCATTGGTTTGACTTATTATATGCAGTTGCACGCAGTTGCCTTTTGTGTCCTGGCGCACTGTTAAAGGACACAAACTGGTGCCGTGACCAGGATTCTTGCTTGAGTTATCGCGGCCAACCGAAGTAATTTCTAAACTACATGTTTCATTGATGCACCTATGAGAACCACTACAGAACAGACGCCATCAAAGTTGCTGTCACATACACGCTCAAGCTGAAGAGATGGCGTAGAAATTTAAGTTTCAGGACACTTTGGAGGTGCTGAAGAAAACGTCAACTTGTGCTATTAACGCTCAGCTCAGTTCATCATGAAGATTTGTTATATAATATGCGATCCAGCCATATGGGTTTCTCTGAGGCGGTTAGGCATAATGGTTGCCGACTCTGCTAAAGAGGGTACCTTACCTTGATCGTTTTGTTTACCTGACCAGAGTTGAGCTCGAAATGTTTTCATCCCAAAACTATACCGAAGTTGCCCTTTTATGGGTGAAGTCTGAAGTTGCCCTTTTACTGGTGAAGTCTGAAGTTGCCCTTTTACGGGTGAAGTCTGAAGTTGCCCTTTTACGGGTGAAATCCAAAGTTGCCCTTTTACGAGTGAAGTCCGAAGTTGATCAACACTCAAGCGGAGCCAAAAACCTGAACTCAGAGATCTTCCGGGAGTGAAACTGAGATGGACATATCACACTTGGAAAGTATAGACTATATACGCCTCACGTTGTATCCTTAACGTATAATTAAACATAAAGATTATATTGTAAATAATTATATGTAATTATAACGTTGTAATTACTCAATATTATTATTGACTGAAGTAATTAGCTAATTAGCATTTAACAAAGGTCTTAAAATGGCACAGGATGAGGCTTCGTTGACACAGGTTTTGGTTGGAGTGGGTAGAGCAATATACAGACTTAATACAGCAATGAAACAGCAAGGGGTAGGTACAGACATTGAAAAATTTAGTGGTCAAGCAAGAGATTTTAAGAAATGGATGACAGCGTTAGTGGGAGCCATGGATGAAGAAAAGAAAAAAATTGCTTACTAGGCAACAGTATCACCGGTTTCGGACCATATTAGAAAGAAATTAGAAGCTGGGGCAGATGAGACCTGGGAACATTTTAAAGATGATCTAGCTCATAAATACACGGAAATCACAGATCCTCAACATGCATTTTCAGTGCTGAGACAGTCTAGGCAGAACAGTGGAGAAAGTGTGCAACTATATAGCGATAGGCTAATTGATCTGGCTGAAGAGGCATTTCTAGGACAGAATGTGCAAGGAGAAGAGGTAGAAAGAATGCTGGTTGGAATATTGTTGACGGAATAAAGTTGGATGGACGTAAATTCAAGCTTATGAGGGAGAATCCTGCAAGATTATCACAGGCTGTGGATATAGCTGTACAGGAAGAAAGTTTGAGAAGGAGATTTATACTAAGGGTAGGACGAGAAATAGGAAGCAGTAGAGAAGATAGGATTGAGGAACCTATGGAGATAGGACAAGCAAGGTACGGATGGAGAAGACGGGGAGAAATACAGACACTGCAGGGAAATAATAACGAAAGTAATCAAGATAGAGGAAGACAAATGAGAAACCCAATCAGAGAGACAGTAGGTAGTACAAATATGGTCTGTTGGAATTGTGGACAAAATGGACATAGTTACAGATTTTGTAACAACCGACATGCTCAGGTTAGTACACAGAATAGAAATGTTAATAATAGACCAAGTAGAAATTTTTAAGACAGGCAGAGGAATTTTGCAAGGTCAGGAGGTCAGGGGAACTGGCGTCCCACTTATACACAGAATCATGTTAATGGGAGGCAAACTAAAAATAGCTGGAGACAGAATAGAATAAGTAATATAGAAACACGGACATATAATAGAGGTCGACATGGTCGGAGTTTCAATCCAAATAACCAATATAAAACCACTACGTTAAGGCCATGTCTAGCTTCAACCTGCTTTAATGGTGGGCAGGAAGTACACTTTTATAGACCGTGTCCAAATAATAGACAGCCGCTTTAAAACAGTGACAGAAAGTATCGCAGTTGTGATATACACTGTATAAAATCTGACGTGACAAGGACACGGAGGTATATGGCGAAGCAACATAACAAGCCAGAAGTCAATGCTTATCAGAGAAAGAATTTTTATAAGAAACGATGGAACTGGCCATCTAATAATGAAGTCGTGAGAACATTGCAAAATCAGTGGTTTGAGATCAGACAGTTGAGATATTCACTTACAAAGCCAAACAAAAGAGAAGGTCAAGTCAATGGAACATCAGGTACTCAAAAGGTGTTTTCAGTTGTTAGAGGCAGACAGGAAAGAGAGACACAGTCGCAGATGATTGAAGTGGTAGCTAATAGTACGCAGACACAAACTGGTACTGTGGAGAGGACAACTCAGGTACAGTCAATTAAGAAAATAGAAAAGGGGGATGCAGACTATTAAGTCGGTAGAAGAAGTTGCAGAGTCACCGCGGGTGAAAGTAGAAAAGAGAGACACCGTTTAATTTAAGGAAGACAGACAGACAAAACTAAGGACGTCAAAAGACAACTGAGAAAAAGTACTAGAGATAGGAATGCAACAACAACTTTAAACTTGGTACGACTGATGTGGTAGGTTCCTCAGACATTGAAATTATAATGGGGTAATTCAGGACAATCAATTCCAGTATATTAAAATTGTATGCAAAATTCAAAAATACATCTATAATTGATTTAATTCACCAGAAAAGTGTTACAAAGTGCACATGCCAGTCGGATCGATATGTGCAAAGAACAAAAACACATCTTCACAGAAAATATTTACATCCAGTATCCACACTTGCAGCGATGAAACTTTCCTGATATATTTAAAATTATATGCAGAATTCAAAAAATGCATCTTTAATTGATTTAATTCTATCAATAACACACACACACAAAAACAATTAATTACAGTAAGTATGAAATATATTCTTATTCATATAAAAGGTCATGATGACTTCAACCAATTGCTGTGCAGGAATATTAGCAAACCATTCCTGAAAAACCCAGGACGACGTGTGTTATTGTCACGTGAGATTTGAATGAATGAAGGACGTCAAAATAATGCATGGTAAATACAGATAGCGTTTTCCGGGACAACGTGAATCATGGCCGAATGACTCCATATATCATTGTATGCTAATGTCGCTAAATAATTGGGGGCTGCGTGGTCTTGAGGTATGGTGTCCGCCTCGAGTGCTGGAGGTCCCGGGTTCAAGCCCCGGTGATGCCGGGAGTTTTTCATGTGAACCTCTCATCATCATCAAGTGCGGTGCCGGCTGGCGTAGGGCGTTCATGGCTCTCCACAGATCTCGGTCTTTGGTGTTCTGGATCAACTCTGCTGATGATATTCCTCCATGCCACCGTCTCAGTCCGTCCAGCAATAATTTCTCTTGGTCTGCCTCTGCCTCTCTTCCCCTCGATCTTTCCAGTTGTCACGATGTTCTCCAATGCCTCTCTTCTCATCACATGACCAAAGAAAGATGTTTGTCTCTTTCTTATTGTTGTATATAGTGTTCTAGTTTCATTAGCCTCTTCAGGCAATCGTTGTTAGTTACTCTGGCAGTCCAAGGAATTCCGCAACATTCGTCTTAAAAAACCACATCTCTGTTGCTTCTAAGTTCTTCCTATTTGTTCAATTACATTCCAAGATTCGCTGCCATACAGCAAAACTGGTTCTATATAGCATTTTAGTACTCTCTTTCTTACATTCATTGATAGCGACTTATTGCATAAGATACTCTTCATTTTCTGAAATGCTGTCTTTGCCTGCCCTATTCTGCTCTTAATCTCTGTTGTACATCTTCCATCTGATGTTATAAATGCCCCTAGGTATTTAAAATTATCCACTTGGTTGAGAATTTTCCCTTCTATTTCTATGTCACATTTTGGCGTCCCCATTTTCTCTAGTGAACCTCTAGTACCAAAATTTCCCCTGGTCTCTGGGTAGTGATATCGGACGCCCATGTGTATTGTTGCGCACGTAAAAAATCCCTTGGCAGTTGGAAATCGAAAAAGAGTAGCCTAACAATGCTGCCCAGGTAAAATTTCGAGTTAAAAATCTACCCAAAGTATTTTCAGGATCCTCGATGGTGCTACGGAGTTCGTGCAATGAGCTGAGTTTCTCCAGACTCAGATTTGAGGAAAACGGAGCACCTTATGGGTTGCACCCGTGTGCCGTGATGTTGATCCATCAACTAAACTAAACTCCGTATGTCACTTCCATTTCAATTTCGGGTCATGGCAATTCGAATGAAACTAAGAAGCCTTCGACAGCATCCACCGTCCATCACTTTGGAATCTACTTAAAATCTATGGTTTTCCTACCAAATATACCAACGTCATAAAATCTTTCTACAAAGAGACATGTTGCTGCGTAAGAACAGAAACAGGCAACTCTGACTGGTTCTCAGTTGAAACAGGAGTGAAACAGGGTTGTGTCTTATCACCGATGCTCTTTGGAATAGCTATCGATTGGGTCATGTGCAAATGCACAAACAACACAAATATGGGTATCCATTGGGTTGACAAAATTCTAGAAGACTTGGACTTTGCCGACGATATAGTGCTTAATTAGTATTAGTTGTTAGTCAGTGTATATAACTAAACTAACAATTAGATAAAGGCAAAGACAATTAATTCACTTCAGTAACAAATACACAAAATGTAAAAAGGGATTTATTAAATTCTTACCGTTTTATAAACCTCTTGAAGCAAGAACGATCAAGATTTGTTATCAAAACAAAGCACAAGGGCCAATGAACTTATGAAGTCACCGAATATCAATTACAGGCGATGTGCTGTAAACTGATTCCCATGTACAAAATACACACACGTGTAATCCCTAGTTGACCTGTGGACCGACTTACTTCAACTGTTCGTGTATCTACCGGCAAGCTGCCTTCGTGTCTAAAAATGTCCAGGTGATTGAGGTCCACAACAGTTTCACACCACTCCGATCATCCACGCTTGTTTACAAATAACCGGATATCCGGTGTGATGTTTGTTATTCAATCCGGCTAAATCACGTGACATCATCATGTGCCGTGCCGGGTGGTGTAAGTCTTCATCTCTCTCCACAGATCTCGGTCCACGGTGTTCTAAATCAGCTCATCATCATCGTCATCATCATCAAGTGCCCTGCCAGCTGGCGTAAGCGTTCATGTCTCACTACATATCTCGGGCTTTGGTGTTCTGCATGATAATATTCCTCCATGCCACCGTCTCAATCCATCCAACATTTCCATGATTTTGCCATCAGTGGCTGGATGAGGGTTTGGTGTCACCTGTGGCTCATGGCTATCTCTACTGGACGAAGATGTCCTAAGACATCCATTAACGCCGTTCATTGCTTTTGATATGTGATTAGTCATGAAATTTTGGGAAGATAATGTGGTGGTTTGCCCTTGCTTTTCATAGCCACATGAGGATCTTTTACCTCTGCCTTTGACAGCCATTTCCGAATGTCAGGAGAATTGCATGCCCTGCTAAGTTCAGCTGCAGAGTTGTCCACTTATTCATGTGGATACTCGGTCCCCATGGCTGCATTTACCACACCATGGTGTGTTTCTCAGCATCTATCACTGGGTGGTGCAGTTGGGGTATTCCCTTCATACAGTTATGGTCTGCGATGGCCAAAACTCCCCCAGTACTTTTAGAGGACAGATGAGCTCTATTGATGTAAATCACCCATGCCACAGTCTTAGTTAAGTTAATTGCATATTTTTAACAGGACGTCACAGTCAACCACAGCTTTGTTGACTGTGATTTCTTGACAAGTTTACGTTCAGTAGTTTGCCATTGCTTTCTGAATGATCAGCTCGCATACAATTGTATGAATATCAACTAAGGACGGTCTGCTTCCAAATCGCCCGCAGTTGTGCTTCGAACGTGGTATGCAGGATTATGAATTGCGTTTGTAACTCCTTTGCCACATAGCCTTACACATTAGCTACTGAAAAGTGCTATCCAAAGGTGCATCATTCAAGTCTCTGCCTCAATTCTCAGATGAGATGTGTGTGTTTTGTGTAAATATAATTTATTAGGGAAACTAAATATTGATTGAGCATATTTGGCCTAACACTTTTTTATTTGTGAACAATTAGTGGTAGCAACAATGTACTATGGCCTGTGCTTCAAACGTGCTGACACATAATCAAAGACATACTTTAGCTATTTGTGTCAGGTCTTAGTCAGATATAACTGAGCTACCGTATAACAGTAGATGGTACTACCTGTTATCTGTTAGCGCGAACATTGAGTGGCGCTTACCAAACCCGACACCCCACATTGTGCCAACAGCTTTGGTCGGAAGAGCGCAATTGGGAGGGTACAAGCCTTACCCTGGTGTGAGGAAATGCAAGCTAAAGATAAAATGTCGTGGCAGGGCAGACCAGGCCCTAAGCCTTGTATGACAGTATAGGCGGTTATATGGGGTTTTAGTTAGTTTGGCACGACAGTGTGCAAGGAGAAAGGGACAAATAGTTGATGCACACATGAGCACCGAGTAGTAAGGGACGCTCACGTGGTGACGTAGGAAAACCGGGGGGGTTTGTTACTACTCTGCCGCCTGGCCTGAAAGACGTGTCTACTTTTATAGTCGCTGTATAAATTTTGATATCACCAAAGAAGTTCCAAATAGATTGAGACATTTTTAGTCGTCATTGGTTTGACTTATTATATGCAGTTGCACGCAGTTGCCTTTTGTGTCCTGGCGCACTGTTAAAGGACACAAACTGGTGCCGTGACCAGGATTCTTGCTTGAGTTATCGCGGCCAACCGAAGTAATTTCTAAACTACATGTTTCATTGATGCACCTATGAGAACCACTACAGAACAGACGCCATCAAAGTTGCTGTCACATACACGCTCAAGCTGAAGAGATGGCGTAGAAATTTAAGTTTCAGGACACTTTGGAGGTGCTGAAGAAAACGTCAACTTGTGCTATTAACGCTCAGCTCAGTTCATCATGAAGATTTGTTATATAATATGCGATCCAGCCAATGGGTTTCTCTGAGGGTTGCTAAGGCTCTCCACAGATCTCGGTCTTTGGTGTTCTGGATCAACTCTGCTGATGATATTCCTCCATGCCACCGTCTCAGTCCGTCCAGAATAATTTCTCTTGGTCTGCCTCTGCCTCTCTTCCCCTCGATCTTTCCAGTTGTCACGATGTTCTCCAATGCCTCTCTTCTCATCACATGACCAAAGAAAGATGTTTGTCTCTTTCTTATTGTTGTATATAGTGTTCTAGTTTCATTAGCCTCTTTCAGGCAATCGTTGTTAGTTACTCTGGCAGTCCAAGGAATTCGCAACATTCGTCTTAAAAACCACATCTCTGTTGCTTCTAAGTTCTTCCTAATTTGTTCAATTACATTCCAAGATTCGCTGCCATACAGCAAAACTGGTTCTATATAGCATTTTAGTACTCTCTTTTCTTACATTCATTGATAGCGACTTATTGCATAAGATACTCTTCATTTTCTGAAATGCTGTCTTTGCCTGCCCTATTCTGCTCTTAATCTCTGTTGTACATCTTCCATCTGATGTTATAAATGCCCCTAGGTATTTAAAATTATCCACTTGGTTGAGAATTTTCCCTTCTATTTCTATGTCACATTTTGGCGTCCCCATTTTCTCTAGTGAACCTCTAGTACCAAAATTTCCCCTGGTCTCTGGGTAGTGATATCGGACGCCCATGTGTATTGTTGCGCACGTAAAAAATCCCTTGGCAGTTGGAAATCGAAAAAGAGTAGCCTAACAATGCTGCCCAGGTAAAATTTCGAGTTAAAAATCTACCCAAAGTATTTTCAGGATCCTCGATGGTGCTACGGAGTTCGTGCAATGAGCTGAGTTTCTCCAGACTCAGATTTGAGGAAAACGGAGCACCTTATGGGTTGCACCCGTGTGCCGTGATGTTGATCCATCAACTAAACTAAACTCCGTATGTCACTTCCATTTCAATTTCGGGTCATGGCAATTCGAATGAAACTAAGAAGCCTTCGACAGCATCCACCGTCCATCACTTTGGAATCTACTTAACATCTATGGTTTTCCTACCAAATATACCAACGTCATAAAATCTTTCTACAAAGAGACATGTTGCTGCGTAAGAACAGAAACAGGCAACTCTGACTGGTTCTCAGTTGAAACAGGAGTGAAACAGGGTTGTGTCTTATCACCGATGCTCTTTGGAATAGCTATCGATTGGGTCATGTGCAAATGCACAAACAACACAAATATGGGTATCCATTGGGTTGACAAAATTCTAGAAGACTTGGACTTTGCCGACGATATAGTGCTTAATTAGTATTAGTTGTTAGTCAGTGTATATAACTAAACTAACAATTAGATAAAGGCAAAGACAATTAATTCACTTCAGTAACAAATACACAAAATGTAAAAAGGGATTTATTAAATTCTTACCGTTTTATAAACCTCTTGAAGCAAGAACGATCAAGATTTGTTATCAAAACAAAGCACAAGGGCCAATGAACTTATGAAGTCACCGAATATCAATTACAGGCGATGTGCTGTAAACTGATTCCCATGTACAAAATACACACACGTGTAATCCCTAGTTGACCTGTGGACCGACTTACTTCAACTGTTCGTGTATCTACCGGCAAGCTGCCTTCGTGTCTAAAAATGTCCAGGTGATTGAGGTCCACAACAGTTTCACACCACTCCGATCATCCACGCTTGTTTACAAACAACCGGATATCCGGTGTGATGTTTGTTATTCAATCCGGCTAAATCACGTGACATCATCATGTGCCGTGCCGGGTGGTGTAAGTCTTCATCTCTCTCCACAGATCTCGGTCCACGGTGTTCTAAATCAGCTCATCATCATCGTCATCATCATCAAGTGCCCTGCCAGCTGGCGTAAGCGTTCATGTCTCACTACATATCTCGGGCTTTGGTGTTCTGCATGATAATATTCCTCCATGCCACCGTCTCAATCCATCCAACATTTCCATGATTTTGCCATCAGTGGCTGGATGAGGGTTTGGTGTCACCTGTGGCTCATGGCTATCTCTACTGGACGAAGATGTCCTAAGACATCCATTAACGCCGTTCATTGCTTTTGATATGTGATTAGTCATGAAATTTTGGGAAGATAATGTGGTGGTTTGCCCTTGCTTTTCATAGCCACATGAGGATCTTTTACCTCTGCCTTTGACAGCCATTTCCGAATGTCAGGAGAATTGCATGCCCTGCTAAGTTCAGCTGCAGAGTTGTCCACTTATTCATGTGGATACTCGGTCCCCATGGCTGCATTTACCACACCATGGTGTGTTTCTCAGCATCTATCACTGGGTGGTGCAGTTGGGGTATTCCCTTCATACAGTTATGGTCTGCGATGGCCAAAACTCCCCCAGTACTTTTAGAGGACAGATGAGCTCTATTGATGTAAATCACCCATGCCACAGTCTTAGTTAAGTTAATTGCATATTTTTAACAGGACGTCACAGTCAACCACAGCTTTGTTGACTGTGATTTCTTGACAAGTTTACGTTCAGTAGTTTGCCATTGCTTTCTGAATGATCAGCTCGCATACAATTGTATGAATATCAACTAAGGACGGTCTGCTTCCAAATCGCCCGCAGTTGTGCTTCGAACGTGGTATGCAGGATTATGAATTGCGTTTGTAACTCCTTTGCCACATAGCCTTACACATTAGCTACTGAAAAGTGCTATCCAAAGGTGCATCATTCAAGTCTCTGCCTCAATTCTCAGATGAGATGTGTGTGTTTTGTGTAAATATAATTTATTAGGGAAACTAAATATTGATTGAGCATATTTGGCCTAACACTTTTTTATTTGTGAACAATTAGTGGTAGCAACAATGTACTATGGCCTGTGCTTCAAACGTGCTGACACATAATCAAAGACATACTTTAGCTATTTGTGTCAGGTCTTAGTCAGATATAACTGAGCTACCGTATAACAGTAGATGGTACTACCTGTTATCTGTTAGCGCGAACATTGAGTGGCGCTTACCAAACCCGACACCCCACATTGTGCCAACAGCTTTGGTCGGAAGAGCGCAATTGGGAGGGTACAAGCCTTACCCTGGTGTGAGGAAATGCAAGCTAAAGATAAAATGTCGTGGCAGGGCAGACCAGGCCCTAAGCCTTGTATGACAGTATAGGCGGTTATATGGGGTTTTAGTTAGTTTGGCACGACAGTGTGCAAGGAGAAAGGGACAAATAGTTGATGCACACATGAGCACCGAGTAGTAAGGGACGCTCACGTGGTGACGTAGGAAAACCGGGGGGTTAGTTACTACTCTGCCGCCTGGCCTGAAAGACGTGTCTACTTTTATAGTCGCTGTATAAATTTTGATATCACCAAAGAAGTTCCAAATAGATTGAGACATTTTTAGTCGTCATTGGTTTGACTTATTATATGCAGTTGCACGCAGTTGCCTTTTGTGTCCTGGCGCACTGTTAAAGGACACAAACTGGTGCCGTGACCAGGATTCTTGCTTGAGTTATCGCGGCCAACCGAAGTAATTTCTAAACTACATGTTTCATTGATGCACCTATGAGAACCACTACAGAACAGACGCCATCAAAGTTGCTGTCACATACACGCTCAAGCTGAAGAGATGGCGTAGAAATTTAAGTTTCAGGACACTTTGGAGGTGCTGAAGAAAACGTCAACTTGTGCTATTAACGCTCAGCTCAGTTCATCATGAAGATTTGTTATATAATATGCGATCCAGCCACATGGGTTTCTCTGAGGCGGTTAGGCATAATGGTTGCCGACTCTGCTAAAGAGGGTACCTTACCTCGATCGTTTTGTTTACCTGACCAGAGTTGAGCTCGAAATGTTTTCATCCCAAAACTATACCGAAGTTGCCCTTTTATGGGTGAAGTCTGAAGTTGCCCTTTTACTGGTGAAGTCTGAAGTTGCCCTTTTACGGGTGAAGTCTGAAGTTGCCCTTTTACGGGTGAAATCCAAAGTTGCCCTTTTACGAGTGAAGTCCGAAGTTGATCAACACTCAAGCGGAGCCAAAAACCTGAACTCAGAGATCTTCCGGGAGTGAAACTGAGATGGACATATCACACTTGGAAAGTATAGACTATATACGCCTCACGTTGTATCCTTAACGTATAATTAAACATAAAGATTATATTGTAAATAATTATATGTAATTATAACGTTGTAATTACTCAATATTATTATTGACTGAAGTAATTAGCTAATTAGCATTTAACAAAGGTCTTAAAATGGCACAGGATGAGGCTTCGTTGACACAGGTTTTGGTTGGAGTGGGTAGAGCAATATACAGACTTAATACAGCAATGAAACAGCAAGGGGTAGGTACAGACATTGAAAAATTTAGTGGTCAAGCAAGAGATTTTAAGAAATGGATGACAGCGTTAGTGGGAGCCATGGATGAAGAAAAGAAAAAAATTGCTTACTAGGCAACAGTATCACCGGTTTCGGACCATATTAGAAAGAAATTAGAAGCTGGGGCAGATGAGACCTGGGAACATTTTAAAGATGATCTAGCTCATAAATACGCGGAAATCACAGATCCTCAACATGCATTTTCAGTGCTGAGACAGTCTAGGCAGAACAGTGGAGAAAGTGTGCAACTATATAGCGATAGGCTAATTAATCTGGCTGAAGAGGCATTTCTAGGACAGAATGTGCAAGGAGAAGAGGTAGAAAGAATGCTGGTTGGAATATTTGTTGACGGAATAAAGTTGGATGGACGTAAATTCAAGCTTATGAGGGAGAATCCTGCAAGATTATCACAGGCTGTGGATATAGCTGTACAGGAAGAAAGTTTGAGAAGGAGATTTATACTAAGGGTAGGACGAGAAATAGGAAGCAGTAGAGAAGATAGGATTGAGGAACCTATGGAGATAGGACAAGCAAGGTACGGATGGAGAAGACGGGGAGAAATACAGACACTGCAGGGAAATAATAACGAAAGTAATCAAGATAGAGGAAGACAAATGAGAAACCCAATCAGAGAGACAGTAGGTAGTACAAATATGGTCTGTTGGAATTGTGGACAAAATGGACATAGTTACAGATTTTGTAACAACCGACATGCTCAGGTTAGTACACAGAATAGAAATGTTAATAATAGACCAAGTAGAAATTTTTAAGACAGGCAGAGGAATTTTGCAAGGTCAGGAGGTCAGGGGAACTGGCGTCCCACTTATACACAGAATCATGTTAATGGGAGGCAAACTAAAAATAGCTGGAGACAGAATAGAATAAGTAATATAGAAACACGGACATATAATAGAGGTCGACATGGTCGGAGTTTCAATCCAAATAACCAATATAAAACCACTACGTTAAGGCCATGTCTAGCTTCAACCTGCTTTAATGGTGGGCAGGAAGTACACTTTTATAGACCGTGTCCAAATAATAGACAGCCGCTTTAAAACAGTGACAGAAAGTATCGCAGTTGTGATATACACTGTATAAAATCTGACGTGACAAGGACACGGAGGTATATGGAGAAGCAACATAACAAGCCAGAAGTCAATGCTTATCAGAGAAAGAATTTTTATAAGAAACGATGGAACTGGCCATCTAATAATGAAGTCGTGAGAACATTGCAAAATCAGTGGTTTGAGATCAGACAGTTGAGATATTCACTTACAAAGCCAAACAAAAGAGAAGGTCAAGTCAATGGAACATCAGGTACTCAAAAGGTGTTTTCAGTTGTTAGAGGCAGACAGGAAAGAGAGACACAGTCGCAGATGATTGAAGTGGTAGCTAATAGTACGCAGACACAAACTGGTACTGTGGAGAGGACAACTCAGGTACAGTCAATTAAGAAAATAGAAAAGGGGATGCAGACTATTAAGTCGGTAGAAGAAGTTGCAGAGTCACCGCGGGTGAAAGTAGAAAAGAGAGACACCGTTTAATTTAAGGAAGACAGACAGACAAAAACTAAGGACGTCAAAAGACAACTGAGAAAAAGTACTAGAGATAGGAATGCAACAACAACTAGTCTATTAGTCAATCTTGGTACGACTGATGTGGTAGGTTCCTCAGACATTGAAATTATTCCTAAACGGAGCAGGAAAGATGGAGATATAGA
Source organism: Cepaea nemoralis (assembly GCA_014155875.1). Lineage (NCBI taxonomy): Eukaryota > Metazoa > Mollusca > Gastropoda > Stylommatophora > Helicidae > Cepaea > Cepaea nemoralis. Next base: position 39,710 of record JACEFZ010026584.1, read on the forward strand.
TGAGAATGTCAGGTGTACTGGTTAAGGTTATAGAGAGGGTGTTTCCACCTCTACAGCATATTATAGTAAACAGCAGGATAGAAGAACAACTATAGACACTGATGATTCAGAGGAAGAGTTAGGTAATTATAAACCATATAGAATAAGGACAGATACGGCAAACAAACAACCATTTAAGAGGAAGAAACATAAAAAAAGGGGTGTCCGGAAATTCTATTAACCCGACGTATATGGAAGATGAAGTAGGGAGTTCAGAGAATATATGCTTTCAAGACCTGATCTATTTACACTCACAGATGTTGAAGATGAAGAAATGGGAAATCTGCTTTGATTAGAGCTGAAAGTTAGATTTGAAAAGGTGACTGATGAGTGACGTGACAGAATACCTTGAAAGAATCTGACACAGAAATAGTGTAGGATGTTGAGTGTTGAAGTGAATTGTTTGGTCATGCGTTGTCCTTGCGTGCGTAGGTGGGTGAGCAGACCTGTGTTCGTCGCGCTGATTGGAGCAGGAGTGAAGTTTTGAAATGCCATCTGCTTAGAATGCATGGATAGAAAGATGTCAGGTTCTTGGTAATAACAGAGCGAGACATACTACATAAATGTGTGAAGTGAGAAATTGTGTAAGAAACACCTAGAGGATGCACATGAAATGCATGTGTTGAAGACAGGTTGTAGCGCGTTGAGTGTGTCTGATTGTGTTTTAAAGGAGGTGAGATGTTGGATATCGGAGTAGTTTGCTGTAGAAAATTAGCTAGGACAGAGGGCCATGTGTGCATATTTTGTGTTTGGTTGTGATGATTAGAGAATAGACGAGTTAGAGTGTAAAACGTGGGATGTTTGTGTTGAGTGAGGTGTGCTGGAGCAGTTGACGTAAGGTAAACTTGACACAGAGTTAAGCTTATTATGAATGTTGATTGCTAGAGCTAATGTGTTGTTTGAGCAGGGAAGGCTCTGAGTTGTTAAAAGAGAGTGAATGATTGAGAAAAGTTGAAATGAGAAAGTAGTTGGATTATGAAAGTCCCGTGGCAGATATTGAATTAACGTTTTGTTGTCTAACGTTCTGTTGTTTGTTTCAGTTGCTGTTTCTGAAAGAATCCCGATAAATGTGAGTAACCTTGAGTAGTGGTGAGAGATGAGTGATGTAAGCAGAGGAAGGAGAGAACGTGATTAACCAGTTGAGCATCAGAATATTATAAGTAGAGCACTGTAGAACGTGTTTCGATAATTGTGAGTGGCGTGACTGCCGTCGCAGTGTGTGTGAGTTAGGAGGGAGTTGAGTGTAACCTTGACTTGTTGTGGTGAGATGATGGAGATTAGTGATGTGGGAGAATGAAACGTTGGTGGCGTCAGGTGGATGAGAGTCGTGAACTGAAAGAATGTCCTTATGAAGTGAAAGTACAATTAGTTGTTGACAAATCCAGTAGTTAGATGTATCAATGAAGTCTATAGTAAATAGACATTCTCTGGTGGTTTTGGCAATGTGGAGATACCATAGTTAACGGGATGTATAGTAGTTAGGAAGTTATAATATTTGTTGGTACAAATCAAATCCAGGGGAAATAATTATATTAGAAAATATGTGTGCCGAGTTACAATTTCCCTTAGTAGGTAGATGAATTGTAGTACGCTGAAATAGCCACGCTAGTTAATAAATGGAGTAATTTGAACTGTAGTTAACAGCAATTGCTTAGTTTATATTTCAAATATTGTGGTGTGCTATGATTTAGTTTTGTAATGGATGGAATATTATAATGGGGGATAATCAATGGTTGGAGTTGTAAAGTTAACTCCGAAATTGTTATGATTTATTGACCAGCATGGAATATTATTCGGGTTATTTGATTTCCACATTTGCTCATATTGAATGTGTCCTTATCGAAACATATAATTTAATTTTAGGATATGACTTGTGTTTTCATTATTTTACGTGTAAACTGCTGGTCCGTAAAAGAGACCGGTAGTGATAGATGATACTAAGTAATTTTATCTTGATTAAGTGGATGCTTGTTTTATTATGAAATTGTTGGGGATAAATGATGAATTTGGGGGGAAAGAGTTTTGTTTTGAAATGCTTGGTTTAATGACTCATAGTTTGAAGTTTCAGTTATTTTGATTTGTTTAAAATCAGTATTAAGTTAATAATTGTTAAAACTTGTTTACAAAACTGTTATTATTTTGTTCTGAGTAAAGAGTTGCTTTAGACTGGGCCTTATTGAATAATAGGATCCTTCGTTAAGATAATAATAAGCAAACGACTTTAAAAATATAAAGAGAGACATATTCACATAGTTAGTAGTGGTAAGTTAGATAAACGTGTAGTGAGGGCCATGTTTGGAGGATTAATTTAACTGGGGGTGGTCAGAGATGGGGCTGTAGATAGCAGCACATAGGGTCCAGAACGAAATTAGATACACCAGGGATGTTTATAATGGGATCTAGGAGGTTATAAGTGCTGCACAAGTCAGCGTTAATAGAAAAACATGGGTTGAATGCCATGTTTGGATTGTGTGAGAGATCGCTTAAATGAGGCTGTGGTTACAGCATTAAATAAGTGGAATTATAACATGGATCTAAAGCCATGAACCGGGGGGGGGGGGGGGGGGGGGGGGGGGGGGGGGGTTAGTTACTTACTCTGCCGCCTGGCCTGAAAGACGTGCCTACTTTTATAGTCGCTGTATACATTTTGATATCACCAAAGAAGTTCCAAATAAATTGAGACATTTTAGTCATCATTGGTTTGACTTATTATATGCAGTTGCACGCAGTTGCCTTTTGTGTCCTGGCGCACTGTTAAACTTTGTTGGCAGCTGGTCTAGGATCGAAGCTCCGACACGCGGACAGTTAGAGCATTGCTTTGCTTATCTGGCTTATCTTGTTCCAGATGTAGGTGTGTTACCTTTCCTCTGGAGTGAACTAGGCAGGCCAAGAGAGGGATCATGCTGCATGGGCAACACATGATCTCTATATTTTAGCCCAGGCTTTGTGCTATGGAGAGGCAATAACTCCATCCCTGGTCTTAACTGGTCTCGGAATCAAAGCGAGAGGCAGCTGTTACGGGTTATAAGTCCCTGTCAACTGGCGTAGACATGGGGCGCCACGCGTTGCCTCTGATGGTGGGAGACACCTACAGGTGTCACTGATCAGCTACCGCCAGCCTCAAGCTGGGCAGCCCCCGGCCAATTGGGTGCTGATCCGCCACAGCCTGCCTGCTTCAATGGGTGCTTGGGGCTAGGACAAAATCTGAATCGCAGGCTGTAAAACCAATGCACCAGGTAAAAATAATTGTGTTGCGTATCCCTTACGGGACGTTGCAGTCAACACCAGCATTTTCAGCTGCTGTTGATGTACTAGGCAAGTGTTACGTTCAGTAGTTTGCCATTGCTTTCTGAACGACCGGCCCCTATACCTTTTTCGAAAAAACCAGCACCGTCGTGTTTCGAACCCGGGTATACGGGCTTACAAACCGCGTTCGCAAGCCCTTAGCCACAGAGACCGGTACACCAGGTACAAACAAAAATAAAATAAAAATAGAAACCTCAAGCTACGGCTTGCAACCTGGAATGTGAGAACCATGTGTCCAGGATTTTCCACTGACATGACCAATATTGACGATGTGAGAAAAATGGCTGTGATTGATGCCGAACTCAATCGTCTTGTGATTGATGCCGAACTCAATCGTCTTAACATTGATATTGCTGGCCTGCAGGAGACTCGCCTCGCTGAGGAAGGGTCACTCAGGGAAAACAATTACACCTTTTTTTGGAAGGGAAGAGGGCAGGCAGAAAAAAGGCAACACGGTGTGGGCTTTGCAGTGAAGAATTCGCTACTGGGAATGACTGAAATTCCAGCAGGAGGAAATGAAAGACTATTATCCCTGTGCTTGGCAACCTCTTGTGGGTTTGCCACCATTATTACTGCATATGCACCGACACTCGATTCCTCTAATGATGTGAAGGATTCGTTCTATGAGGAGTTAGACTCCGTGATCAAGGCAGTTCCAAAATCTGACTACATTTATATGCTCGGTGATTTCAATGCTCGTGTGGGCAAGGACTCGAGTTCATGGCCAGTGTGCCTTGGAAAATACAACATCGGTCGCATGAATGAAAATGGGCAAAGGCTGCTGGAGCATTGCACCAGTAATGACCTATGTATTACAAACTCCTTTTTTAAAACAAAAGAGATGCATAAGGTCACATGGAAACATCCAAGATCCGGCCATTGGCACCAGCTGGACTTCATCATCACACGGAGACAACATCTGAACCACATATCATTGACTCGAAGTTACCACAGTGCTGACTGTGATACGGATCATTCTTTGGTTGTTGCAAGGGTTAGACTGAGACCAAAGAGAATCTACACAGCTAAACACAAATCTAGCCCCAGGATTAATATTATTAACACTCAAGATCCTGAAAAGTGCTTTCAGTTTCAACAGCAACTTGAAGACGCTTTCACTGATACACCAGAAAATTGTACAGTAAATGAAAAGTGGGGTCAAATTAAGGAAACTCTTTATAAAACTGCCGTAGGGGTTTACGGCACTGTGGATCATAAGAGGCAGGACTGGTTTGCGGCAAACAGCGAGACTCTGCAGCCCTTGATTGATAAGAAGAAGAAAGCTCTCTTAAGAAACAAGGAAAGACCAACGCGTAACACTCTGAGTGAGCTAAGGCAAGCTAGGAAGGATGTGCAAAAGGCTGCCAGGCAGTGTGCAAATGATTATTGGATCAAGTTATGTGAGTCCATTCAAATCGCAAGTGATAAGGGAACATAAGAAGCATGTATGAAGGAATAAAGAAAGCCTGTGGTCCAGTGATCAAAAGAAGTGCACCATTGAAAACCTTGACTGGAGAAATCATCACTGATAAGAAACAGCAGATGGACAGATGGGTAGAGCACTATTTGGAGCTTTACTCAAGTGAGACCAAACTAGCGGATGATGCCCTCAACGCCATAGAGGCTCTACCAACTCTTGACCACCTGGACACACTTCCCACCATAACAGAAGTTAAGTGTGCTATAAATGAACTTGCATCTGGCAAGGCTCCAGGTAAGGATGGGATTCCAATAGAGGTTATAAGGAGTGGGCAAGACACACTCACTCTACAAATCCACCAGCTAATAGAGCTATGTTGGCGAGAAGGACAAGTCCCACGGGATTTCAAAGATGCAAGCATCATAACACTGTACAAGAACAAGGGCGATCGGAGCGACTGCAACAACTATAGGGGTATCTCACTTCTGTGTATTGTTGGAAAAGTATTTGCCAGAATTGTTCTGCGCAGACTTCAAGTCCTAGGAGATCAAGTCTACCCCGAATCACAGTGTGGCTTTCGACAGAACCGGTCTACCATTGATATGATATTCTCATTGCGACAAATGCAAGAAAAATGCCGTGAACAGAATCAACCACTGTTTATTGCCTTCATCGACCTCACAAAGGCATTTGATTTGGTCAGTCGTGAGGGTCTGTTCAAGGCACTAAAGAAGATTGGCTGCCCACCAACTCTTCTGTCCATTGTGGAATCGTTCCACACAGGCATGAAGGGTATAATCAAGTTTGATGGTGCAACTTCTGAAGAGTTTGAAATCAAGAGTGGAGTTAAGCAAGGTTGTGTACTAGCTCCCACCCTCTTTGGAATATACTTTTCACTTCTACTGAAATATGCCTTTCGTGATCAGGATGGTGGTATATACATTCACTCACGCTCAGATGGCGGCCTCTACAATGCTCAGAGATTGAAGGCCAAGACCAAAATTAGGAGGGTACTGATCAGAGAGTTGCTTTTTGCAGATGATGCTGCAGTTACGACCCACTCTGAGGAAGAATTGCAATGTCTACTATCTGCATTCTCCAATGCTTGTTCTGAATTTGGTTTAACAATTAGCAAAAAGAAGACACAGATTATGTCACAAGGTGCACATGGGGTACCATCAATCTTTATTGACGACGCCGAACTAGAGATGGTAGACCATTTTACATATCTAGGATCAGTGGTAAATAGCAAATTATCCCTAGATCAGGAAATCAACATCCGGATTGGTAAGGCAGCAACAACAATGAACAGGTTAAGAAAAAGAGTCTGGGAGAACAGGAAGCTTACTGCAAAAACAAAAGTCCTTGTCTATCAAGCCTGTGTCCGTAGTACTCTTCTTTATGGCAGTGAAACCTGGACAACTTACTCACACCAAGAGAAACATTTAAACAGCTTTCATATGCGGTGTCTGCGAAGAATTCTTGGTATTAAGTGGCAAGACAAAATCACAAATACTGAAGTATTGGAAAGATCAGGTTGTGTGACAGTTTATTCCATGCTCAGTCTTCGTAGACTTAGATGGATAGGACATCTTAGGAGGATGGATGATGGTAGAATACCAAAGGACATCTTTTTTGGTGAATTACAGATGGGTAAGAGATCTCAGGGTCGGCCTCTACTATGATACAAAGATGTGTGTTGTCAGCAACTCCTGTTGTTACAGGTATTCAGGACACCCCTACTTTTGCGCTACACGCAACACTGAACGCGTGTCGGTTGCAAAAGGGTCAGTTTATTTCAAACATATTACACACAAGCTCGCCTGAGCAGGATGGTTCAAAGCCAGTACACAATACGGCATGTTATGTGAACATATGAAGTGATGATGTTAACACAATGAATACTCAAATGGAACTACAGCCTACACAGCCTAACTAATTCTATGGTAAACTAAACTCATAGGATCGCAGAGCGATACGTCTGTTCTCTACAGTCCTGTCTCCCCGTCTGCCGAACTTCTCGCTACCAGGTTCGAACTGGGCCTTTCGGTCCCCGTGGTAAGCGAGGCTATCGTGCGGGTCACTCCAGCATGCTTGATTACCTGTCCTGAGTAATGCCTACTCAGCTGTCGCTTGTCGCTCAGCGAGCGGTAACACTCGCTGTAAGGATGGACACTATTGTGTCTTAGGTCAGCGCTATAATTAGCGCTGGTGTCTCTCTCGTCCCGCGTCCCGTCTTGGACTCTGCCGTAGTCCACTTGTCTATTATGTAGTTGTATCCCTTTAGATTGTTGACATGTGTAAGCGGGACATGATTGATACAGGCATTGATAATGCACATTGGGAGCAAGTCGCCGCTGAACGTGTTGCATGGAGGGCAAACATCAGAAATGGAATAAAGACAAAGGAGAAAATTATTGCAGATAAGTCACACACCGAGTGTTTGAGACGTAAGATGGTGCATGATGGTGGAAATGATCACGTGTTTACATGCACCCACTGTGAATGGACATTTACAGCGCAAATTGCCTTATCAGTCACATGCGCTACCGTCATAAGTAAAAGTTATTATGCCTTTTTAAAGCACAAACTATCGTCTGTCAAGACAGCAAGGTGCCAATGACTTTAGCTATCCATTAGTAAAACAAAACCAGACAATTCTGCATTATTTACTTTAACAGCTAATTTACTATGGAAACCAACATATTAAAAAACCAATCTTATAATACCAGAGATTCAATAATCTTATGATACAGTACTGTAACAGAGCACCATCTCTGTTAAGGGAATTAATGAGTTAATAGATGGTGTGCAAAAACAAGGGGAATTAGATTTGTACACGCGTGAGCACCGGTAGTTAGGGATCTAGGGTTGCTCACGCGTAGACATAGGATTTTTTCGATCTGCCGCCTAGAAGAACAAGTCGAGTATGATTTTCATCTGTACGGTACTTTACAAGTTGATGCCAAATAAACTCGGATATATTGCTACAACGGACTTTGTTGTTTATAGACACGCACCATCCACTATACACAGCGGCCTTGTTGTCCTATAGCACTGTTATAGGAATCTATTTTGTTGCCGTAGACCCCAGGATTTCCAACTTATGGGTCGCCACGGGAATCATCTTGGCAAGTGAAGACTTCTTTTGACCGCGTCCGGAAAATGGAAGCTGTTTTTATTGATTATATTTGAGAGAGACAGCAACTGAAAGCCCGGCTAGGGGTAGTTGTGATTTCTCGGGCTGCTGAATTATCGAAATATAGTCCTCTGTGAAGGTCAAGAAGTTGCTCAGTACTGCCTAACTAAGGTACCGATGTTCTGTGGCCATGCTTAAGTCATTTTACACAGTGGCCTGATACTTGACGTACAGTGATTTTTGCTGAACTCGAAGCCAAGCGGAGTCGCTTACTGCTGCTTCACGTCGTCACTCTTGGATGCCGCTGGTGGATACATCATCTACATCATCGATCTTATAAACCTGTGAGAATTGTCTACCTGCAGCCGGATCATCAGGTCTAATCGGCCAGCAAAGCCATAATAACGCTGAACCTCGCTCAAGTTAAACTGTTACTTCAGGCCAGTTAAAATTTTGGAGATCGCTCAAGTTTAAACGTTACCTCAGGCTGGTTAAAATTTGGAGGTCACTCAAGTTCAGATGTTACCCCAGGTCAGTAAAATTTTTGAGACCGCTCAAGTTATCTCAAATCAGTAAAATTTTTGAGAACGCTCAAGTTATCTCAAATCAGTAAAATTTTCCAGAATGGCGATTAAATTGAACCGGCCGTTTTGTCGAATCTCACCCAAGCTTGAAGGAACTTGCAATTGAATGATGTTCAGAAATTTTTGATTCCACTGTAACTCAATTGCTTTACAGCAAATGCTAACACACAATGAGATGTTGGAGTATATACACTCACTACAGCAATTGTTAACACACAATGAGATGAATGCTCTTACTGACAAACTGAGATATAATTAATGCTGTTACTGACCACTTGAAGAGCTGGGTCCGTCTGTTGCCCCGTAACGTCATGGCACCAAGATGGGAGACTCCCAGGTACAATGGGTCCCCTTTCTGATCCTGAAAAGGGCAGATTTCAGATTGGTTATTTGTGGCAGTCCCATGCTGTCAGTTGTATGGCTTGTTTCATCGTAGAGAGGAAGCAGAAAGCAATGTCTGGGCAGGCATGTGTGGGTGACATACATCAGATCATGATGTCAATCTTTTTAACTCTGATCCATGAGAGATATCACAACACAGCTGCACAGAGTTACATGTACACCAGTGAACATCAGCACTTTACATGTACAGCAGTGAACATCAGCACTTTACATGTACAGCAGTGAACATCAGCACTTTACATGTACAGCAGTGAACATCAGCACTTTACATGTACAGCAGTGAACATCAGCAGCCACGCTGGACTCTAGGGTGTGGTTTCACACATATGTGCCCGCGGTGCTAGAGGGCTCTCAAACATGGACCACAGCCTTTCCCCTTTCTCATCCCAACATACCCCTGTGTCATATCCATGTACCCTAATCTCATACACATGTACCCCTATCTCATACCCATTTACCCCTATCTCATCCCAACATACCCCTGTCTCATACACATGTACCCCTATCTCATACCCATTTACCCCTATGTAATCCCAACCTACTGCTATCTCATACCCATGTACCCCTATCTCATCACAACATACCCCTGTCTCATCCCAACATACCCCAATCTCATACACATGTACCCCTATCTCATCCCAACATACCGCTATCTCATACCCATGTACCCCTATCTCATCCCAACATACCTCTGTCTCATCCCAACATACCCCTGTCTCATCCCAACATACCCCTGTCTCATAGATGTACCCTATCTCATCCCAACATACCCCTGTCTCATCCCAACATACCCCAATCTCATACACATGTACCCCTATCTCATACCCATTTACCCCTATCTCATCCCAACATACTGCTATCTCATACCCATGTACCCCTATCTCATCCCAACATACCCCTGTCTCATAGCTGTACTCTATCTCATCCCAACATACCCCTGTCTCATAGCTGTACCCTATCTCATCACTATGTACCCCTAACTCACCATCATGTACCCCTAACTCACCATCATGTACCCCAAACTCAACATCATGTACCCCAAACTCACCATCATGTACCCCTAACTCACCATCATGTACCCCTAACTCACCATCATGTACCCCTAACTCACCATCATGTACCCCTAACTCACCATCATGTACCCCTAACTCACCATCATGTACCCCTAACTCACCATCATGTATTCCTAACTCACCATCATGTACCCCTAACTCACCATCATGTACCCCTAACTCACCATCATGTACCTCAAACTCACCATCATGTACCCCAAACTCACCATCATGTACCCCAAACTCACCATCATGTACCCCTAACTCACCATCATGTACCCCTAACTCAGCATCATGTACCCCTAATTCACCATCATGTACTCCTGTCTCATCCTCATGTACCCCTGTCTCATACCCACATACCCATGTACCCCTGTCTCATACCCATGTACCCATCTCATATCCATATCTCATCCCCATGTACCCCTGTCTCATACCCATGTACCCCTGTCTCATACCCATGTACCCCTGTTTCATACCAATGTATCCCTATCTCAAAACCATGTATCATCCTGACATACCCCTGTCTCATTCCCATGTACCCCTGTCTCATACCCATGTACCCCTAACTCACCATCATATACCCCTGTCTCATCCTCATGTACCCCTATCTCATACCCATATACCCCTGTCTCATACCCATGTACCCATCTCATACCCACATACCCATATCTCATCCCCATGTACCCCTGTCTCATACCCATGTACCCCTGTTTCATACCAATGTATCCCTATCTCAAACCCATGTATCATCCCAACATACCCCTATCTCATACCCATGTACCGCTATCTCATTTTCATGTACCCCTGTCTCATACCCATGTACACCTATCTCATTCCCATGTATCCCTGTTTCATACCAATGTATCCCTATCTCAAACCCATGTATGCCTGTTTCATACCAATGTACGCCTGTCTCATACCCATGTACCCCTATCTGAAACCCATGTATCCCTATCTCATCCCCATGTACCCCTGTCTCATACCCACGTATCCCTGTCTCATACCCATGTATCCCTGTCTCATACCCATGTATCCCTGTCTCATACCCATGTACCCCTATATCATACCCATATCTCAAACCCATGTATCCCTATCTCAAACCCATGTATCCCTATCTCAAACCCATGTATCCCTATCTCAAACCCATGTACCCCTATATCATACCCATGTACCCCTATCTCAAACCCTTGTATCCCTATCTCAAACCCATGTATCCCTATCTCAAACCCATGTATCCCTATCTCATACCCATGTACCCCTATCTCAAACCCATGTATCCCTATCTCAAACCCATGTATCCCTGTACCCCTGTCTCATACCCATGTCTCATACCCATGTACCCCTGTTTTATACCCATGTATCCCTACCTTACCTTCTATACCAGTCTATACATAACAAGGGAAAAAAATATGTTTTAACTCTTTCTTGCCCTCAAGGCTACAAGTAACAAGAAGGAAATGGGATAAAACTCTGCTTTACCTTCCATGCCAGATGTTTCCAAGGATATTTTGCTCCAATTTAGATTTCTGTTATCACAGATTTGAATGTCAGGAGATGATGGTGGTGCCCATTTCTTCCTCATGGGTTTCTGTTGTTTATTATAAGCAGAGAAGAGGTTTATCAGTAGGTGGCATTCAGGATTCACATTTTAAATTATGGCTTTGTAACACAGCAAAACACAAACAGCACACAGAACAGTGAAACACAAACAGCACACAGAACAGTGAAACACAAACAGCACACAGAACAGTGAAACCAAAAGAACA